>OY482673.1:103729805-104044805 GCA_960531455.1 Urophora cardui | reverse complement strand
TGCATCATATACATATGTATGTATTTTTAAATAAGTAAGAGCGTGGCATGATAAAAATAATCTTCTGTGGTTCATTATACCTTTCATGAGAATGAAATGGTATTATAACTTTTTGCTGAAACACGAATGGTGAAAGCACCAGAAGGAAGCATGGCAGACCCACCAAAATATATACCAATATGATCAGTATCATGAGCTGAGTCGATTAAGCCATGTCCGTCTGTCTGTCTGTCTGTCTGTTTGATCGCAAACTAGTCCCTCAGTTTTCGAGATATGTGCTTGAAATGAGGGTGTATTTTTAGGAGAAGCTGATCATTTGTCGGTATCGGCCGAATCTGACCACTATAACATATAGCTGCCATACAACCGATTGTTCATATATGGACATTTTGGGGTATAACTTCTCTATTTAAATAGCTAAAACATTGTTTTTTCTAATAAAACTTTCCATAAATAACCCACAGAATTGAAAGTATAAATTAAACAAACTACACTCAGAAAAATAATCACAGTAGTATTAACAGTTTTCTTCTGTTAATCCCTAAATTCGTTAAATTAACAGAAATACGTTTAAGTAGACACATTTAGAGTTATATAAACGAAAAAATCTTTTTCTTTAACAAATATATCTATTAAAACCTATTTGTTAGTTCAACAGAACTGATCTGTCAATTATTAACAGAAATTTTTGTTGAAATAACTGAGTCACTGTTAACTTAAACCTAATATCTGTTGCTGTAACCTTTATATTTATTTGTTGATTCAACAAATCATTACTGTTGACTATCAAAAGAAAGTGTTTATTTTGCCAGCTTTCTCCGATTTTACTTGTTGCTTTGCTTACGTGAGTGAGCTGTAATTCACGAATGCTTTTTCGAACAAAGGTAAGTATAAATAGCATAACTAAAGTTCAATATTCAATATAATGTTGAATGTCGCACTATACATATGATGCAGTTGGATTTAATTTCAGGTTGATGTAATGGTTTGAAATCGGAGGAGACTATAAAATAGAGAACACAATATAGCAAGCAGTGAAAGCGAAGAAGGTGCCGCAATGGAAAACAAGCGAAGAGGAAGCTACATGTTCGTACTTGGAAACCGAACGGAGGGAGGATGGAGAGAATTATAATTTTGATTTCATAACGGTGGAATGTAACAAGATGAAATCATGGAGATAGATATGGAGTTATATATATCAATATGTTCAGGGTGCAAAAAGAAATCGATTGAGCCATGTCCGTCCGTCCGTCCGTCTGGGCGCACTCTAACTCGCGCAAATATTGAAATATTGTGATTAAATTTGGAATGCAAGTTGGTATCAAGACTGGGACGGTTGGTATTGAAAATAGGCGAAATCGGACCATGACTACGCCCACTTTTCCCATATAGTAAAAATCGGAAATTTTGTATCTCAGTCACTAATAGAGCTGGAGTGATAAAATTTCACCCACATATTGAGCTCAGGCCCATATGAAGAAATATGGTGAAATTTTGGAAAATGGGCGGTGCAACGCCCACTTATTAAGGGAAAACATTGAAAGTTTTATAAGTTATAACTCAGAAACCGTAGCAGATTTGGTACGCATGATTTACATACTTAGGCAAATGCTTGGACGGAAAGTTTCCAAAATCGGTTGACGACCGCGCCCAATTTTATATATGGGAGCTATAAAGGGGCCAAATAAAAACATTTTAAGCGATATCTTTGTCAAATATAAAGATATATGTATCATTAAAATTTGTGGTGGGAGTCCAGTTACAGACATAAAATAAAAAACCCAAAATTTTGGGCGTGGCTACGCCCACTTTATGCGGCACTTTCTTTATATAATTTACACCGTGTTTCCATCAAACGCAAACGAACAATGAATGCATATCTAATGTTCGATTCCACTCGATATAAATTACTAACGCTTCGCAGGTGACTATATTCTAATGTTAGTGCACTTTTGTGCAACCAAACTCAAAATTTCATCATAGAAATCCTTTTGAGGACCGATAACGCCTACATACATACATATATCGTCGCTGTGGTGTGTAGAGTGCTCGCCTGCTATACCAGAGGTTTCCGGTTCAAACTCCAGTCCGGACAAACACCAAAAAAAAATTTCTAATTAATTAAATCCCAATTATTGGGTTTTTAGAAATAACCTCTCGGCAGTGGGGGGCATACCCTCCGAGAGTATTTCTGCCATGAAAAAGCTTCTCACAAAAAATGCATTCGCCGTTCGGAGCCGGCATAAAACTGTAGGTCCACCCAATTGGCAGGAAAAACAAAAGTAAAGGAGCACACCTCGAATTGGGAGAGAAGCTCGGCCATAAAAGGAAAAACAAAAATTGAGGAGAAAACCTCGGCTTAGGAGAGAACCTCAGACTAAAATACGTTTATATTATATCCGCGCCAGTTTGTATTAATCCATAACACCTCCACCTGAATATTTTGTTGTAGATGCAAATACATTTGAAAATTTAACGAATATTTTTCAAACAGAAAGCAGATATGGGTAACATATTTTATACACTTTTATGGAAGATCTAATGAGTTGTGTGGTTGGAAGCAAATAAACATAGGTATGCATACATATGTACATAATAATATAAGTAGGGCAACAGGAAATATGCAAATGCATACTTTCCTGTTGCAGTCCTATTTACATATGATAAATATATATCGGCGTTTCAGCTCAAGACGAATGTAATAAGCCTAACTTGTTAGGGCATGTTTTCGCATATTTTGGTCAAAAAGGCTTATTTTTGCATATCTTGACTTATTTGCATATTTTAGCATATTATTTCGTCATAGTTTTTATTTACATTTTTTCTCTGCCAACTTTGTTTTGTAGATGTGCACACTATTTGCCATTCCTCTTTGTGTGACAAGTTCAAGGCAAATTTAATAATTTTCATAATCCTTCATTCAAATGTGCTACAAAATTTGTGAATTTGCCCAATAAGAGAAGGGGAGAAATGTAAAAATATGTATGCACTGTGTAATTGCAGAAGCGTCTTTGAGCCTTACCAATTCTGGTGATTAAATAGAAAAAAATACCTAAAAAAATATAAAAATGTACCTTTAATAAAAATAATTTTTTGTTGCAAAAATATTCTAATTTAATAAAAGGTGAATTTTTGATATCGTCTTTTGTACCTAAATATAAAAACATAAATATGTACCTTTAATATAAATACTTTTTTTTTTATTACAAGGTCTAATTTTATTTAAAACTAATTTTTGATATTTGTGCGGGCCAGGGCTTGAACCTGGAACCCCTTGCATGAAAGGTGAGCACACAACCTACTATGCAGGACGTATATGTTTTTATTAAGTATATAAAAAAATGTTTAAGAGCATATTTTTAGCGCTTAAACCATATTTTTAAGGACATAATTTTAGCGCTAAAAACGAATATTTTAGGGCATATTTCGTGTTGCCCTAAATATGTATAAGCATTTACATACATATGTACATACACACGTACATATGTATGTGCATACATACATATGTCAGGTTTACATTCGTATACAAGCAGAATGCCATAACATTTACCTCCCATGGTGTCCATTACTCTTCATTATTTTTTGTTCATTGTTCAAACTAACGATTTCGGTGTCTATTGAAACGAAAATGCAATTTGACACCTCATCAAATACGTATCTGAGTACCTATACAAAAGCTTTTCGGCTCAGCTCAATTAAACAAACCACTTTTTAATAAATCTCCTTTAAATAAACAATGCTACTCAAATTATAATTCTTTAATACAAAATTTGCTACTCAGCTATCAAGCAAAATATGCATGAATGAATGAATGTACATTAATAGTGTTATTGTGCGATAATATCATAGCCATTGTCTGAGGGCAAATATTTACATAATACTCAGAATGAAAGAGTTGTAACTGAACTTGAACTCATAGAAGGTTAGTTTATCTTGGGAGCCCAAAACGCTAAACTTAGCCAGTTCGTCCTTCGAGAGTTGACCGCATGACCAAGGAAAAAATTCAACACACATAAAACTGCCTGCTATGGGAAGATCTGACGAGTTTTATAGCCGAGCTTCTCTCCCATTTCGAGGTGCACTCCTTAACTTTTGTTTTCCCTACTAATTGGGTGGACCTACAGTTTTATGCCGGCTCCGAACGGCGAATGCTTTTTTGTGAGAAGCTTTTTCGTGGCAGAAATATCCTCGGAGGCAGGGCCGTGCGCACGGGGGGGGGGTTTTGGGGGTTAAAACCCCCCTATGACCAAATCTAAGTTGCAATGATTTTGCAAAAATTTTCAAAATACAGTTTATAAATTTTGCATTGAATTTTGACTCATAATTTTTGACAATATTAGTTACAATAATTTTACGGAAGAAGAATTGGTAAAAGTTGCAAAAAATAAGGTTGGCCAATACATAAGTTCGGCACTTTGAATTGCACTTGGAGCTTTCCGAAATTACAAAGTTGTGTAGCATATGTTCGTTTGGCATTTTTAAAAAAATTGTACTGATAACAAAAAATGTTCATTTTGTGAAAACAGTGAGCAGTTTCAATTAACAAGTACTGTAAACAGTACACGGAAAGAAATTGATATACTTGAATCATGAAAAATGCTTTCTTGAACTCAATTTAGAAAATTTTTATGGAAATAAGAAAAATTGACTTAATTATTACTGGAAATAAGAAATTGAGTTTTCCAAAAATGAGACAATTATTTTCTTATTCAAGAACACTAACAAAATCTATAGAAAAAAAATGTTGAAAAAAAATGTTTAAATAAATAAGAACATCTTTTCTTAAATTTACTTAAATGAAGAAAATCTTTTTGCTAATATCAAGAAGAATTTAAGAAAATTGTGTTTCGACGAATTGGAACAACAAAATACAGCGAAAAAAAAATGTAAAATGAATAAGAAAACGTTTTCTTGAGCGAAGTAAAATTTTTCTTGCTGAATTTGCATTTCCAAAGTTACATGTATTTTTTTTCATTTGCCATCCGCTTTGCATATTTCTGAATATTTTTGCAATTCTCAGATTGTTAGTGAAGCATTTGGTATAAGGATTTTACTATTTGCATCTTCATTTATATTAAATAAAATGTTGTCATTTCAATAAACAAGTCCTAGGAAAATACTAGTTGACTAATTATGGTTTCCTAATCCCTCATGATTAGTTTTCATTTTCCTTATTTTTTACGTTTTTAATATTTTTAGAAAATATTTGCTTAATTTAATACGAGTATTTTCTTATGCCTCAGACACACATGTGGTATGAATATTAGAATATCAATATTATGATTTGGCTATGCTATGAAAATTAAACTACAATATGAGGGTGACACATATGTGGTATAGATCGAAATATTATTACTATACTACGATGTGTGTCTCTCGCATTACTTACTTAAGCTCGTATAAGAAAAGTTTTACTTGCAACAAAAAAATAATTTCTTAATTTATTTCAAAAAACAAGAAAAAAATACTTACCCTAAGTAAATTATTTCTTATTTATTTAAAATCCAATTTTACTTGAAGCAAGAAAATGTTTTCTTATTTATTTAAAATCCAATTTCACTTGAAGCAAGAAAATTTTTACTTATTTATTTAAAATCCAATTTTCTTGGATTTTCTTGATATTAAGAAATTATTTTCTAAGTTCAAAATCAAGTCTAATTTCTCTTGTCTCGGTATTGATTCTAGTAAAAAATTCTTTCCGTGTACTATTCAGGACTAGGTTTTGATGAATCATAATGAGTTTCAGAAAAGTTAGAGAACATTTAAATTTATGGTGTATGGGTCTGGATATCTGTTTCAGCAAATATGTTTATCTTAGCGAAAAATGTATGCGAATGCAAACCAAAATTAAACCCCCCCCCAAGGCTAATTCCTGCGCACGGCCCTGCTCGGAGGGTATGTCGCCTACTGCCGAGAGGTGACCGCTATTTAAAAAACCCAATAATTGGTTTTTTATTAATTAGAAAATTTGTTTGTTGTTTGTCCGGACTGGTGTTAGAACCCGGGTCTTCTGGTATGCCAGGAGAGCACTCTGCCTACTATACCACAGCGGCCACGGGAAAAGCTTATAGACAACTAATCACAAAGGTAAATGTATTGGCAGAAGTGAAACGGTACGCCAACTGAATTTCAATCAAAGGGACTAATTTGCGTTCGAAAAGAGAGGCAAACAAACAGGTGGCTGAATCGACTCAGCCCATGATTCTCACCATTTCATTATATACATGTACAATTTACATATGTATTTTGTTGGATCTAACTTTTGTCTTTCTGGTACTTACAACAATGTTTTAGACCAAAGTTATAATACCGATGCTACTCTTTCACATGGAATTGTTTTAGTCTTCGACGCGAATAGTTACACGGTAATTCGGTACCGGTAAAACACAAGTAATTCTTGAGAACAGTCAGACAAAACCTGTGGAAATATGCATTCAATATTACCGAAAACTATAATCTTCAAGAGTTATCGGTGTATGTACATTGTACATATGAGTAGTCCACTCTCAAAACTGGATATGTGAAATTTTTTTGATATGAAGTTTTTGATGTATTATGTAACAGTATTTAAAGTCATTAAGAATTTATTGCAAAATCCTTCCTTATTCCTTAAAAAAATAGCACTAAATACGATTATACTTTCAAAAGTCTCTATAGATTTTATATGTCCACATTCAAAATTATCTATATTTTTGTTTTTTTCTACTCTGTGGCTTAATATGAAAAATTCACATAGGGACTTTTGAGAGTGTACTACTCATATGTTTGTTAATTTCACCAGTGACTGTGTTTCTGTAGAGAAATTTACAGTGAAAACACGGTGTTAATAAATTTGCGTTAAGGCCGCTTATGCGTGTGTAGATTCTTCTTCTTCTTATTTTTAGTTGACGCGTAACCGTCTAGATGATTTTGGCCGAGCCCACACGGAGAAAAATATATTGATGTCACATCCGTATTCATATATGGGTATCATATCATCAGAAAAAATTTTTAATATATAAAGAAATATGGATATGACATTCATGGTTTATGGATCAGACAGGATTATCCATACATATGGATGTGACATCAAAATAGTAGGTAGTTTTTTCCGTGCAATAGAGCACGCCAGTCCTTTCTATTTGGTACTGCCTGGCGATACTCATCCTCGCTAACGGCAAAGGTCCATAAATCCTCCGAAGAACTTTTCTCTCGAATACTCCAAGAACCATCTCATCTGATTTTGGTTTCTGTTGCCAATATGTTCCATGAAAAAAAAAACATTGAAGTACTCCATAACGGACCACATTCAATGTGAGGGACGAATGTGTGATCGATTTAACATGGCGATTTCATATGGCTGCACCATGCACTTCATATGGGGATGGAGTATATTGTCCATTCCATGACAGTGTAGTGTTGATTGGACCACAGGTTTTTAAATGAAATGTGGCCATTGTGGAGTACTCTGGTCTCGACTAGCCCATGGAGTAATCGGAATTTTTGCAGGGTATCAATATCGTTATTTATATTCAATCTCGCACAATGAATAAAAAAGGGGAAACAACAATGAGAAAAAATGCTAATTGCATTCACAATATCAGCCACAGAATGCATTCGCTAATTGTAATTAATGATTGAATGCAGTAACATAAAAACACTGATGGGCACACAGAAACACGATAGAAACAAAATTTGGTAACAAAGAAATATATATGTACATATGTATATGTATATGTAAATACAAACATATGTATGTACATATGTACATATGTAGGTACATTAGAGTACGTTTAAAATTGAAATTAACGATATTTTACTGTATCGCTCCCACAATCGGTAGCATGGTCAAATATATATGTATGTACATTAGATGAGTTTTTTTTTTGTATGGGATTCTTTAAAACTTCTCAGATCCTTTATATTTGTTATCCTTAGGTATGGAAGTATGTATTGATTTTGGGTATTAGATAAATAAAAAAAATTAATTTTTTTTTGACCCTTCATAGAGTTTTCTGAACTTTAATCTCAATGTGCCACACCTTAACCGCCACCAATCGGGACCAAAATTTATGCGTGATATCTTTGATCATATTACTACCGAATGGGGGGGGGCGATACATACTTTTTATAAACTTTTAATTGTTTCATACAAATTAAACGCACTCTAATGTACATACATACATATGTATGTAATAAACCATATAGGGATATTTATCTACATACATGTGTACATGTGTAAATATGTGCGTTTATATTGTGTATTCGTTTGTATTATGCACTTACTATATTAAAGACAATTAGATCAGTAATAGTAAGAAATGGAAATTTTCTCTTTTGTTTTTCTTTCAGCCCCATTATTATTTTCTAATTCCGTGCGTATGTGCATATCAGGTTTGCGTGATTTCGAATCAATTTTGATTTCAAATCAACTTTAAATAAATAATCAGCTTGATTCGCGACTCAAACTATTTTCGAGTCAAAGATAAATATGATTTGTGATTCATTTCTCAAAATATTTTTTTGATTCTTGATTCAAAATATATCTTTGATTCGAATAAATTTTTGATTATCTACTTACTTGTAATTGTAATTGAGATTTTTCAATTACAATTAGGTACATGCATAAAAACTGAACTCCAGTGCGAGTTGAGTTCACGCAAACTGCTAAGCTCGAACTTGTTTTAGTATGCATAAGAATGAGTTTGACCGATGTTTACAATATAACACGACTTTGAAAAAATGTTAAGGTCGACTAAAATGGTATCCACCATCAGAAAGAGCATCTTCAAAAAATTTCATTGAGTTTTATGAAATGTTGGTTCTTTTTAGAGCCCTAGATACCCGGGTAATGAGCAATTCGATCTGATCGTTTTTGTTTGAAGCCCGTACAAACATTCGAGCATTCGAGCTTACAAACAAAAAAAATGTGTATCGGAAAAACAAAAATAAAAAAACTACATATAAAAAAAAATAATAAACAAAAGAAAAAAAACAAACTTCAGAATACCCGAATTGTTCAATTTCCCGTACAAACATACGGGTAATAAGCAAACAAACAACTGTTCGAGCATTTGAACAACAACTGTTCGGGATACTCGAAAATGTTCAAAAAAATCGAGAGCTCATGGAGCAACTATAAAGGAGAATGCATAAGATCAGCTGACTTCTTCTTCAATCTTCATAAACACACGAACACAAGCATTTTTTTTGTTGACATATGCCACACACACACGCACCCTAGCATTTCCATAGGGGCCGAATCTGCCAAATTCTTCTACATTCCTCTTTGCATGACACTTATGGCCCCACTATGTATGAAGGTATGTCGTCATGCGAAAACCTCTATTGTTGAATCATGCGAGAGCTCTAGTTCTTTTTGGACTGCATGGATGGGGTTTAGTATAAAGGCTTCCAAGAAATTTAAAGATTGACTAAAATGGTGTCCACCATCAGAAGGAGCATCTTCAAAACCTTTAGCCACATTTTTATGAAATCTCGTCTCCTTTTGGGATGCAAAAACATAACCAAGAATAAAAATCCATTGTATACATTTGGGCCTACATACATACATACCTACACCCCAGTGCAAAAATGCGTTATATTATTTTCTAGCGCAAAAACGAACTTTCGTACAAACAAAAGACGCGAAAACTCGAAGCGCAAAAACATGCCAACAAAGCTTTTTAGTTCGTTTCTGCCATTTTATCTTAGGGGAAAAAACGAAATAAAAAGTTTTGTCGGCATGTTTTTGCGCATCGAGTTTTCCGACTTATGTTTGTACGAAAGTTCGTTTTTGCGCTAGAAAATAATATAACTCATTTTTGCACTGGGGTGTACATATGTACATATGTATGTACGCAGCTAAATTCTCTCAACCCAAAAAAGTGTAATTGATGTGATTCCATTACAATTACTTGTAATTGGAGATTTTCAATTACATTTGCAAGTAATTGTAATTAAAATTTGACAAACAAAAATAAAAACAATAACAAAAATAAACACAAAATCAAAAACAATAACAATAACAACAAGTAAGGAAGCCTAAGTTCGAGTGGAATCGAACATTAGATACTCAGCTGTATGCTTTCATTGTTTGTTTGCGTTTGTTCGATATAGGGTGTATTTTATATGAAACGAGTGCTGCATAAACAGGGCGCAGCCACGCCCATTTTCAAAATTTGTATCAGTCATCCAAATAAGCATATAAATATTATTGTTAGTGCAAAATTGCATCCCTCTATGACTTTTAGTCACAAAGACTTCACGTTACAAATTCCAAAAGGGTGTTCCAGAAATATCTTTGTTAAAAAGTAGGCGTGGTCATAAACCGATTTCAATACATTTTTGCGTGTCTATTAACACATGTTGTAAAAGTGTATAAACCAAGTTTCGTCATAATATCTCAGTTATTTGTCGAGTTATGGGCTCCGAAATCTCGTATATTCCTTTGTCTAGAAATAGGCGGTGCCACGCCCATTTTCCAAACTTTTTCTATTTTTTGTTTCCGGTCTATTGTAGAACACATGTCACAAAATTTCAATGAATTATCTTTATTTGAAAGAGTTTTTAGTGCTTAGCACGAAATTTTTATTTTTAATTCAATTTTTTAATTGTTGGGGTAAGTGGAAAAAATTCAACAACTATTTACAGCGAAGGTTGAGTGTATAGCTATTTCACGAAAAACCATTTTCGATCATCAGCACTCTTTTCGGAAGTGGATGCACCGGGGATTGAACCCGAGTCCATTCCAACTTCAGCCGCAATGACCCAACGGATAAACACACTCGGCCATTGAGACTCTGTGCAAGCTGTTGGATTTTCCCCACTTTTGCCTTTTTCATTTTCAACATTAACGTTAGTGTGTATATGCTTTTGCATATATTCTCCACAAACGTGCTGAATTTTTGTTGTAGGCAGTTCGCCTGAGCTATACACTCAACCTTCGCTGTAAATAGTTGTTGAATTTTTTCCACTTACCCCAAGAATTATCTTTATATTTCACAGAGATATCGCTTAAAATGTTTTTATTAGGTCACTATATAATACCCATATATAAAAGTGGGCGTGCTCGTCAAGCGATTTTGGTAATTTTTCGTCCACACATTTGGCTAAGTAAATATATCACGCGTACCAAATTTCACCGATATATCTTTAACGGTTTCCGAGTTATGGCTTATAAAACTTTCAATATTTGCCCCTTAATAAGTGGGCGTGGCACCGCCCATTTTCCAAAATTTTTGTATTTTTTATTTTATGTCCGTAGTTGGACTCCTGCCACAAAATTTCAGTGATAGATCTTTATATTTGACAGAGATATCGCTTAAAGTGGTTTTATTAGGCCCCTTTATAGTTTCCATATATAAAAGTGGGCGTGGACGTCAATCGATTTTGATAATTTTTCGTCAAAACATTTGTCTATGTAAGCAAATTACGCATACCAAACTTCATCGATATATCTTCAACGGTTTCTGAGTTATGACATATAAAACTTTCCATGTTTGACCCTTAATAATTGGGCGTGGCACCGCCCATTTTCCAAAATTTTTGTGTTCTTTGTTTTATGTCCATAGTTGGACTCATGCGACAAAATTTCAATGATAGATCTATATATATTTGACAGAGATATGGCTTAAAATGTTTTTATTAGGTCACTTTATAATATACATATATAAAAGTGGGCGTGGCCGTAAACCGATTTTAACTATTTTCCGTCCAAACGCTTGCCTAGGTAAGTAAATCACGCTTACCAAATTTCATCGATATATCTTCAATGGTTTCTGAGTTATGACATATAAAACTTTCCATGTTTGACCCTTAATAAGTGGGCGTGGCACTGCCCATTTTCCAAACCTTCACCAAATTTCTTCATAGGAGCCTGAGCTCAACACGTGGGTAAAATTTCATCGCTCTAGCTATATTAGTGGCTGAGATACCAAATTTCCGATTTTTTCTATATAGGAAAAGGGTGCGTGGTCATGGTCCGATTTCGCCCATTTTCAATACCAACCGTCCCAGTCTCGATACCAACTTGCATTTCAAATTTCATCAAAATATCTCAATTTTTACGCGAGCGAGGACGGGCGGACGGACGGACGGACGGACATGGCTCAATCGATTTCTCTTTTCACCCTGATCATTTTGATATATATAAGTCCATATCTATCTCGATTATTTCATTATGTTACAATGCACCGTTATGAAATCAAAATTATAATACTCTGTGTACTAGTACAGCTGGGTATAAAAAGAACAATAGAAGCAAAAACAAGCTGTATAACTTAATTTTCTCAAACCCAAGGAAAATGTAACTGATGCCATTCCATTACAATTAACTTTATTTTTAATTTAATACAGCAATATGTAATTATGTATGTATATGACGTACATACATAGGTAATAACTTTCTTTCGAAAAACCGAAAGTCGAAAATTGGCTTTTATTCCTCAAAAATTGAGATTTGGGCATCGGTGCAAGAATATGGCTCGAATTTGATCGCTTTTCACCAATTAATTAATTAAAATCTTCTTTGTACGCACACAATAAGTAAAAAAAAATTAAAGAATTGAATTATTTTGATTTATTTTTCATAATAACATCTTAAGTCTATATAGGATATTTACTTTTTCTTATATCGTTTTATTGAAACAGTGAAAGTAACATGCCTGCAAGCAATGGTTTCTAAATATAAAGGTTTTGGCACAATGTACGCTTGTTTTGCTTGCTTGGATTTAAGATATGTCAAAATTTTTTCGAGCTCTACTGAAATGTATAAAAGTTGGCAAAATGGCAGCTTTACTTCACGCGCTTGAAGTTGTTCAAAGTTCCGAATAGTAGAAATCCCTATTTGAGAGCGCTTTGAAAGCTTTGACATTAATTTTGACAAATAAATTTTTCCCATCGCTGCTGATATTTTCGACAACATTTGTTCATTTGTAATATTACAATTTTCAACAGCCAAATTTTAAAATAAACTTTTAAGCGGTACATGTTTTTGTCGCTGTAAATACAAGTTTCGAATCCAAAATCGTGGCTTTCTTGTGTTTTGCCGTTTGAAGTTATGCATATTTATTCTCTATACATAGCACTTCTTTAGCACTTTGAGTCAACATTTTGTTTAATTTCTTTAGATCTCCGTATCAGCGTTCAAAGCTACCATTGGGCTATAGAAGCTTTCAAAGAAAAGCAAACCAAAGCAAGAAAAGTAAGCGTATATTGAACCAAAACCTTTAATTTTTTTACTATCCGTTTTTTTATTTTAATAATTACTTCATGTTGAGCTTTTTTTGACCAATTCTTTAAAGATAATTTGGTGAGAAAAAATAGTAAATATTTTTATCTCGAATCTCAAATGATCGAGAAGCTGATCATTAAAGATGCCGTATTTCAAGCAGATATCTCAAAAACTTGGGAGACTAGTTTGCGTTCACACAGAGAGACGGACAGACAGGCAGACAGACAGACGGGCATGGCTTAATCGACTCAGCTCATGATGCTGATCATATCGGTAAATATATATGTATGTTGGGGGGTCTGTCACGCCTCCTTCTGGTACTTTGAAGATTTGTGTTTCGGCAAAAAGTTATAATACTATTTCATTTTTATGAAAGGTATAAAAAATATAAATTTTTCTCTCCAAATTCTCGTTAAACAAATGGTCATAAAAAAGTTCAAAATGAAGTCATTGTAAACAAGTAAGGAAGCCTAAGTTCGAGTGGAATCGAACATTAGATACTCAGCTGTATGCTTTAATTATTTGTTTGCGTTTGATGGAAACACGGCGTATTTTATATAAAGCTAGTGCCGCATAAAGTGGCGTAGCCGCGCCTATTTTCAAAATTTTTATCAGTCATCCAACTAAGCATATGAATATTATTTTTTGTGCAAAATTTCATTCCTTTATGACTTCTAGTTACAAAGATGTCACGTTACAAATTCCAAAAGGGTGTTCCAGAAATATCTTTGTTAAAAAGTAGGCGTGGTCACAACCGATTTCAATAAATTTTTGCGTGTCTATTAACACAAGTTATAAAAGTGTATAAACCAAGTTTCGTTATAATATCTCAATTATTTGTCGAGTTATAGGCTAAGAAATCCCGTATATTCCTTTGTCTAAAAAGAGGCGGTGCCACGCTTATCTTCCAAAATTTTTATATTTTTTGTTTCCGGTCTATTGTGGAACTCATGCCACAAAATTTCTATGAATTATCTCTATATTTGACAAAGATATCGCTTAAAATGTTTTTATTAGGCCACTTTATAGTTCCCATGTATAAAAGTGGGCGCTGATTTCGCCAAAATTTTGAACATGTATTACTACAAGTAATAAAAGTGTACACACAAAGTTTCGTCATTATATATAAATTATTTGTCGAGTTATGGGCTCAGAAATCTCGTATATTCCTGTTTATAAAAAGAGGCGGTGCCACGCCCATTTGCCAAAATTTTTGTGTTTTCTGTTTTATGTCCATAGTTGAACTCATTCGACAAAATTTCAATGATAGATCTTTATATTTGACAGAGATATGGCTTAAAATGTTTTTATTAGGCCACTTTATAATACACATATATAAAAGTTGGCGTGGCCGTCAACCGATTTTAACTATTTTCCGCACAGTAAAAAATGATAGTTTAATTCTAATATCATTTGGTACTTGATTTAATCATTCTTGGAATTAAATTTGAATTTTAATGCTAAAAAGTCTTATTTTTAAACTATGAGAAGTTTTACAATTTTATTTATTCCAAAATAGTTTCAAAATAAAGCCTTGAAAAGTATTAAAATTCTCTCTAAGGAAGTTTAATAATTTATGGTTTAAAAATAAATCCTGAAAAGTATAAAAAACTTTCTCTTTCTCAATGTATATTACCATTAAAGCTTTTTTAGTTTAAAATCAAAACCAAAAAAATATTAAAACAAATTTTCATAAAAAAGTCAAAATAAATACATACATATGTATGTACATAAACAAAATGTTTCTAAAAGTTCCCTACGTGTTCCAAGTAAGAAAATGTCCAAATCGGATGGTGATCCCAAAGCAGTAATCTATCTAACAGATGATTCAGATACCATAGTAATACATAATAATATAATAATATCTGATGTTCATTACAATCCGGAAACACGTCAAGGTGTAAGCAATATAAAAGCAATACATTCGCTACTCACGGGCAAAAGTGTGCAACAGATTTGTGAGGATGCCAAAGTTATCGATACTGGCATATATAAAATGCTTGTCGCAGAGGAGATAGTCGAACATTTACGTCCCATACGCAATAAAATCCAACAACAGCTGTTGCGACGTAATGAGTTAGTTCATTTGCTTGAAATGGGCGAAGAGAAGGCGCGTGAAACGGCTGCTTCAACGATGGCGGAAGTTAGACAAAAAATTGGTTTGGGTGCACATACGCATATGCCATAGATGCAGCAGGCGTGTAAGTTGGAGGAGCAGGACAAAGGTGCTATGAAAGTTTTGGCGTCAGTGACAGCTAAAAAGCCAAAGACTGAGTTGAAAAAGATGGTGGGTGATATTGAAGTGCCAGTGGTGCCCAAACAGATGCTGAGCGTCGAAAAGAAACAGCAAATACAAGTGGAAATTCAAACAAATATAGATATGAAACAACCATTGAAATTGGATTGAAACGGCGGCCAATAATAAGACCGAAACAACAAAAACGATAAATGAAACGGCATTCAGTTCAGAGGCGCCAGCTAAGATGGATGCTTCGACGACGACACCGACGATGACACCAACAACGCCTGGGCCCGACAAAGAGACAAAAATAGATGATAAACAACAAAAAGAGTTTAAGATTTAGATAAAGGCTTTTTGTATAAGCCAAATAATTTGTTGACTAAGAAGCTGCTTTACTCCCATTTTATTTGTATATATGTATGAGTGCGTGTATGGCTAGTGTTTATTAAAATTTTTAGTATTTAAAATATATATGAGCTATTATAAATCCAAAAAAGTATAAAATCTATTCCAATATGCGGATAGATCTTATACCATTTCAGCTATTTTTATTACCAAAAATATTATAAAAATAATCAAAATTTGGTTTTGATTTAATTCCATAAAAGTATAGAATTTATTCCAATTTGCGGATAGATCTTATACCATTTCAACTTCTTTTAATACCAGAAATATTCTAAAAATGATCAAAATTTGGTTTTGATTTAATTCTAAGAAAGTATTAATTTGACACCGAGGATAATTTCTGTCTCTCAATATTCTCTTCTTTTTTTTTAAACCAGAATGGTTTTAATTTAATGCTTTTTGGCATTGTTATATATAAATACCAAAATGGTATTAAAATTAAACTAAAATTTTTACTGTGCGTCCAAACGTTTGCCTAAGTAAGTGAATCACGCGTACCAAATTTTGTCGATATATCTTCAATGGTTTCTGAGTTATGACATAAAACTCTCAATGTTTGACCCTTAATAAGTGGGCGTGGCACCGCCTATTTTCCAAAATTTCATCAAATTTCTTCCTAGGGGCCTGAGCTCAACACGTGGGTAAAATTTCATCGCTCCAGCTATATTAGTGACTGAGATACCAAATTTCCGATTTTTTCTATATAGGAAAAGTGGGCGTGGTCATGGTCCGATTTCGCCCATTTTCAATACCAACCGTCCCAGTCTCGATACCAACTTGCATTTCAAATTTCATCAAAATATCTCAATTTTTGCGCGAGTTAGAGTGCGTACGGACGGACGGACGGACATGGCTCAATCGATTTCTCTTTTCACCCTGATCATTTTTATATATATAAGTCTATATCTATCTCGATTATTTCATTCTGTTACAATCCACCGTTATGAAATCAAAACTATAATACTCTGTGTACTAGTACAGCTGAGTATAAAAATGGTGAATCATCTATTTGGGTTGCAAATAATTTTTTAAACCCGCACAGGATGTATTTTGCACAAAATAGTCAATATCTAGATATGAGATTTTTACTCATAAGGTGTTATGATTAAACGATACAGATATGTACATACATTCATACATAACATGTTCAATTCAAAATTATAAGCATGCTAATGCCTATACTTCCAAATTTAGTGTTTTATCTGAAATCGATTAATAAAAAGCGCGATTATTGGATTTTCCATAATATATCCACCACCCCTAGCCATTTTAAAACATGCTCTCTGAGTGTATTTCTGCCATACTCTGCAGAAAACGGAACTAGTCCATACATGCATGTACAAACCAGCCTCTTGTGGCAATCAACTAGCCCAAAACCTGCCACATTCCATATAAAATTATTGGTCCAATTAACATTGTAATGTCCTAGCACAGGACCACATGGTCCATTGCTCGATCGCATCAAACTAAGTTTAAGAACTAACTTGCCGTAGCTACTTTGCAAACCACCTACAAGAGGTTACTTTTTAAACTACTCCAAGGAATTAGTCCATAAACCAGATACGGAAAACTGCTTTTAAAACTACCCCGAAAGATTACTTTATAGAACACCTATGCCAAATTACTTTCGAAAGTACTTACGGGAGAATAAAGCCGGTATTACAAGAAACACATTTTTGCTCATGCACACATCAGAAAGACATAGGCCCGGTTTCACCAACCGGTCTCAACTTAGTTAAGCCGATTTTTTAAACGGTTTTATTTAGCTCACCCCGTTTGTTTTATTATTTATTCTTTATTATTGGGTCAAATTTAGTAATTCAAATTTCACCCTCTTTCTGTCAACCGATTAATCTGAAATTTTGCACGCATGTATAACCCCGATGACAATGCAATATTATGAAAAAAAAAATTCCGATAGGTGGCGCTTGGGTCGCTATATTTACAAAAATCGCATTTATGGTCCTATTTGGCTGAAATTCGGAACATGTATTACTACCTTGAAAAGAAATATTTTCTTAAAAAAAAAATTCCGCTAGGTGGCGCGTGGGTCGCTATATTTACAAAAATCGCATTTATGGTCCGATTTGGCTGAAATTCGAAACATGTATTACTACCTTGAAAAGAAATATTTTCTTAAAAAAAAATTCCGCTAGGTGGCGCGTGGGTCGCTATATTTACAAAAATCGCATTTATAGTCCGATTTGGCTGAAATTCGGAACATGTATTACTACCTTGAAAAGAAATATTTTCTTAAAAAAAAAATTCCGCTAGGTGGCGCGTGGGTCGCTATATTTACAAAAATCGCATTTATGGTCCGATTTGGCTGAAATTCGGAACATGTATTACTACCTTGAAAAGAAATATTTTCTTAAAAAAAAAATTCCGCTAGGTGGCGCGTGGGTCGCTATATTTACAAAAATCGCATTTATGGTCCGATTTGGCTGAAATTCGGAACATGTATTACTACCTTGAAAAGAAATGTTTTCTTAAAAAAAAAATTCCGCTAGGTGGCGCGTGGGTCGCTATATTTACAAAAATCGCATTTATGGTCCGATTTGGCTGAAATTCGGAACATGTATTACTACCTTGAAAAGAAATATTTGCTTAAAAAAAAAATTCCGCTAGGTGGCGCGTGGGTCGCTATATTTACAAAAATCGCATTTATGGTCCGATTTGGCTGAAATTCGGAACATGTATTACTAAGGAAATATTTTCCTAAAAAAAACTTCCGATAGGTGGCGCGTGGGTCGCTATAGAGGCGTTGGACTGCAATAAACTAACGGGCAAGAAACCTTGCAATAATGAAGCACTAAATGAATTAAACAGAATGCGAAATAAAAACTAAAAACTAGAAAATAAAAATAGGTAAAAAAACTTTTTAAGTTAAACGGTTTTATGTTATACATACATTGCAATGTTTAAGATAAATGTACTAAAAACCAAAAAATAACAAAATAGATACAGTCGTGGGAATTATAAACATTTGCATAGACTAGACTAAAATAAAACCGGGGGGCACGTCAATTGTCTACAAATTATCGACTTAATGTGCGATAGAAGAATCGTTTAATTCGTCGTTAGGCAGTTGGCCCGCAGACGGTGAGGAAAATACTTACTATTTTCTTGCTCATGGAAATTCCAATAGTTATACACTCCATGTTAATAAAAGAGATGTTTCAACTAGTTTATCGTTGGACATTCACACGAGGAATCGTTTCACTGCTCGTAGTTTGTCTTTAATCGACAAAACATATGATAAAAGTACTACTCGCTCACCACTATGAAACTCTAAAACTCGCTTATAATCGAGCTTGCTAGCTTTTTTCCACATTCTAGCCCTACTTATCACACGTCCATCGTTGTCGGTTGAACAACTGCCTAATTATAGTGTAACATTACAAAACAAACATTTTAATCAACGATTGTAGACAATTGACGTGCCCCACGGTTTTATTTTAGTCTAGTCTATGCAAATGTTTATAATTCCCACGACTGTATCTATTTTGTTATTTTTTGGTTTTTAGTACATTTATCTTAAACATTGCAATGTATGTATAACATAAAACCGTTTAACTTAAAAAGTTTTTTTACCTATTTTTATTTACGTTTTCAGTTTCACTATGCAACTAAGCTAAGTCACAAGTTAGTCAGCTTTTGCCTTGACTAAAACTAAACTAAGAATTTGAGTCGCTTTAGCAAATTCAACTACCAACAGAGCGAATATGACAAAAAAATGAGCAAATACAGCAACCAAAACAACCAAAAAACCCAGTATTCGCCATAAAAGGTTGGTTACAAAGCTATTTTCTTAGACTATTTGGTGAAACCCAAAAGTAAGTTAGCCTCAAATCTGGGCTAAACTAAGTCAAAACTTAGTTTTAGCTTTAGTCACGTTGGTGAAACCGGGCCATAAAATTTTTTTTTTCTTTATTCGTATTTTTTTGTACATTTTTTCTTAATTAGACTTATTTCTAATTTGGACGCTATCACCTGTCAAATGAATTATTTGGAATTTGATAAAAACATGTAATAACACAAACATAAACGTTTTTTGATGTGGAAAAAATTGAAAATATTTACAGAAGAGAAGAGTCAAAGGAAGAAGTAAGGAACACACACGAAAACAAGTCCGGCGATTGGTTCTGTTTAAAGCTAAAAACATACATTCGAGATTGCTGGGGCGAACATTTTACCAAATTAAGAGCGCTTTCACACTACTCGGTGCGGAATCGGATCGACATTTTTGGTTTTTACCGAAAGTATACCGAAACCTTGCCGACCACATGTATTTCAATTGGCACTTTCACATTAGTGTTGCATACATGAAATCGGAGCGGATTGATTTCGGTATACCGCAACGCGGTAAAACCGGTCAGTAAAATTTGAGGAATTACTGCATACATTTTTGCGGCGTAATAAAAGAAGAACAACAAAGTCAGTAAAAAACTCGTTCGGCTATAAATGTAGCAAGTTATAATGTCTTCGTCTTCGCTAGAAGACATTATTGTTATTATTGAGTGATTTGTTGAAGTTAAAAAATTTTGTTTTGCAAATTTCGATGTTTGTTTTCCTATTTTCTGCCGATAACGCACCGAAAGTATTCCCACAAGTGTGAAAAACACAGCAACGCGGAATCGTTTCGGTAAGCTGAAAATACCGAGCAAAAAATGTCGATCCGATGTCGTACCGAGTAATGTGAAAAGGCCCTAAGTATACAGATGTATGCAACAGCTGATTTCAACCAATTGGTTGTGTGTTTACCTGACGTCAAACTGCTTAAAATTCTGTCTAAGGCTTTAACAGAATCTATCGCTGGGCGATTTTTCGCCTGGCGTTCCGATGATATTTGGCTGAGAATATCGCCCAGTAAATTAGAATCAAGCCATATGCATATTTTTATAATCACGATGCTTCCTTATTCTTCAACTGACTTCTTTTCTGTCCATATTTTTAATCTATTGTGAAACTCAAAATTTTTATATTTTTGTTTTGATATATTTTTTATCAAATTTAAAATAATCAAACACGAATCTACATACATATACATGAACTGACCCAATGATTGGCTGCATGTGACAAGTTCGTAGCTAGTTGAATGTGGCACAAATGTACCAAGTGGTCCAACAATTTTTGCAGGGTAAAAAAGCTTCTCATGCAAAATACTACTGCCGTTCAAAGTCTGTATAACTACTGAAAACTCGTTAGAGGATCCGGGGCTCGCCAAACAGAGCTTCTCCCGGAATTTGCGGCGTGATCCTTACTTATATATACATACATACATACACCCACATATGTACATACATATATATACCTATGTACATACGTACATATATATAATTATATTCTTATAATACTTTTACCTACATATGTACATATGTACAAACATATGTATGTATATGCTTTTTGAAAGCTAACTGAATGATAACAAAATTAGTTCGGTTTTCATTATAAGACTGATCGCTAACAATGAATAAAAATCTAGAGACAAAACGACCTGTTGCTTTAATCTAAATTCAAAATGCTGTCAGTTGTCACCTTAAGCTCTTTACCATTTTGACAGCTCACAAAGCAGTTAGTATTTTGGGCTACTAACTTGCGTAAAATACTACAAAGTGGTGGAATGTTTTTTTGGACTTGATTCCTTGATATGCAAAAGATGCAAAAGCTGACCATTAAAACGTGTTTGGTTGGTGTTAATTAAAAATAATTCTTTATTTCTGACAGCACTGCGGGAGGCTTCTTTTCTTTGCGGACTTTAAATTGGTGCATATACTCGTATTTTTGAGCGGGTTGATTTGTATATAATATAATAAATTGGCGCGGACAGAATTCTAACGAGTTTTAAGGCCAAGCTTCTCTCCCAATTCGACGCGTGCTTCCTTATTTTCGTTTGTTTGTTTTAACGAGCTGGGCCGAGTTAAAATAAAAATATAATAGAAATAAATTCAAAATCGTTATAACAAGTAATGTTTATTGTAAATTGTAATGCATAGAGTTGTACAATGTGGGAAATATGTACATACATACATATACATATTATTTCCACTTACGTGAGCTGATGAGAAATATAGCAAAATTGTATGTAGGTATGTAAAAGAAAAGGAAGGAAACTATTTTCGCCTACAATTATGTGCGTTATAATAAATATAAATAAATAAATAAAAAGTGAAAAATCTACAGATTGACTTCTTTCATCGCAATGAAAATAACTTTATATTGAAGTCTTGTTCAACACCTTTCATTTGTTATCAATATTGCTCAAAGACTTGCTGGGTCGTTCTGGGTCCACATTTAGGCCTGTATTCAAGGAAGCTCCCACTGCTGTGAAAATTTCATAAAGATCGGTTGATTACTTTGGGAGTCTATAAAGGACACACATGCACACATACACACGGATTTTTACAAATTTTCGGACTTTTCCGGAGGAATTTTCCAAAATTTTCTCCTCGAGAATATGAACAACTGGCAACAAATTTTACAGAAATCGGCCCAGCCGTTCTCATCTGATGAGGTTAGTAACATTTTTTACACCATTCTTATATACATACATATGTATGTATTTTTTTTTTTATTTCTTGTCAAAATTCTCCAATTTAAAATTTTTTTTTCTATATTCCAAATCAAAACAGCTGCAAAATAAAAAAAAAATTACGCCGATAAAAAATTTGCCTTAAAGTTTGAAACAACATGTTAAAGAAATATTGCATTAGTCGGCGAAATATGTAGATATTTTTTTCATAATGTCAAAAGTAGCACAAATGATGCGTTTAGAAAGGGTAGTTTTAGGCAAATGCGAGAAAAATTATAGAAGCAAATGGAGTAAGTAGATTTCAAAAATTAAAATGCGGCTTGATTAAGAATATATTATTTCAAAGCATAAAAATGTTAGGTATATTTGATTTTTTTTTTTTATTTTTTTTTATCGCGATTTTTTGTCAATATTTAAAAATTCATATAAACTCAATAGTGAGCGCAATTTACAACGGATTTACTGTTTCTGAAAGAGGAAGTCATGGAGATATGGCATTTTGTATCGGGTGTATTGGGACCTATTTTTTGCTCAACTTTGGGAACCCAGTACGGCTAAACAGAAATAGACAGCAATTTTTTTATACATATAAATATTAATACATATATGTACTAACACTTTAATTATTAATTTATTATGGCCTCAATCACCCATTGTAGTCCGTGAGTAACAAATTGTTTATCCACAAATATGAAAGTGTTTTCCACGTTTTGGAAACGGTTTTTGCTCCTGGGGGTTAGCTTCGAGTTCGCTCATATGGCTTGAACAAAAATATATAGGTATTACAATTAATAGACTTATGGTTGATGGTTACAAAATAATAAACAAATAAAATTGGTATGTGGTGACGATAAAAAAAATTGTAATTTTCAAAAATTTTAACATTAAATAAACAGTCAAAAGACGCAAAAATCGGCAACGCTGGCCGTATCCTCTTTTTTATTAATTTGGAAATTACCCACTTCTTCACATTTTCAAGTGGCACTCGAAGTTACATTGTTGTTTTTCCACAATTTCCATACATAGCGGTACAATTAAAGCGTATTTAATGTTATTTATTCATTAGCGCGTGGAAAATCAAAACACAAAGAATGCCATACAGAATGAGCGCAATGAACGAAACAAACAATAACAAAGTTCCTGGCAGTAATTTTCATAGAAAACTCATAAAAAACAACAAACAACAAACAACAAACAACAAACAACACATTACTTTACCCGCGTTTTATAAAAGAGGCATACAAAGCTGCAGATGTACGTAATCATGGTAGAAAAAAAAAATAAACTGGCGATGGACTAAGGGATAAATAGTTACACTTTGATTCATTTACAAAAAGAGCTAAATGGAAAATTTCAAATACAAAATAAGTATAAAAACTGATGGCATACCACGCTATCAACATTTGATTGTTTATTCAACTGCACAAATATTCATTCATGCATACCCAGTTAGAATTTTGGCAACTTATAAATAGTACTTACGAGTATTAACGTAGTAATATGAAGTGCATTCCAAACAAATTTTAGTAAATTTACGTCGTATAAGCGAGGCCGATAGAACAAAAATAGTAGAATCCATAATGAGTACTCGGTAGCTGGATGCTAAAAATTTGCCTGTGCTCGCTACGTTTCACATACATACATACACATGTATGGCAGAGGGCATTTTACAGAGAGCAGATAATTGCCGACTATAAATATTTAAAGTACACAAACTATCTTTTTAAACATCTCGTAGAATTTTACGCAATAAGTGTTCAGAATTTAGAGACTTTAGCTTACACACTAATGGCCGTAGTCATAGGCGATTTAAAACTGTGTTTTACCACACTTAGAATTATGCTAGCATAAACATCATTTTATCTCTGTCATAGTCAACTTAAAAACAGTAGGTATTATCACTCAAACAACGTTTTAACTTCAAAATGAGGGGAACGTCCTTTTAAAATATTAAAATATTGTTCTAAGCTGGAAATTCGTCGTGAAAAACTATAAAAATAGAAAGAGTACGTGAATTCAATAAAAAATAAATAAAACGTAAAAAGAAGACATTCTAATAAATATGTTTGGAAATAGCAGAATTATAGACGATGCTATCCCGGGACGAAGGTATATAGAATGGGATCCGTTCCAAATGGAGGAAGAGGAATTTTATTGCTTTGATAAGGCCACAGTGGAATATTTTATAGTTATTGAGAAGCCTTTCCAATCTCATCCGGCTTGGAAATGCTGACTAAATTACAATATTTAGGTCGAAATGTTCATTAGAGTGACATACATTGGTTAGGTGGCACTAAATCAGACCTGGGTAATACCAAGTACAAAAGTAAACGATATTTTATATTTTTACATGTCGCTTGTAGTCCATATTATGTTTATTTAACAAAATGCATTTGAAATTTAAGACAAATATATAATTAAATTTAATTTAAAGCAAAAAAAAAAAAAAAAAATAAGTCAACATAAATAAAATTATAAGAAAAAATATAACAAATCTTAATCCTAAATATCTAGAAAAACTGTCGAAATTCGACAGTAGGCGCACTCTAGTTTTTTTTTAAATATTGGTTTCAACTTGACGTTCCGTCGTCGATTGTAAGTAATTGAAAGTACTTGAAAAGAATTGAAAAATCGATTCAAGTATATTTTTGAATTATTTTCAAATACTTGGAAGTATTTGCTAAAACTTCAATTATTTTTCAATTCCTTGTACTTGTATTTGTACTTGAATATTCTCAAAGTACTTTGTACGGACTAATTACTTCAAGATCAAAATATAATAACTTTTTGGTTGCTTGTTTTTCCGACAGGGTAGGAATATGATGTATTGTGGAACGATTTTCCGTCATCCCTTGTCAAGTTTGGTTTGGAGACAATCGCTGTCCACCTGATTTTCCCAACGCAGTGGAGGTCTGCCTTTTCTTTCAGCGGGTTTCGATAGAAATACTTTCTTGGCCGGAGCGCCTTCATCCATTCTCACGACATGACCTGCCCAACGCAGCCGCTGGATCTTTATTCGCTGAACAATGTCGGTGTCTGTGTAAAGCTCGTACAGCTCATCGTTAAATTTCCGTCGATACTCGCCCACGCCAACACGCAAAGGTCCATAAATCTGCCGAAGAACTTTTCTCTCGAATACTCCAAGTGCCAACCCATCTGATTTTGAAATTGTCCATGCTTCTGCGGCGTACGTGAGGATTGGAACGATGAGCGTCCTGTAGAGTGTGATTTTTGTTTGTCGAGAGAGGACTTTACTTTTCAGTTGCCTACTTAGTCCAAAGTAGCATTTATTGGCAAGCGTGATTCTTCGTTGGATCTCCGTGCTGACATCATTCTTGGTGTTAATGCTGGTTCCCAGATAGACGAAGTCCTTAACAGTTTCGAATTTGTAGCTGTCAACAGTGACGTGACTGCCAAGGCGTGCTGTTTCTTTGTGTGATGACAGGAGGTACTTCGTCTTGTCCTCGGTAACCGCCAAACCCATTTTCTTAGCCTCTTTATCCAGCTTGGAGAAGCAGAACATACGGCGCGAATGTTAGTGCCAATGATGTCGATATCATCGGCGTACGCCAGCAGTTGTACACTCTTGTGGTATAAAATACTTCCTGTATGGTTAAGTTCTGCAGCTCGTATTATCTTTTCCATTATCAAATTGAAGAATTCACATTGTCTGAAACCTCGTTTGGTCTCGAGTATTTAAGTACGTAATAGTCCAATTACTACTCAGTATTACCCAGGTCTGCACTAAATGCTTTCCCGCAGACAAGCTTTTTCTCTTGAGCTCTAGTTTGGTTCACGAGCTCTTTTTCTTCCCTAAAATAACAAGTTTATTTTGATTTATATGAAGTGTGTAGTTTTATCTCAAAATTTAACTCAATTTTAGCTGCTCCATATCTTAAATATGCGATTAAAATAAAATTTGCAAAAAAAGATATAGATACGCTTACCTTTTTTTCAATTTAAAAGTTGACACAGGTTGAAATTTTAAAACACTCGAAATTTCTTAAAATTACATAGTGATTCCTATTATTTTATACGGGTAACCCTGTTCCGGTTCATTTTAGCAAAAACGTTGTTCTAACTCGTCTATGACATACCACTATTTTAAACGTCACTCTAAATTTAACACAGATTTTAACTAAATCTGATTTTAGTGAACGACTATGACTACGGCCCTAAGTGTTTAATCTTACGTATGTACATAAATAAAATGTTAGGGGGATTCAGTATCCACGGCACGATTTTAAGATAGCACGGATTGAAAAAATATGCAACACAAATGTCAGCTGACGCAGGATCCCAATTAATTTCCCTACACTTCATTGCAAATAAATACAAAATGTACATAGGTTTTGGTGTAGCATATTTCTGTGCCCCGTATTTTGTTGTTGTGTGTTGTAAAACTTTGCAAACCGTGCAATCCGTGCTACGTGCTAAGGTTTTGCTATGAATAGTGAATCCCCCTATTGATTTATTTTTATTTATGATATTTATTTTTTTTTTGATTTTCATTATAGGATTGCTGATTTGAAGTTAATTGTGCTTCCAAAAAAAAAATGTGTATCCGCTGAAGTCAACTTAGTAGAATTTTGAGTTGGCTATACATTTCGCTGGTCTCATCCGAGGCTTTATTTTCCTTTTCATTGGATAGGATTTTTACGTGGTGGGTCCCAAGCCCGACGCACAACCCGCACTGCGGGAGTTGTTTATTGTTACATGTTTATATAGCGAGCCGCTTGCTCCAAGTCAGACGCCCGCTCGCAGCCGCACCTACTGGTGAACAGACGCTGCAGTTATTCCCCTCAACAAGCCCTTAAACCGAATATGTCGGAGTGGCCTTGTCGAGTTGTCGCCTTCTCACTTTAGTTCACCACCAAACGGGTGTTCGGTGGCTATCCAGAGGACACTGCGCGGAAGTCGTGAGCTGCTTGCTCCGCATGCAAAAGAATCGCTCTGGCCACCCCCAGGTGGATGGCAGTCAGAAGCTTTCCCCACTTACGTGGACTTCTACACACGGAGCCATCCTCCATTGTGTATTGTGTAGTGTATTATGTAGTGTATTGTGTGTAGTGTGTAGTGTATTGTACGAAAGATTGAAGCAAACCGTCAACAAGCCAGATTGGAAACTATCAGAGTGGCTTCAGACCTGGTAAATCTACAATCGACCAGATCTTCACAATACGCCAAATCCTATAAAAAACTCATGAAAAAGGAACCGACACACACCATCCCTTTGTCGATTTTAAAGCCGCTTTTGATAGCACGAATAGGAATTGCCTGTATGCCGCAATGTCTGAATTTGGTTTCCCTGCAAAACTTATACGGCTATGCCAAATGACGTTGACTAACACCACCAGCACCGTCAGAATTGGGAAGAACCTCTCCGGGCCGTTCGAGACCAAACAAGGTTTCAGACAAGGTGACTCCCTTTCGTGTGACTTCTTCGGTACGCTGACATAATCCCAAGGGGCATAATCCCAAATTTTTTATTATGGGATTATGTCACTCCCCGTAGGGTGATATAATCCCAACTTTTTTACTTGGGCTTATGTCACCCTAGGCGTAATGACATAATCCCAATTGGGATAATGTCATTTTCAAGCCCAAAAAAACATTTCAGATTTTTTCTAAGATTTTATTACATTAAGCAAAAAAATTAAAGCTGACAATAAAGTTAATGTTGTTATACAATAATACATTGAGTATATGTATAAGATGAAATATGTATGTACTTAAATACACATGTTCTCAAAAAATTACTTTAAAACTAAAAAATTACATTAAAATTAAATATATTTACATATATACAGACTTTTTTCAATAAAACGATAGGTATATAAATATTTGTGTACACTGTATATATGTCTATAAAAAGATGAAAATTTGGAAGAAAAAATCGCGCGATTAATAGATCGATAGGTGTATATGTATGTACATATGTCTATAAAAAGATGAAAATTTGGAAGAAAAAATCGCGCGATTTTGATTCCAAATTTTCGCCTGCGTCGCTTTTTTCTAATAGATCGATAGGTATATACTAGGGATTCCAATCCCGGGATCCCGGGATCCCGCTCTTTTTGACACCCCGAAAATCCCGGGATCGCTAGAATTTTATCCCGGGATTTTCGGGATAAGATAAAGAGAGAATATTCCGCTATTATAGCAAAGAAAAGTTATATTTTATATAATTTTTATTGGTCTCAGATTTGTATACTAATAGCATTTCCTATTCTGAATGAAAATGTTGCATTATTACATTGCAGCATTATCAACATGTGTCATGTGCCCTATTAAAGTGTTGAATTTTTCATGTGATTAATGAAACAAAAATAATGCAACCTTTTACTTGTGCTAAGAGCAGAAAATGTTGCCCGTAGTCGGGCCAGTTTTATATTTTGTCAATAGAACAAACATCCCCAAAAAAGTGTTGTGTCTGTGTAGAAGAGAAGAAAAAAATGTGACAGCCGGAATAAAGTGCGACATTTTTGCTAGAATAAAAAAGTGCATTAGTTAAAGTAAGGATTAAAATTTTTGATTTTTTTTTAATAATTAAATTTTTTTGTATTGAAGTACGCGTTGTAAGGAAACGTACGTTAGGTATTTTTAAAGCTTTTAGCTTGTGGCAAAATTCATTCGATAATTTCTATTTCCTGATTTTTGGTCATTTATAGGGCATGGAAATTTATGCAAATACATGTTTTTCTTAGATTTAGGTAGAGCAAAATAAATAAACAATCTTTGCGAATCGTGAAATTGTCTTAAAAATGGCATTCAAATGTTTTTGCATATTTTGCATATTTTGGTCATATATGCATATTTTTACATATTTTGCGTTGTTTGCATTTTTTTATTACATATTTCGCATTATATTGCCTATTTTTGTAATTTGCTAGTTGACAGTTTTATACAAACGAAATTCATGCATAACAGTCATCTGACGACGAATAGAGTTTCGTGTGAACACGGCTATTATTAGTATATTCGATACGGTGCATACCTGTCGACAAAGAGCCGTTTTCAAACATGCTCCTAATACCTCTGTGGATTTAGAACGTTCGTTTTCTATGTTTAAGAGCTTTTTTCGACCGAATCGGCAAATTTTTCTTTTTGAGAATATGAAAAAAATATTTCATTGTGTACGCTAATGAATCGTTAAATAAGGATTAACCTTTACAAATTATGAAATGTTCAAGACTGAATTTATGTACATATCTATTGGCGTTTTCTATTCGCCATCATACAAGCGAGGTCGAATCGAACAAAAATGTTTGAAGCCATAATGAGTAGTAGCCATACTCGCTAACTGGTCGATAAAAATTTCCCTCTGCTCGCTATCATTCACATATAAATTTGACAGAAGGAAATTTATAGCCAGCAGAGAAATTGTGAATCGAAAGCGGCTTATAAAAACATACATACATATGTATAAACGTACAACGTAAGAGCAAAATTGAATTAAAAAATATGTGTACCTAATTTATTTAACTATTAGCCGCTTTCGATTCACAATTTCTCTGCTGGCTATAAATTTCCCTCTGCCAAATTTATATGTGAATGATAGCGAGCAGAGGGAAATTTTTATCGACCAGTTAGCGAGTATGGCTACTACTCATTATGAGTTCAAACATTTTTGTTCGATCCGACCTCGCTTGTCTGATGGCGAATCGAAAGCGCCAATTGTAACTTCAATAAACATGAATTAATGCATTTTTTTTTATTTTTCATGCATATTTCTCAGTTTTTGTTGCATTTTTTATGCGCATATTTTTTATTTTTTAGTACATAAAATTCCATGCCCTAGTCATTTATTTCTCAAATGTTTTTTGGAATTTTCCCACATGGAAAGTAAATAATGGAAGAAAATGGAAACAAAATTTTAATTAGACTTGTTAGTCTTACAACACTGTACTAAAATTAAATACGCAGCTGCATACTCGGAATTCATATCAAAATTTTGCCTCCGATGTTTATCTATTCAGAAGTTGCATTAATTTTCTGAATTTTTCGGCAAGCTTGGAAATATCAATAATTTTTCTTTGCACTTTAAAGTTGTAGCGTTCCTCGAAATATATATTTCCTTTTTTCAACCCCAAATGTGGGAAAATAATACTGATCGAAAAATTTTTGTAATAGAAATAAAATTCTACGTTTCAAAAGGATTTCGGTGTAGTTTTTGAGACATTCATGTCCAAAAAGGCGAAAAACGCAGTTTGTGGCCATATTCACTCCTCAATATTTTTAAAACTACTCACTTTCATTAAAAACTCATTACATCTATTGAAAGCACGATCATTTCTTTTGAAGACAACGTAGATATCCGAATAAGATACCCGAAAAAGGAAAGCGCTGTTTTCAAGAGAAATGATCGTTCTTTCAATAGCTGCAATCATCTTTTAATGAAAGTAAATAATTTAACAGATTGAGCAGTGAATATAGCAAAAAATCGCATTTTTCATCTCTTTGGACACGAATATCTCAAAACCTACACGCATTACCGAAAATCCGACTTCAAATTCAGAATCAGCGCACCGAAATCCTTTAGAAAAGTAGAATTTTATTTGAGTTAGAAAATTTTTTGGAAATATTGTCGGCCTGTGTAATTAAAGTCCAAATCCCGGGATAAATCCCGGGATCCCGGGATTTTAAAAATAAATCCCGAAAATCCCGGGATCGTAAAAATCGGAAAAATTGGAATCCCTAGTATATACATATGTCTTTTTTTATTTTAGATCGATAGGTATATACATATGTATATAAAAAGATGAAAATATATATAAATATGTACATATGTCTATAAAAAATAAAAATTTGGAAGCAAAAATCGCGATTTTGCTTCGCACTAGTACCTACTCGAGTGATTTGGTATTCTGGTCCCCTTTTATTTGGGATTATGTCACTCCCAAATAGGTGACATAATCCCAAGTAAAAAATTTGGGATTATGTCATACCATGGTGAGTGACATAATCCCAAATTTTAAAATTGGGGTTATGCCACTTGAGATTAAATCACGGCACCGACTTCTTCAACTTGATGCTGGAAAAGATAATACGAGCTGCAGAACTTAACCATACAGGAAGCATCTTATATCACAAGAGTGTACAACTGCTGGCGTACGCCGATGACATCGACATCATTGGCACTAACTGTTCTGCCTTCTCCAAGCTGGATAAAGAGGCTAAGAGGCTTGGCAGCCACGTCACTGTTGATAGCTACACATTCGATACAGTTAAGGACTTCGTCTATTTGGGAACCAGCATTAACACAAAAATAATGTCAGCTTTGAAATCTAACGAAGAATCACTCTTGCCAATAAATGCTACTTTGGACTAAGTAGGCAATTGAAAAGTAAAGTCCTTTCTCGACGAACCAAAATCACACTCTACAAGACACTCATCGTTCCAGTCCTCATGTATGGCGCAGTAGCATGGAATATATCAAAAGCAGATGAGATGGCGCTTGGAGTATTCGAGAGGAAAGTTCTTCGGAGGATTTATGGACCTTTGCGCGTTAACGAGGGCGAGTATCGACGGAGATTTAACGACGAGCTGTACGAGCTGTACGCAGACATCGACATTGTTCAGCGAATAAAGATCCAGCGGCTGCGCTGGGCAGGTCATGTCGTGAGAATGGACGAAGGTGCTCCAGCCAAGAAAGTATTTTTATCGAAACCCGCTGAACGCAGAAGAAATGGGAGGCCTCCACTGCGTTGGGGAGATCAGGTGGACAGTGATGCTGACTCCCTAGCTATTCCCAAGTGGCGCCATGCTGCGCAAAACAGAAATAGCTGGCGCCCTTTATTGAACTCGGCCAGAATCGTCTAGACGGTTACGTGCCAATTAAAAAAAAATTACATTTCGCTGTGTGTTGATTTCAGCAGCCGGATCAGCAAGTCTATTTTTCTTCAGGGTTTAAAAGCAATAACGTACTCTTCTTTTCAAGGTCTCATCGTCATCTACATATATTAAATCCGATGCATTCTAATACAAGTTTGCTTCCATTTAGGGAATATTTTTTAGCTAAAGTCATAAACAAAGCCCAAGTTAGATTTATTTATTTATCTTATGTATGTATTTATTTGTCAATTTATTATGAGCACCCAACAGACCAGGAAGTATACGAAATGTAAAGGGACTTGAGAACAAGTTATAACAATTGTCCATTGTAAGCTTATTGCAATACAGTTTTTATAAGCTTAATTGTAAGCTTACTCACAAGCATGATTGTAATAATTGAGGAACACTTATGTTAAAAAGCTTGAAAACAATATTACAATAAGCTTACTTTACACTTGCAATGAAAGCTTGAAAAACTATTAATAATAAGATTGTCTTAAGCTTGCTGTAAATTTTTTTTCAATTTTGGTTTTACAATGATTCATATAATTCATTGATTCCTTTTTCGTATAAAGGAAGCATAAAAGCCTCAATAAAATTCAATATAATGTTGAATGTCCCACTATATGATACCGTTGGATTGAATTTCAGGTTGATGTTTTGGTTCGAAAGAGGAGGAGAATATAAAATAAAGAACTTTGCAGTAAAGGTGAAAAAGGAAAGAAAATGAAAAGAAAAATGCAAATAAAAATTTATTTCTTTTCTTTTTTCTACTATTTATACATACAATTGTATTTATAAGCTTACAACAAGCATTCACAAGTAATATTTTTCTACAATTACATTTGTAAGCTTATAAAAAAGGTGTCGTTTTGATTTTTCTACAATTGTTCTTAAGTCTTTTACAATAGTTTACGCAAGCATTCCTCAAGCTTAACGCTTATATTTGTAAGCTTGTTATAATATTATTCTCAAGCCTTTTGGTTTATTGGGCACCATGATGTATCATGATGAGCATTCTACAATCGTTTGGTTTTTGATTTGCTAAAAAGGGAAGCCCGAATCATATCTTAAACATTATTTTACATATCGACGGCTGAGAATAAGATCACCTTATTTCAAAAATTGTTTCAAAAACGCCCTATTCCAAAATTTTTTTGAATAACGTCTTATTTCAGATTTTGCTTCAAAAACGCCCTATTTCAGAGAAAATTCCATATATGTATGTATATTTCTCTGAAATAGGACGGTATTGAAACAAATTCTGAAATAAGGCGTTTTTGAAGCAAAATCTGAAATAGGACGTTATTCAAACAATTTTTGGTTTAAAGCGTTTTTGAAGCAATTTTTGAAATAGGGCGATTCTATTCTCAGCCGTCGATATATTCTTGAGCTCTTAAATGTCTATCTATGATAAGAATTTTCTTCTTATTTTTTCGAAAAAAAAATAAGCATGTTTATATGTAAATACATATGTACATACAGTGATTCACAGCTTATTTCAACCAGCATGAATCTGGAAATTTAAGCGGTTATAACTTTTGATCCTTACAGAATATTAAAAAAAATTAAATGCGAACCAATAGACTTCAAGTTCAACAATACGAATTTAAATGCATTTATTTTCAGAGATCCATTTTCAACAAGTTCGTAGAACAAAAATCAAAAATAATTCAAATTACAATGCTACAGCTTATTTCCACCAACGGATAAAATGTGATAATAAATTAACAACAGTTAAAGTGTTTAATAATATTAATAATTGGTATGTCCTCCCTTCATGTCTATAACAGTGATGCCAATATTCTTGGACCAAAAATCCCTACGGCATGCCAAAAAATTCCCTACTTTTCCCTGCGCTAACAAAATTTTTCCCTACAAATTTCCCTACGCCGTATTTTCTCTATATTGACATCCACACACACAAAATTGATGCAAATAAAGTTTTTATTCAAAAAACCACGTATGCATACATAGAAATTTTTATGTTTCTAATTATATTTTCAAGAACCTTCTTTTCATGTTCAAAGAAATGAAAAATTTCCTGATTTCGGAAGAGTATTTAGAAGCTCGTACAATATATATATCATCGACTGGCAATGTTTCGTGAGGTGACCTAATCAATCCTTATTAGTGATGAGCGATATATCGCAAGCGGTGATTTTTTCACTATGAATAAAAAATCGCAAGTCGCAATTGCGATCACTTTTTCAAAATAGCAGTTCACTATTTATTGGGAACTGCTATCGATGTAGCAAGTAAGCAATTCACCGATGTGAATCGCAATCGCAAAAGCATTATAAATTTCTTTTTCTTTATACTTTTGAGCAGACCACATATGTACGTATATAGGAATAAAAGAAAAAATTATTGAATTTACAATTTATCTTTGAAAAATGTTTACAAACAGCGAAATTACTGCGGAATACGTTGTTATTGCTATCATTTTGTTAACATAAAATCAAGACAGGTTATATCGCTCAGAAATCGCAAAATTAATCTCTACCGGTAACTGATGATTTTATAGCAGTCCATGCAATCGCAATAGCAGTTTAAAATCGCAGTGATTTAAAAATAGCAATCACCGAAATCCAGATATCGAAAAATCGCAATTTCGCTCATCTCTAATCCTTATTTCGTTTTTTAATAAAATTTTGAGTCAGCTTATAAAATATTTTAGTTTACTCCAAATAAATTTCATGTATTAACGGCTTTTCGGTTACCCCTGACTGCAAACCATCTAATGGGCACGGAAGCGCATAACACCCTGGATTATAAACAACGACACATCTCTTGCTCTCTCCCCTACGGAGATTCAGGAAATCATAAAGAATACCAAAACCTCAAAATCAGTCGGACCAGACGGCATATCCATGTTGATGCTAAAACATCTCCCCAACATATGGAAGATGGTAAGGATCATTCCCATACTTAAACCGGGGAGGATAGCCAATGCAGGAGAATCCTATCGCCCGATATCTCTCCTCTCCACGGTATTAAAGACACTTGAGGCCGCCATACTACCATATATAAACGGAAATCTACAACTTGCCCATCAACATGGATTCCGGAAATCGCACAGCAAAACAACAGCTCTAAACGCCATAAACACGCAGATAGTGCGCGGTCTCAACCAACGCCGCCCCTGCGAGAGAACGGTCTTCGTGGCACTTGATTTGTCGAAAGCCTTCGACACAGTCAATCATGCCACCCTAATGGAGGATCTAGACGTCTCGAACCTCCCGCCGAGGCTGAAAAGGTGGACCGAGAACTATCCGAGTCGTCAACAGGCATCGGTTGAGAATAAAACAGGGAGTTCCACAGGGGGTGTCCTGTCCCCGTTGTTAGTCAACCTATACATCTCCACACTCTCACTTCCACCTGAAGGAGTTCGTATTATATCCTAAGCCGATGACTGCTCGATTATGGCATCAGGCACCGACATAAATGACTTATGCTCGAAAATAAACGGTTATCTCTCCGACCTTTCCCACTTCTTTACATCGCGCTCCCTCGAACTGCAGCCCTCTAAGTCCTCCGCGACCCTGTTCACGACATGGCCGAAGGAGGTTAGGCTAGAGCTTGGCATACGGATAGGGAATATACCCATCCCTACCATAAACAACCCAAAAATCTAAGGTGTTACCTTCGACAGCCTAGCTTCTTTCTCCGCGCATACGATCGCGAATAAGGCAGCACCTGGGGAAAAGAAAAAGAAACCCTTATCGCAACATACAAAGCAATCGGCCGGCCGGTCTTGAACTATGCATCGCCAATATGGTCGCCGGGGACTTGCAAGACGCAGTGGAAGAAATTCCAAGCCTGCCAAAATTCGGCGTTACGTACCGCAACGGAAAGTCTACTCATGTCGTCGGAACACCACCTACATCACAGGCACAGGTGCTCTCAGTTGAGAATCATAACATCACGCTTAGCAAACAGTTTCTCCTTGGATGCTACCGCAGAGGTCATCCAAATAACCATCTAATGGAGCCCGAACCGCATAAAATACATAATCAACCACTAGACCCCACAACATACAGGCAGGCAATAAATGAGAGACACAACGAGACAGTCTCCACCTTCGTTTCAACCCGCCCCGCGTACATAATAATTATAGACCAACCACCACCAATAGCTGCAAGAGAACTAGGGTTGCCCAGAGAAACCCGAGTCACCTTATCACAATTAAGGTCGGGCTTCTGTAGTAGGCTCAATTCCTACAGGGTCAGAATCGATCCAGACATACGTATGTCCGGCATGTGGAGAGACGCCGCATGACACACAGCACCTCCTTGCATGCCACCTGAAACCAACTAACTTAACACCCTTGACCCTCTGGACAAGCCCAAAAGAAGCTGCAACATTCTTGGGTCTTCCGTTAAGTGAAATTGATGACAAATTGTGAGCAGCACTCATCGGCTAAGCAGGGCTTAGTACCGCTACAACAACAACAACAACCCTGGATTAGGGGTTTTTCTGTGAACGAAGCTAACGAAAAAATAAATAATAGCTTAAAAAAACTAAAAAACACGCTTTAATCTTAAAAATCGTACTAAAAATTGAGAAATAATTTAATTAGAAACAAAATGATGAACGAAAATATAAGTAATTAAGGAAAAGCGTGGGGTGCTCAGTATATCAAAAAATATTTAAAATCGGTGTTTTTTTACTAATAATTTTATTTTGACTTTTTTGAGATTTCATATATCGTACTCTTTAATTTCGCAACTAGGTATATTTTTGTACTAGTTGTACGAATCGAATATTTTCATGTTCAAATATTATTGAGCACCCCCACGCTTTTCCTTAAATACTTATATTTTCGTTCATCATTTTGTTTCTAATTAAATTATTTCTCAATTTTTAGTACGATTTTTAAGATTAAAGCGTGTTTTTTTAGTTTTTTTAAGCTATTATTTATTTTTAACTTTTTAGTGAAATTTTTCATTAAAGGATGTTTTATGCGGACGCAAGAATAAAAGTAACAAGTAAGGAAGCCTAAGTTCGAGTGGAATCGAACATTAGATACTCAGCTGTATGTTTTCATAGTTTGTTTGCGTTTGATGGAAACACGGTGCACTTTATATAAAGCGAGTGCTGCATAAAGTGGTCGTAGCCACGCCCATTTTCAACATTTTTATCAGTCATCCAACTAAGCATATGAATATTATTCTTTGTGCAAAATTTCATTCCTTTTTGACTTCTAGTTATAAAGATGTCACGTTACAAATTCCCAAAGAGTGTTCCAGATATATCTTTCTTAAAAAGTAGGCGTGGTCCTAAACCGATTTCAATAAATTTTTGCGTGGCTATTAACACATGTTATAAAAGTGTATAAACCAAGTTTCGTCATAATATCTCAATTATTTGTCGAGTTATAGGCTAAGAAATCTCGCATATTCCTGTTTATAAAAAGAAGCGGTGCCACGCCCATTTTCCAAAATTTTTCTATTTGTTGTTTCTGGTCTGTTGTAGAAATCATACCACAAAATTTCAATGAATTATCTTTACATTTGGCAAAGATATCGCTTAAAATGTTTTTATTAGGTCACTTTATAACACCCATATATAAAAGTGGGCGTGGTCGTCAACCGATTTCGCTAAAATTTTCAACATGTATTACCACAAGTAATAAAAGTGTACACACCAAGTTTAGTCATTATATATAAATCATTTGTCGAGTTATGGGCTCAGAAATCTCGTATATTCCTGTTTATAAAAAGAGGCGGTGCCACGCCCATTTGCCAAAATTTTTGTGTTTTTCGTTTTATGTCCGCAGTTGGACTCCTGCTATAAAATTTCAATGATATATCTTTATATTTGACAGAGATATCGCTTAAAATGTTTTTATTAGGTCACTTTATAAGACCCATATATAAAAGTGGGCGTGGCCCTCAACCGATTTCGGAAATTTTTCGTCCAAATATTTGACTAAGTAAGTATATCACGCGTACCAAATTTCATCGATATATCTTCAACGGTTTCTGAGTTATGACATATAAAACTTGCAAGGTTTGACCCTTAATAAGTGGGCGTGGCACCGCCCATTTTCCAAAATGTCATCAAATTTCTTCCTAGGGGCCTGAGCTCAACACGTGGATAAAATTTCATCGCTCCAGCTGTATTAGTGACTGAGATACCAAATTTCCGATTTTTTCTATATAGGAAAAGTGGGCGTGGTCATGGTCCGATTTCGCCCATTTTCAATACCAACCGTCCCAGTCTCGATACCAACCTGCATTTCAAATTTCATCAAAATATCTCAATTTTTGCGCGAGTTAGAGTGTTTACAGACGGACGGACAGACGGACAGACGGACGGACGGACAGACGGACGGACGGACGGACGGACGGACGGACGGACGGACATGGCTCAATCGATTTCTCTTTTCACCCTGATCATTTTGATATATATAAGTCTATATCTATCTCGATTATTTCACTCTGTTACAATCCACCGTTATGTGATTAAAACTATAATACTCTGTGTACTAGTACAGCTGAGTATAAAAAGAAGTCTGATGGGATGTGGTGTTCTCCGAAATAGATCTACATACATATGTATTTATAACTTCTACCAAAAATCCCAATATGCAGTGAAGTAAACTAGCTTATTATGCAATATTTTCCAAACCCTTTTATTCAAGGTTTTCCAAACTAGTTTGGAAATACAAAATTTCCCAAACGTTTTGTTATATTTTACAATCAGAAAGTGAAGTTGAGGTGAAGCATTTGAAAAGAACAAAAAAAAGAAACCTGATTGAATAAATTCGAATTTAGACAATAAAGCTCCGAATACGTTTGTAACGTAATGGTGAGGTATGCTGCCTACGGACCAAGGAGCTCAGGTTCGAGTCCCGAGCAGTGTTGCCAGAACTTTTCCAGAGTTCCAGCTAGATTTTCAAAAAAAAAAAGCTAGAAAAAGCTAAAAAAAATTGTTTCAAACATAAAAAAAACATTTAAAGCTAAAAAAAGAAGCTAAAAAAAATACGAAATTGCCCAGTAGAACTTGGAGCGAGATCTCCCCAAGCGAGAGCAGAAGAGTACTCTATTTGATATCCTTTCCGAGCAATATCAAAATTGTTTCAGTTTTGTTTTATTTTGTTTGTGTTTATTACTTCTCTTCCTAGTACATAGTTACAATAGGGAGTAATGGAGTATCTATTGACAAGTACTCCCGGATTAATAAAACGATGATCCCAAGTCCTACTGCGTATTTTAATGCTTTATTAATAGGTGATTCCCCGTGGCAGTGATCCGGACAAAAAATTTGCAAGCCACTGCAACAACAATTTTTTGATCCTGATGTTTATCTGGATCAAAAAATCTATTACAATCTATACGGACCCGAAATGGATCTACACCATTTCCAGATGGATTTTAGAAAGCGTCAACTGGATTTTAGAAAGGGGAAATTGGATTTTAGAATTGTCAATTGGATTTTAGAAAGGGGAAATTCGATTTTGGAAATGTCAATTGCATTTTAGAAAGGGGAAATTGGATTTTAGAAATGTCAATTGGATTTTAGAAAGGGAAAATTGGATTTTAGAAATGCCAATTGGATTTTAGAAAAGGGAAATTGGACTTTAGAAACCGTAAATTGGATTTTCGAAAATTTATATAATTACGTATATGTACATTATAATTTCATACGCAATAAAGAATTTCTATTGGAAAAATTCTGTGTAAAATTTATTTTACACGCACATTCTGAAATCCAATTCACGCTTTCGAAAATCCAACTGACATTTCTAAAATCCAATTTCCCCTTTCTAAAATCCAATTGACATTTCTAAAATTCAATTTCCCTTTTCTAAAATCCAATTGACCTTTCTAAAATCCAATTTCCCCTTTCCAAAATCCAATTGACATTTCTAAAATCCAATTATCTCTTTCTAAAATCCAATTGTCGTTTCTAAAATCCAGTTAACGCTTTCTAAAATCCATCTGGAAATGGTGTAGATAAACATCAGTATCACAAAATTGTTGTTCAATTTGCACGCAAAATTTTTATGCGGATCTGGAGGGGAACTCGCCTAATGTGTTTTCAAAACACACATAAATTCAAGGCCAATTTAACAGGTCGGTTCAAGATACATACACACATACACGCCGTGACCTTAATGTCGAACTCTCGTGACCGAAATGTCAAAACTATAAGGAAGACGAAATTATTTGACATTCAGCTCACGGGCGAATGATGGATAAACTCAGAGAATGAAGAATTTGACGAATTGTAAACACGAATGCATGTAAAGAATATGCAGAAGTAAACAAATTGGATAGGTGTTGAAGAAGAACAAGAAGTCAGCCGATCTGAAGAACCGACCTGTTTAGTGGAGCCTGCATAAGTTATTTATTTTCATATACTATGTATATGCAAATTTGTACTTCAGTGTCAATAAAAATAACGAAATGTTAAAAAAATGTTTTACATTCAAATAATGGTAACTATGATGACTGTATGTATGTATATGAGCAGCAAGCAACGCTCATTTTTTGGGGAGTTTTAGCAAATAAAAAAGCTAGAAAAAAAGCCAAAGCTAAATCAGAATTTTTCCAGCTAAAAGACAAGAAAAAAAGCTAAATCTAGCTTGAAAAAAGCTAGAATGGCAACGCTGGTCCCGAGTGGCGCATTTTGTTTTTGTTTTTTTTTTTTATTTTTATTTTTTTTTTATTTTTAGAGAAATTTTTTTCACCTCACGTTTACAAAACATTGTATAAAAATGTAATTAGAGTTCCTTTTCGTTGATTCAGCACTTACTATTAAATGAATTACAAACAAAACCAGTTCTTGCTTTGCATACGTATGTATGTACATTGTACATGCGGTTGATTTTATTGCAAACACAACAACGACAAAACAGAAAGCTTGTTACACAAAACACAAAACCAGTTCTTGCTCTGCATACGTATGTATGTACATTGTACATGCGTTTGATTTCATTGCAAATACAACAAACCCAAAACAGAAAGCTTCAAGCTTTATTTTTGAGTGAATTTATGCATTGAGTTTATCGCTATGAGCGATCGCTGGCTGTTGTGCGTTAGTTCGCTCGCTATTTGAGTGGTTATACGTTTTTCTTTGAACATTTGTTTGTGATTTGAGAAGAATGTATTTTGAGCGTTCGTGAGTGAGTTTTTCCGTACCCTGCAAGCTTGTTACTTATTGGCTTGTATACGGGAGTGAATTGAAATTCATAGAGGCTATTTTGAAGAAAGGTAACATAAAAGCCGCAATGAAGCATAAAATATAATGTTGAATGTCCTACTATGTGATGCCGTTGGGCTGTTGATGTCATGTTTCGAATCCGGAGAAGAATAGAAATATAAAATAGAGAGAACACAAAAAAGTGAATGTTTGAAAGATATAATAATTTAGTTAAATGTTGCAACTTTTAGGATGGGATGAAGTTACATACATACATACATACATACATACATACATACATACATACAGGTGAAGCTAATAAAAAAGCGTGTTAAAAACTTTTGCTCCGAGGCACTGTAAGCAGGTAAAATAATATATTGCCAGATCAGAACAAAGTACAATTTTGAAATATTGCATTCAAGGATGCAGAAATATTTTATTTGTATTTAATAAAAAATTTTAGGTTCTTAGAAAAAATTAATTCGTTGAAAAGGAAACGAAAATTTTTAACTTCGAAAATTCCCTACATTCAGCTAATTTTTGAAAATCTGTCCTTTTTTCCCTACACTGCAAATTTGAGGTCGAATTTCCCTACATGTAGCCTCTTCTCCCTACACTTGGCATCACTGGTCTATAACTGATTTCAATCTTTTTGGCATCGAGGGGGTTATTTTCGCCCATTCCTCGGTTAACACGTTTTTAAGATCATTTTTGTTAGAAATTTTGTGCTTGCGAATATTTTGATCTAAAATCGCCCACAAATTTTCAATCACGTTCATGTCCGGTGATTGAGCCGGTGATGTCATTAAGTGAGGCCAATTCCATATTAGCCAAGATTGCACAATACCCGACTTATGTTTTGGATCATTGTTCTGGTAGTAGCGGAAATTTGAACGAATGCCAAGCTTTTCTGCACTTTGAAGAAGATTTGCCTTCAAAATGTTGAGGTACATTATTTTGTCCATTGTATCTTCAATAAAAATCAGGTTACCAACACCCGCTGCCGACATACATGCCCAAACCATGACGTGCCCACCTCCGTGTTTAACTGTTGCCTTTAAATTTTTGTTGTGCAGCTCAGTATTTGGCTTCCGCCATACATACGATGGACCATCCGAGCCAAAAATGTTAAACTTCGATTCGTCAGCAAATAATACTTGGTCCCAAAAATTTTGGTCTTTGTGAACATGCTCATTTCCAAACTGAAGGCGGCTTTTTTGATTTTTTTGGCTTATGAATGGCTTCTTGTGTGCTAATCTGCCATTAAACCCATATTTTCGCAATACTCTACGCACCGTTTCTGCACTACTTGTTTTCCCCAACTCATTGCTTATCTCACCTACCAGTTTTGGGGCCGTTTGCTTCGGGTTTTCCTTTATTTTTCGCAAAATATAGCGCTCGTCGGAATTATTGAATATTTTATTTGGTGCAGTTCTGCCTTTGCTAGCGACTCTATTCTCATGTACAAAGCGAGATATGATACACTGTACCGTGGAGTCACTTAAATTCACCATTTCCGCAATTTTGCGGCGCGAGTGGCCATTTTTAAAGTGGCTGAGAACCAACTCTCGTTGTTCATTAGAAGTGCGTCGGCCCATTTTGAAATAAACGATTAAAATCTGTATTTTTTACACAATGAGTTTCTATGATATTATAGTTTTGCACGAAATTAACGAGGAAACTAAAAAATTTTTTTTTGACATGAAAAACCAGGATTTCTTTGAGAAAATATATCTGGTTGAAATAAGCTGTAGCATATTAATTTGCACTATATTTAACTTTTATACTAAAAACTTGTTGAAAATCGATATCTGAAAATAAATGAATTTAATTTCTTATTGTTGAACTAAAAGTCTCTTGGTTCGCATTTCATTTTTTTTAATATCCGTTGAGGATCAAAAGTTATGACCGCTCAAAGTTCCAAATTCATTCTGGTCGAAATAAGCTGTGAACCACTGTATTTATGTATCTTACATATATATATACATACATGTATAAAGATAAATACATACATACATACATATCTATGTACATATAAATCATATCAGAAAACAAGTCCTTAGCTGGCAAAATACTGGTACATAGTATGTACATATGTATGTATGTATCTTTATTTAGAAGAAGCTGATTTAGATATCTTGTCAGTTTGTACGTGAAAATACATACATACATACATATATTTTTCAATTGCACCATTACCTATCTTTGATTATTTTTTGTGTGTCCCTATTCTTTTCGCGTAAGGCAAACAATCATAATTTTCATAATTTACGCATTGTTTCTCGAACTCTTCTTTCCTTGTCCTTATATAGTTTTACATTGTCTCCTGTAAATGTACATACATACATACATATGTATACCTAGCGGAAATCTTCATTCTCCCTCACCTTACTCTTTGACAGGACAATAATTCATATTTACTACCGTTTTGCCGGTTTCTTATAAATCAAAAAGCCAACTAAACCATGTGCATTGTTATTATGCCGTGACGTTTTTCCCAAATAAAAACAAGAGCTTGTAAAAGGTCACAATTATTTTTTATGCTTGAATGGTTACAATTGAAAAAAAGCAGTTATGATTTATTACAAAATTTTGACAATTTCTAAATTTAATTAAATATGCCACTTTAAATATGTACGTAAAAATGTATGTATGTAGGGTAAACTTGCGCAGATTCGTCACCTTTTTTCAAAGTTCTATAATTCAGTAAAGCGTCCATAGATTTTAATCTTTAATATTTTTTTTTAAAGAATGGTTATTAGACATGAAATATGTAAAGATTTTCGTGTTCTATCTATCAAATACCCCAATTTTGCTAATTTAAAAAGAGCCATTTTGCTGAAAACTCGTGGACATATATTTTCACATTTGCCCCACATTTGCCCCAATTCAAATTGCCATTTTTACTTACGTAATATTATATTATGTTTTTTGGAAACTTTTCAATCACCTGGTTTGGAATTCACCGGAAATTAGCTTTAAAATTATCTTACGAACCCACTTGTCAGAATTATATCAGCATTCATGTAGTTGTCTAAAGTTACGATCACAATTCAAACTATTAAGTTACTTGTTTTCAATACTTTTTGGTTGCTTGTTTTTCCGTACTTGTTTTCCTTAATACCAAAAACGGCTTTGACGAATATGCCCCAAAGACGAATCTGTGCCAGTATACCCTACATACATATAGGATTCAATTAAAATTATTTTTTGGTACAAAAGAAATGTTTATTAGGAAATTTCTGTTTGGAATGAATAACAATTGTTTGAAATTCCATTTTTATATGAGAAAATTTTCTTTTCAATATCAAAGCTAACTCATTAACTTTTACATTTTTCAAATTAAATTCAAGTAGATTCAAATTATTAATGTGTATCAATTGAATTCTCAAAACCATTTAAACTACTTAAAATTTATAAAAGTAAATTATATTATTTAGTAAGTAAGTTATTTATTTATTTATATGTAAATTATATTTATGTATACTAGTACCTTCGACCAGTTCTTGTAATCTTATCTAGATCTTTTCTATTTCTTACATACATATGTAAAATTTTGTGCCAAAATTAAAAGGAATCCACCAATTCCAATTCTAATTTGTTTGTTACATATGTATATAAGAAAATATAATTATTAAAAAAATAAAAAATAAAAATTACAACATTATCAGTCGGATGTGGGTACACATATTAATTAGTAGAAAGTGTTTTAGTATTCAGGCCTGAAAAAAGTACGAACGTGATTGATGTGATTCACAAAAAGGTTTTTAACAAATCAAATAAAAGTTATAAAAAATGCAAACTTAAACTGCTAAAAACACACCCCCTTCGTCTCCATTGATTTAGTGTAACCAGACTTGGGCATTATTCGAATATATTTTTGTTTAGATATAATATAATACAATGGCGCTATTATAACTCTGACGAGTTTTATGGCCGAGCTTCTCTCCCAATTCGAAGTGTGCTCCTTTTTGTTTTTCCTACTAATTGGGTGGACCTACTATTTTACGCCGGCTCCGAACGGCGAATGCATTTTTTGTGAGAAGCTTTTTCATGGCAGAAATACACTCGGAGGGTATGCCGCCCACTGCCGAGAGGTGACCAATAATTGGATTTTTACTAATTAGAAAATTTTTTTTGGTGTTTTGCTCGGACCGTGGTTTGAACCCGAGACCTCTGGCATAGCAGGCGAGCACTCTACCCACTGCACCACTGCGGCCACTTATTTTTATTTAGATAGTTATTCGTTATTTAGTTTTATTCAGATAAGTTCCCTACGAATAAATTATTCTGAGTTTTATTCGTTATTTCAAATAATAAATAAAAATTCAGGGTAAAGAAAAAACAAAAACTGAGCCATAGCAAAAATAAATTTTTGTTCATTTTTTTTGTTTGCATGTTTCCCAACAGACCAGGAAGTAAGCGAAATATAATAGGACTTGAGAACAAGCTTATAACAATTGTCCATTGTAAGCTTATTGCAATACAGTTTTTATAAAGTTTGAAAACAATATTACAATAAGCTTACTTTACACTTGAAATGAAAGCTTGAAAAACTATTAATAGTAGTAACATTGTTTTAAGCTTGCTGTAAAATTTTTTAAAATTTTGGTTTTACAATGATTCATATAATTCATTATTCCTTTTTCAGAAAAAGGAAGTATAAAAGCCTCAATAAAATTCAATATAATGTTGAATGTCCCACTTATGATACCGTTGGATTGAATTTCAGGTTTATGTTTTGGTTCGAAAGAGGAGGAGAATATAAAATAAAGAACATTGCAGTAAAGGTGAAGAAGGAAAGAAAATGAAAAGAAAAATGCAAATAAAAATTAATTTTTTCTTTTTTTCTACTATTTATACATACAATCGTATTTATAAACTTACAGCAAACTTTCACAAGTAATATTTTTCTACAATTACATTTGTAAGCTTATAAAAAGGGTGCCGTTTTGATTTTTCTACAATTGTTCTTAAGTCTTTTTAAATAGTTTACACAAGTATTTCTCAAGCTTAGTGCTTATTTTTGTAAGCTTGTTATAATATTATTCTCAAGCCTTTTGGTTTATTGGGTTGTTTGTTTTTACATATCGTCGTACCATACGAAAACTAGCACATTTAAAATTCCTGGCGAAATCTATCAATAAAAAAACTCTGTACGAAAAGTAGAACATTTGAATTTTGGCCGACGAAAAGTAACAAAATCGACCTTTTGCTGACGCAGACGGGTTTTTTCAAATATGGTGTATTAGTGGAAAAATCGCCGCAGGCGAAAATTTGGAATTAAAAATTGCGCGATTATTAATTCCAATTTTTCGTTTTTTTTTAAATATGGTGTAGTTATTATTGTTGTAAAAAGCGACGCAGGCGAAAAATTGAAATAAAAAATCGAGCGATTATTAATTCCAATTTTTCGTTTTTTTTTTTTAAATATGGTGTAGTTATTATTGTTGTAAAAAGCGACGCAGGCGAAAAATTGAAATAAACAATCGAGCGATTATTAATTCCATTTGTTTTTAAGGACAACCCTAATTTACATACATACATACGTATCCTACATACTGTTGTGCTATTGTAAAATCTTTTTCCAGTTCACCAAGCTTTCAAGTGCTGCTTAAATGTGCAAAATGCGACCGCTCTTGATTTAAATACAAATATATTAAAAAGAGAATACAAAATTACAGAGTAAGGTAAGCACTTAAAAAATGTGTAATTATGTATATATGTAATATAATTCATAATTGGAATTATATATTGAAATTAAATTTACAAGTACTCGGCTACCTACAACAGTTTTATGGTAGGTACTTAGTTATTCCGACAGATATGTTGGAATTTTAAAAAAAGTTCAAAATTAGCACAGTGGTGGAAATCTTCTGCTGTAATATTCAGTTAAAAATGAAATGACGATATAAGATGATCTCTATGTTTACTTCCAATCTACATCCATCATTCCGCCGAAGGAATATGAAATGCACTTTAATTCGATCGACGCTATGAAGCACTCAAACATTACTTTAAATGTGGGTCTCACATGTCCGAAACATTGCGAAAATGGAGTACAAAATTCGAAAGAAATGAAGCATCGAGCGTGCATTTTGGAAACTGGTGAACAAATTTTGAATTTTTTGTGGAGTGCTTTGAAAGATAAAGTTAAAGCTGCCTAAAATTGTTGCGATAAGTGGAAAAATACAAGCCACTTTCAACAGCGATGGCAGAAGAAACGAATTCTTCATCATCAGAGTTCACGCAGCAACCATCAGCAATGCAATGTTAGCTTAGCGCATAGCATAACAATGTAAAATTCTGACTGAAATTGCCCAAGTTGATCACGTAGCAGTAGTGAGCACAGTCGTCGAAAATTGGTGTTCCAGGATGGCCTCTTGCCGAGTTAGCTCATTCCAGCATTTTAATCATTTTCCATACTTAATCAGAAGGATGTCCTTAACTACTGAAAAAATCTTGGATAAAATTAAACTTTTACTCTATTTTAATAAAATCACAATCAGACCCTCATTATACATATTGTATGTATTTCTGTCCAAAATTTAATTTTATGGTCTTAAATTTCTAACTGCAATTATTGAGCAATTCGCAATCCATTTTACCACTGTAAAGCAGGGTACCGCCACTTAGCTGATACCATTGAAACGGATATGACTGCACGCGCCATTTTCAGTGACATTAGGGTCTAAATGTCACAAGTGGCGCTCGAAACAGCTTGCCACGCTCAACGTCAATTAAGAGTCCTTTCGTATACATAATATGTATGTACATACAAGAACAGATTTATGTAGAAGTGTACATTTGTACTTACATCCATATGTAATACGTACATTCTATATACATACATATATACATACATACATACATATGACAAAGAAATACTTGACTTAATTGCTTAAAGTTCTAAAATATAAGTATACATATATACATATCTGTGGTCACAAGCAATAACCGCTTAAGTCGACTTAGGAAGATTTCGAGTTACATATATATACAGTGAAACCTCCCTTGGGCGGACACTCACCGTCGGGCAAATTTTGTCCGCCCAAGAGAGGTGTCCGCTTAGGGGAGTGGGTTCCTATTTTAGAAATTTTTTGGATTTTAAAGGATTTATTTATTCATACATATTTCACTAAAAAAAACAAGGACTCTTATGTCTTCAAAATTTCACTTAAATACATAAATATGTACATATACATATGTACATATGTATGTATGTATGTATATACATAAAGTATTAACATACATATGAAATTACAATTTCAAATTTCTGTAACAATTCAAATGCAATTCCGTGCAAAATCTTTTCAAGTTTGAAACTGCAGTCAAAGCCATTTCGTTCGAGAATTGCATTACCTACTTTCAGCGGTAGTTAGTATTGGTACTATCATCTTCAATGGTTTCGACGTTTTCGTCAGTTAGAACATCTAACTAGAAATCCGTGAATGTTGTTATATCTTCCAATAAAGTCATGCGGACATTTATTTTAGTTGGTGATTCCCCTTTTATCGTAGCGCTTTTTACCTAACGAACATTCAGCGAACTTTTTTATATTGCTATATATACTTATATTTTGTCCGCATAAGAGGAGTTCGTGTCCGTCTAACAGAGGTTTTTATGTGATTTGTTATGAAAAAAAAATCAAAGTGTCCGTTGACGAGAGGTTCGTGTCCGCTTAATAGAAGTTTTTAGTTCATTTCAATAGTAAATAACTGTCCGCGTCCGGCCAAGAGAGTGTCCGCCTAAGAGAGGGCAATTTGTTCTAAAAAATGAACCTAAACCTTGGTGCATGAAAAAATGTCCGCTCAAGGGAGTTGTTCGCCTATGAGAGGTGTCCGTTAGGGGAGGTTTCTCTGTACCACGTTATTCTCCTTTTAAAACTCTATATTTCTGTAAAACCGCCATGCTTATAACTTAATTCTATAAAAAGATATAAATAAAAACATTTAGGCTTAACTTACAATAGAGGTATATTGAACTTGCTATAACAGCCAAAGTAGATGTATATACTGCTGGCGTACGCCGATGATATCGACATCATTGGCACTAACACTCGCGCCGTATGTTCTGCCTTCTCCAAGCTGGATAAAGAGGCTAAGAAAATGGGTTTGGCTTCGGACTAAGTAGGCAACTGAAAAGTAAAGTCCTCTCTCGACAAACAAAAATCACACTCTACAGGACGCTCATCGTTGCAGTCCTCATGTACGGCGCAGAAGCATGGACATAACGATGAGCTGTACGAGCTTTACACAGACATCGACATTGTTCAGCGAATAAAGATCCAGCGGCTACGTTGGGCAGGTTATGTCGTGAGAATGGACGAAGGCGCTCCGGCCAAGAAAGCATTTCTATCGAAACCCGCTGAACGCAAAAGAAAAGGGAGACCTCCACTGCATTGGGAAAATCAATTGGACAGCGATGCTGCCTCCCTAGGTGTTCCCAAGTGGCGCCATGCTGCACGAAACAGAAGCAATTGGCGCGCTCTGTTGGACTCGGCCAGAATCGTCTAGACGGTTAAGCGCCAATCAAGAAGAAGAAGAGATGTATATACTTAATCAAATTTATTCATGACATTTTGGTTTATTTACAAAATTTGATCGTAACATTGTGGACGGCTCACTGATTTTGCGTCCATGGCTTTTAATCAACTTTCATGAATTGTTAAGAAACGACTTCGAATATAAAAATCAATTTATCTCGAAATCATATTTTTCGACTTAAGCGACTATTGCAAATTGCCACAGATATATGTACCCAATAAACACAACGGACGCCTGGAATTAGCGTCGGATTCGCTTTCTCTGATTATACATCACGGCGATAGATCCGCGAATCCGAATTCGCAGGCATGTCACCTATCACTAGCGATTCGAGAATTTGTTCATTCTCGAATTGTTGGCGATTCGAAAATTTGTTCATTCTCGGATCATTAGCGATTCGAATTTTTTATCATTAGCGGTTCGAAAAATTAAAAATTCAGAGTTTGGTTTTATGGCAATGGGTTAAATCCATATAAAATAATACAAAGCACAAAATATTTTTATAAATAAAGTTTAACTTTCATGAAATAACAAAAGCTTTTAAAATAAATTTAAGCAGTAATATTTATTTGGGTCCGTTGCTGCATTAAGTTAAGTCCCCGTGTTTAAACATTTCCGAGGAGGTTTTTTACACACTCGTACTTCTTTATTTGATTATAAACTGATTTGGTCTACTTTCGCGAACTCGCCTCGAATTCGTCATGATACTAACTGCGGAACTGTGATATTCGAGTTCAGGTCTAAATGTAAAATTTCAGAACTAACTATATTGATTTTTTACTACTAAAAATCAACTAAAAAAATATAGAATAAATGATATCGCGAAAATCCTTTTTCTCGAACTTGTCGCGAAATCGAGGCGAGTCCGAGAAATTACATTCGCTAAAATCTGCTTTCGCGAACTCGCCTCGAATTCGCCGGGATATCATCCTCGCTTCTGTGTTAATTGGGTATATACATAATTAGGTATCTATATTGGGGCGGAGTGAATTTGGGGGTATTTTTCAAATCATTATTGCTCTACCTGCAGAAAGTTGTCTTTCTCGTACAAAAGTAAGACTGCAAAATATTTTTGGACTAGTCCTTTATTTGCAGGTGCCCCAATTCCATTGAAGAATGGACAAAAGGCTCCAGATGCATAAAATTAATTAGCTAATTTCTCCTAAAAATATACGAAATTTTCCGATGAAATATTTTTAAATTAGTGTTACCAAATTAGTGTTACCAAACAAAAAATTCTGAACGTACCCGTATAGTGGCATTGCGCGACTTGGCTGTATTTACACGATCGTCTATAACTTTTCCATTTTACCATGGATTTTCTTCGTTGATGGCTATCTTTTTGCCAATTGAATGGAGCTTCACGTAAACGACTAAAACTAAAGGTAAAGGCGTTTGTTTTAAAGATCTTGCCTAACAAAGTCAATTTTAAAATGTCCATTAGTCAAAGTAAGGATTAATATTTTTTTAATTTTTTTTAATAATTAAATTTTTTGTTATGAATTACGCGTTGTAAGGAAACGTACGTTAGGTACTTTTAAAATCTTTAGAATTCTTGTGGTAAAATTCTTTTGATAACTTCAATTTCCTGATTTTTGGCCATTTTATTCTCAAGGTTTTTGGAATTTTCTCCTATGAAAAGTAAATATTGGAAGAAAATGCAAATAATTAAAAAAATAAAAGACCCAAAAGCTAGGGAAAATTTTAATTAGACTTGAGAGTTTCACACTACTACTCAAATTAAATGTACTACGTAGGTGCATACTCGAAATTCTTCTCAAAATGTGTGCCTCCGACTTTTTATTTTTTTCGAAAGTGTCATTAATTTTCAGAATTTTTCGGCTAGCTTGGAAATATTCGCTTAAACGAAGTGCGTCGTTAAATTCTAAATTTTTAATAGAAATTACACTTTGTGACCGTGAAAAATTACTTTCTGCTAGACATACCTCAAGTTGTATGTCTAGTCAAGTGTACAAAAACTACATGTTTAGAATTTCCAATACAGCCTCAAAATCTGGAGTTAGGGACCAGAAACCCCTTTTCATAGGTTAAGTCACATATTGTACCATAACTTTTTCTCTGTTAACTCCATCAACATGATTTTGATGCCGTTGCAAAGATGACATTTCGTCGCTTTTGTTCGTAGTTAATGTACATATCTTGATGTACATAGCTTGATAACTGCCAGAGAAACTGTAAAAACAATGTCAAAGATTAAATTTTTTTATTTTTAATAACAGTTTTCTCGAATAATTAGTTAGCCAGTGTATATATAAAATTATTTCGAAACAATCTCCTGTTAATTCTGTTTTCAACGATATATAACTTTTTCAAATCCGTGTAGGCACTCCTAGGATAATCAATTTTAGTCAATTTCTGCTGTGAAATTTTTCATACTATAATTGCTAAATTTGTATGATACCCCTGTTAAGGTTGGATTCAAATTTAGCAAATTTTAGTAAGGAAAATTTAACAGTAGAAATTGATTAAAACATAATATCATAGGAGAGCCTACCCGGATATGAAAAGTTATACATATATCGTTGAAAACGGTATTAACAGGAGATTTTTTCGAAATAAATGTATACATATCGTCGTACCATACGAAAACTAGCACTTTTAAATTTTATTTTCATAGAATTTCTTTGTAAAATATTTTGAAAGTGCTAGTTTTCGTATGGTACGGCGATATGTAGTATGTACATATGTATGTATGTACATATGTAGGTATGTGCATATGTAGATATTTATTGGATACAAATAATAAATGTGCGATTAGGTACAAAACCTAAATATGAAATTCTGAAAAAAGCATCAGCATAATACACTGAGAGAAAAAAAATATATGGAGGGGTCAAAGAAATTGTTTACCTATTTTGAACACTACTTTCTTTGTTTTGAGTAAATTTTCCTTAAAACATGTTAAAAGGTTTATAAAATATTGTTGTTACATGCGTTACCATGGTTTCATATACTTGTTTTGAAAAAATTCATACATTAAAATAATGAAAAATTCTTTAAGCGCCATTCCATTCCCAACTTTCCTTGTTTTGAAGACTTGATTTCTATAATTTTGAGAAATTAAATTCCCATACAAATCCCCATGGCAACGAATTTGTTTGAATGTTTTTTTATGTTTTTTCCACATTTTTGAGAAAATTTACACAAAACAAAGAAAATTTTGTATTGGGACGCGTGTTCAAAATAGGGAAAATTATGTCTTTGATCGAGAGAAATTTTTTTTTGAGTGTAGCAAAACGCCCCACCATTATATGCATGTTCTCATAAAATTGCGTCGTCTGCATGTACATATGTATGTATTCATGAATCACCCTCTCATGCTTCGTTTGTTAACTATACACATTTCCAAAATTCAGCATCATCAGACTTAGCAGAGACATACATAAATACATATTTCGTTTTTTATTCATTTATAAATTCATAAGCAACCCCTAATTACCCACCACTTCTAGTTTATTATACCTACATATGTATGTACCTATGTATATGTATCTACGTGTAACGTTTTTATGAACATCACATCTCCATATGTATGTATCTACATATGTATCCACATACATTATATCAGAATCTTTGTCTATTTGGTATTACTTTTTTATAGCTCTTTGTTTATCCACTATAGAATTTGCCCACTTAGTAGTGGTCTGATTTAATTTGCAAGGTTTTATCAGCGGCATCTCAAATACATACTCGTACATTTGTATGTACATATGTAGGTATATGTATATACCACAAAACACCAATTGCTTTCTGATTATCGAAATCATCAAGGACGCGTAAACAAACGTAATCTGTGCAATTACGTCTACATGTGGACATACATATGTTGCTACCCGACAAAAACGTTTTGCTTATTGTTGACAAATCAGGTCAAAAAGGAGTACGCTGGCAGCTTCTGTTATGCACTCACTCTGTCTGTCCCTAACTCTCTAATACTTATCTAGGCCTTATTTCGCATAGCGGATAAGCCTTTGGAATAAGGTTTGCTCTCAGAGAGAGAGTACTCCTCATGGCCTGATGACATCAACACACGAAAATCAGCCTTATTTAAGCCTTACGCCATACAAATTTTCTACCCTTATAATTTTTAGGCCTCTTTTCGATAAGCCTCTAAATCCCTTGTTTTAATTCTTAAATAAGGCTTAGATATTTTTGTGGGTACATACATACATACATAATATAATAATATAATACAATGGCGCTATTATAACTCTGACGAGTTTTATGGCCGAGCTTCTCTCCCAATTCGAGGTGTGCTCCTTTTTGTTTTTCCTACTAATTGGGTGGACCTACAGTTTTATGCCGGCTCCGAACGGCGAATGCATTTTTTGTGAGAAGCTTTTTCATGGCAGAAATACTCTCGGAGGGTATGCCGCCCACTGCCGAGAGGTGACCGCTGCTCTTAAAAAACCCAATAATTGGATTTTTACTAATTAGAAAAATTTGTTTGGCTCGGACCGTGGTTTGAACCCGAGACCTCTGGCATAGCAGGCGAGCACTCTACCCACTGCACCACAGCGGCCACATACATATGTATATATGTAAGTGCACATGCTTATGCGTACCCCTGCAGTCAATTGAATTTGTTGTGAATGAGCTTACCACTAGTTCTTTACAATAATAATAATAATAATACAATGGCGCTGATATACATATGCACATATTTATAACTCTGACGAGTTTTAAGGCCGACGTTTTCTCCCAATTCTAATCGTTCTCCTTAATTTTAGTTTTTCCTACTAATTGGGTGGACCTTACAGTTTTAGAACGGTGAATGCATTTTTTGTGAGAAGCTTTTTCATGACAGAAATACCCTCGGAGGGTATCTCGCCCATTGCCGAAGGGTGACCGCTATTTCAAAAATCCCGATAGATAATTGGGTTCTAATTACACTGGATCACAAAATGAAATTTTTTGTCTGTACTTTGGACGTGACTATCCTATCTATATGTAAAATCGGTCGCTGATTCCGAAAATCGGGTTCATTTTTAATTCTATGGGAAGGTTTTTGAGATATCGGAAATTTACCGTTATTTGGCCAATGGGTACACTTAATCCAGTATAACTCTTTAACACAGTGAGTTATATTCCTTAGGGTGACACCAAATGAAAGAAAATTAAATTTCCTTTTCATGGCTCCTATAACATTTTTCTCTAACTCTTATAGTTTCTGAAATATTGACGATTAAATTTTAATTTTTTCGATTTTTTACGATTTTTTGAAGAAAAAATTGACTTTGTCAGACAATATCTTTAAAACCAATGCCTCCACCTTCGGTTTTAATCTTTTACGTGAAGCTCCATTCCATTAGCAAAAAAATAAGCTATCAACGAAGAAAATCCATGGTAAAATGGAAAAGTTATAGGCGATCAAGTAAATACAGCCAAGTCGCACAATGCCTCTACACGGGTATATTTTATGCATGTTATACCCGTAAATGGGCTTGTATCTACTGCGCTGCCAATGTGCTGCTACTGCAGATGTGTAGGTATTGGTACAATATGCATAGAATGTACGCGTGCAGAGGCATTGCGCGACCTGGCTGTATTTACTTGATCGCCTATAACTTTTCCATTTTACAATGGATTTTCATCGTTGATTTAATCGTCAATATTTCACAAACTGTAAGAGTTAGAGAAAAATGTTATAGGAGCCGTGAAAAGGAAATTTAATTTTCTTTCGTCTGGTGTCACCCTAAGGAATATAACTCACTGTGTTAAAGAGATATACAGGATTAAGTGGACACATTGGCCAAATAACGGTAAATTGCCGATATCTCAAAAACCTTCCCATAGAATTAAAAATGAACCCGATTTTCGGAATCAGCGACCGATTTTACATATAGAAAGGATGGTTGCGTTCAGAGTATTTTTTGGCTGTAGAGCAGTGTTAATTAGAACATTTTTTTGTATCCACGTACACTCAGGGAAAAACAGCATCGTAAAATCAAAAATAAAATTTTTGTTTTCATAATGCACGTTTTAAACCAAACCATTTTTATTTTAACAATAAAAATTTTTAAACTAAAAATGGAATTTTTGAATTAAGAATGAATTTTTGAAGTAAAAATGCATTTTGGATTTAAAAAGAAACATACTTAATTATTGAGCTCTCAAGACTATTTTTTTTTTATTAGTGTGAAAAATTTTAAAATGGTCTTGAGAGCTCAATAATGAAGTAGTTATGAAAATAAAAGCGACCAAAAACCAAAAGTGAAATATACTTAAATTAAAAATGAAAATGAATGTTGATTCAAAAACTCGCCCTTTGTTCAAAATTTTTTTGTGAGAACATATTTTTTTGTGGGAGGATGGCTCCGTGTGTAGAAGTCCACGTAAGTGGGGAAAGCTTCTGACTGCCATCCACCTGGGGGTGGCCAGAGCTATTCTTTTGCATGCGGAGCAAGCAGCTCACGACTTCCGCGCAGTGTCCTCTGGATAGCCACCGAACACCCGTTTGGTGGTGAACTAAAGTGAGAAGGCGACAACTCGACAAGGCCACTCCGACATATTCGGTTTAAGGGCTTGTTGAGGGGAATAACTGCAGCGTCTGTTCATCAGTAGGTGCGGCTGCGAGCGGGCGTCTGACTTGGAGCAAGCGGCTCGCTATTTAAACAAGTAACAATAAACAACTCCCGCAGTGCAGGTTGTGCGTCGGGCTTGGGACCCACCACGTAAAAATCCTATCCAATGAAAAGCAAAATAAAGCCTCGAATGAGACCACCTCTTTTTAATGACGACCATGGCAAACGTTTAAAGGACTATGATTTGAGGGTATGCACCTGGAACGTCCGGACCCTTAATAGGGAAGGTGCCGCTGCCCAGCTGGTTGATGTTCTCGAGAAAGTAAAAGCTGACATCACCGCCATACAGGAAGTTCGATGGACGGGGCATGACCCAAAGAAAATCGGGTCTTGCGTCATATACCACAGTGGCCATGCAAAGGAGCACATATTTGGTGTTGGTTTTGTGGTGGGAAAGAGGCTCACCCGCCGAGTACTGTCTTTCACGCCAGTGAACGAACGTCTAGCCGCCATCCGCATAAAAGCGAAGTACTTCAACATATCGCTCATCTGTGCCCACGCCCCGACGGAAGAGAAGGACGATGCGACCAAAGACTCCTTCTATGAGCTGTTAGAACAAACCTACGATCGCTGCCCCCGCCGAGATAAACAGATCGTGCTTGGAGATTTTAATGCCAGGGTGGGCAAGGAAGGTATCTTTGTCGGCACAGTCGGAAAATTCAGTCTCCACGACGTAACTAGTCCCAATGGGACGAGGCTGATCGATTTCGCCGGGTCCCGAAACATGGTCATTAGTAGTACCAGATTCCAGCACAAAAAAATACACCAAGCCACATGGCTGTCACCTGATCGAAAAACGCGAAATCAGATCGATCACGTCATGATCGACGGCAGACACAGCTCCAACATCCTAGATGTGCGCACAATCCGTGGTCCCAATATCGATTCGGACCATTATCTTGTGGCAGCCAAGGTACGCACTCGCCACTGTGCAGCAAAGAATGTGCCAACAGGAAAGCAAGGAAAGTTTGAAGTCGAAAGGCTGCACTTGACGCAGACAGCCCATGAATACTCCACCCGGCTCTCACTCCTGCTCTCTGAGAGCAACCCTCTACCAAACGATGTATCCGAGGAATGGGAACATATCGCTCGTTCACTTCGCACCGCCGCTGAGGAAACTATTGGATACAAGCGAGCCCGCAGAAAAAACACCTGGTACGATAAGGAATGCCGTGACGCCTCGGAAAGAAAGAACGCCGCCTATAGAGCCACATTGTGTGCGGGCGCAACACGAAGCGTATGGGAGCGCTATCGGACGGCCAAGAGGGAAGAGAGGCGCCTTTTTCGAATGAAGAAAAGGGAGGCCGAAAGGCGCGAGTGTGAAGAGCTTGAGAGGCTGGCGGATAGGAATGATGTTCGAAAATTTTATCAAAAAGTCAGGCGGATGACTGAAGGTTTCAAGACCGGGACAATTTCCTGCCGGAATGATAACGGTGATCTGCTAACTGATGTCCAGAGTGTGCTTAAGTTGTAGAGGGACCACTTCTCCTCCTTGCTAAATAACGACAACAATGAAATTGCGGAAGGAGAAGATGTTCGACCCGAATCCCCAATAGCAGATGATGGTAGACATGTTCCACCACCCGATCATGACGAAGTGCGAATAGCAATGTCTCGGCTTAAAAATAACAAGGCCCCGGGCGCCGACGGCTTGCCAGCCGAGCTATTCAAACAGGGCGGCGAAGAGTTGATAAGGAGCATGCATCAACTCCTATGCAGAATATGGTCGGACGAACGCGTGCCCGACGATTGGAACTTAAGTGTGCTCTGCCCAATCCACAAAAAAGGAGATTCCACAGTACGCGCCAATTATCGTGGGATAAGCCTTCTGAATATCGCATATAAGGTCTTAGAAAGTGTATTGTGCGAAAGATTGAAGCCCACCGTCAACAAGCTGATTGGACCTTACCAGTGTGGCTTCAGACCTGGTAAATCTACCATCGACCGATCTTCACAATACGCCAAATCCTGGAAAAACTCATGAAAAAGGAACCGACACACACCATCTCTTTGTCGATTTTAAAGCCGCTTTTGATAGCACGAATAGGAATTGCCTATATGCCGCAATGTCTGAATTTGGTTTCCCTGCAAAACTTATACGGCTATGCCAAATGACGTTGACTAACACCACCAGCACCGTCAGAATTGGGAAGGACCTCTCCGAGCCGTTCGAGACCAAACGAGGTTTCAGACAAGGTGACTCCCTTTCGTGTGACTTCTTCAACTTGATGCTGGAAAAGATAATACGAGCTGCAGAACTTAACCATACAGGAAGCATCTTATATCACAAGAGTGTGCAACTGCTGGCGTACGCCGATGACATTGACATCATTGGCACTAACACGCGCGCCGTATGTTCTGCCTTCTCCAAGCTGGATAGAGAGGCTAAGAAAATGGGTTTGGCGGCCAACGAGGACAAGACGAAGTACCTTCTGTCAACACACAAAGAAACAGCACGCCTTGGCAGCCACGTCACTGTTGATAGCTACAAATACGAAACTGTTAAGGACTTCGTCTATTTGGGAACCAGCATTAACACCAAAAATAATGTCAGCACTGAAATCCAACGAAGAATCACTCTTGCCAATAAATGCTACTTTGGACTAACTAGGCAATTAAAAAGTAAAGTCCTCTCTCGACGAACCAAAATCACGCTCTACAGGACACTCATCGTTCCAGTCCTCATGTATGGCGCAGAAGCTTGGACTATATCAAAAGCAGATGAGATGGCGCTTGGAGTATTCGAGAGGAAAGTTCTTCGGAGGATTTATGGACCTTTGCGCGTTAGCGAGGGCGAGTATCGACGGAGATTTAACGACGAGCTGTACGAGCTGTACGCAGACATCGACATTGTTCAGCGAATAAAGATCCAGCGGCTACGCTGGGCAGGTCATGTCGTGAGAATGGACGAAGGTGCTCCAGCCAAGAAAGTATTTTTATCGAAACCCGCTGAACGCAGAAGAAAGGGGAGGCCTCCACTGCGTTGGGAAGATCAGGTGGACAGTGATGCTGACTCCCTAGGTATTCCCAAATGGCGCCATGCTGCACGAAACAGAAATGGCTGGCGCGCTTTATTGAACTCGGCCAGAATCGTCTAGACGGTTACGTGCCAATTAAGTAAGTAAGTAGTATATTTTTTTGTGAGAAATCCAACAAAAACAATAATGAGAATCGATTTTTTTTTTAATTTTGTTTTTACAATGATTCATAGAATTCATGGATTCTTTTTAGGAAAGGGGAAGTATATATGTATACATAGGTTACTACAATTCAATATAATGTTTAATGTAGCTCTATGTGATGGCGTTGGATTGAATTTCAGGTTGATGTCATGGTTCGGATCCAGAGGAGAATATAAACTAAAGAAGAAAAAGGAGAATAAGAAATAAAGATAGCAAACAGTTAAGGCGAAGTAGAAAAAATAGGAGAACAAGCGGAGAATAAGCGGAGGCTATATTTCTGTAGTTGGGACTCGGATTGAGGGAAGATGAAGAGAATGCCGTTGGATACAATTTCGAATCCAGAAGAAAAATGATATAGAGAACACTGCAGCATTTTTTTCTCTTAGTGCTTAAAATAAAAATAAACATTTTAAAATATAAAATGTTTTTGCTTGATTTAAAAATTTTACAATGTACATTTTAAAAATAAAAATGTTGGTATTTACATCACTTTTAAATAAGTTTTTGCCCATTTTAAGCACGTTTTCATATGTTTTTATAATTTTTTCCCTGAGTGTAGCTATCGTTGTTCAATTTGGCATTTCTCATTCTTATTTTTCTTCAATTTAGTTGAATTTATTTGCTGTAAACATAAAAACTGAAAATTTACGATGTAGCAAAAGTGTAAATTAAATAAAGGTATTCATAATTGAATCATCAATTTCGAAAAGGGATTTTTTACGAATTTGGGTTTTTATGCGAATATGAGCTAAAAATGCTTTCCGGCGCCCATTTCATTCAAAAAATAGCACAAATTTGTGATTTGTTCCATTATAAATGTGATGGCGTGTACCAAAATATCTCTTAGAGATGCGCCCTTTTCGAACTTTTTACTTACACATTGTCCTTTCTAGAGCTAAGGGCATTTGCAGTAGCTTACCAAGCTAGACTGATCGAGCTTATAATGGCAAAGTACCTGTAAAGCATTTAAAAATCCAAGATATTTCCAAGGTAATGCAATGCAGACCGTCAGAATATACAGATTTTATGACCATATACTGCAGTGGCCCACTACAAATGAACGAGAGACTCCGAAGAAAATTTTTAAACTGTTACAATTCATTTTCATTTTATAAATAACACTAGTTTACAGCCAAAAAATACCAGGAAGTTCAGGCATGGGAGAGGATACGCGCGGAGCTGCAGAGCTTGGAACTTTTTTTTTTATTTTTTTTATGGTTGGGTTCTTGAGATAACGGTAATTTTGTGTTTTTTGGTTATTATTTCATTCAAAAATTATTTTCGCTGAAGATATGAACATTAGGTTGGATTCTGCATTAAATTCTATGAAAAAAGTCTTTTAGAGCATGTCTCTAAAATCAATTTCGAGCTTGCCCATATTCGATTCAAGTATATGTAGAATTGTTTTAAGTATAAATTCAATCAGTAGTTTTAACTTTATGTCTTTAATTCCTTATTCATTTTGTTTGTTTTGAAAAAAAACGAACATATTACCCATTCGTTTAAACGCAAAATGGTAAAATCCAAATTCCACAATTTTTGATTAACCCATTTAGGACCAACGTGACGTATACGTCACGACGGGTCGCCATATATTTGATATATTTGTTGCCTTTTATAAAAATATTTTGCGCATTCAATTTTATTTGAAGTATAATAAAATCTTATTTGAAGTGTGATAATCGAAATCGAGTCAGTAGAAATTGAGTGCTTAAGCCTAGCCTTAGTATAAGTTTCAACTTTTTAGACAATAGCTTAGCATCTTGTCCTTAACGGGTTAACCAATATGATATTCGAATCTTCTTCTGATTCCGAATATCACATCCACCAATAAATATGCATAAGATGGATGGTTAAATAGCTTAATGTGGTAGGTGTTTGTCGTGCACGCTACAGTTCTCCTGTTGGGTCCTTTAAAAATAGCGTTTACTTCTCGGAAGTGGTGGGTAGATAATCGTTCGAGTAAATCTCTGTCATCACGAAGCTTCTCAAAAAAAATCATCCGCTTTATGCAGAATTTGATTGAGGTAGTCCTCCAGAATATGATCTAGTACATATGTATATCAAAATTCCAGGAAGATGATTTCGGATGTATTTTTCAATTCATTTCAGTCGTTGCGAAGACTTTGCTTTAAAAAAGTAATCTGCTCGAAACATATCAAATATTGTCACAATTGGCAATATACAGGGCCGTGCGCAGGAATTAGCCTTGGGGGGGGGGGGGGGGATTTAATTTTGGTTTGCATTCGCATACATTTTTCGCTAAGATAAACATATTTGCTGAAACAGATATCCATACCCATACATCATCAATTTAAATGTTCTCTAACTTTTCTGAAACTGCATACTCTGATGCTTAAAACTATCTGCATAATATTGGCTCAACATGTGAGCGAAAGAGCTTGTAAATAGAGTGAAAAGCAATTGAGTTGAATGACAAATGATTCGAAATGCAATAGATTCGGAAGGCTTGGAGCAAGCAACTGAGCTATGTATGTACGTACATACATAACGAATGCAAGTAAAAAAATTAAAGCGTGAATAACGAGTATTCATGAACATGGATGTGTAAACAGTTTCGAAATCGGATATTTATTCCCTTTTCCTTATTCCTTTTTTCATGGTTTTCTATGGATTAAAATGCGACTATCGTTTTTGTAATTTTTTGTTGTCATTGTGACTGCTACTATTTTGTTGTTTTTATTTGTTTTGGTTTTTGGTTTTTGACTTTTGATTTTTTATGTTGTTTTGTTTTGTATTGCTCAGAAACATGTAAGATCATCCGAGTCCACGTTTGACCCATATCTAGAGACCCGGCCTAGGAATCATAAAGAGTAGAGCTCCGTGTAGAAGGCCTGCTCAACACCTCTCATTTGATACCAATATTGCTCAGAAACATTCCGGGTTAATCCGGGGTCACATTTTGACCTATATTTGGGGACCCGACCTAGGACTCATAAAATGAATAGAGGTCTATGTGAAAGCCCTGCTCAACACCTTTTATTTGATACCAATATTGCTCAGAAACATTCAAGGATCATGCGGTCCTCATTCTGGCCCATATCTCGGGACCCGACCTAGACATCATAAAGAATAGACATCCATGTAGTATCCCTGCTCACCTTTCATTTGATACTAATATTGCTCAGAAACATTCAAGGATCATCCAGGTCCTCGTATTAACCCATATCTCGGGACCCGACATAGGAATCATAAAGAGTAGAGCTCCGTGTAGAAGATCTGCTCAAAACCTTTCATTTGATACCAATATTGCTCAGAAAAATTCCAGGATCATCAGGATCATCGTTTCGACCCATATCTCGGGACTCGACATAGGAATCATAAAGAGTAGATCTCCGTATAGAATCCTTGCTCAGAACCTTTCATTTGATACCAATTTTGCTCAGAAACATTCCAGGATCATCCGGGTCCTCGTTTTGACCCATATCTGGAGAACCGGCCTAGGAGTCACAATGAAAAGAGCTTCATATCGAAGTCCTGCTCAAAACCTTTATTTTGATACCAATATTGCACAGAAAATTAGATAGGTAGATGTAGGTATGCATATCCATACATTTGCATACATGTTCAAACAGTTTGGTCCTTTTTATTTTGCCTATTTGTCGCATTGTTGCAGAAAACAACAACAACAACTTCGCTTCGCTTCATTGCTGTTGTTGCTGATATTTGCATTTGCACGACTTTGCATGCAAGCATTTGTAAATACATGCCTAGCTACCTACCTACCACTGACAATGCCAAGGTAATTTACGGTTTACGCATTTACATGTTTACTCGTTTACGCATTTACGTGTTACGCGTAAACTTTACCTGTTTTTCGAAATTACTCGTAGCTACAGCAAAGATGTTTACACATCAAAAAGGAATTATAATAGTACACATACATATGTACATACATAAATGTATATAAAATTTGAAATCTTAAGCAAAAGCAAATGCTTGGCTTTTATTAATATGACCCATTGTAAGCGAAATCTTTGTCAAATATAAAGATAATTGATTGAAATTTTGTGGCATGAGTCCCACGATAGGCCGGAAACAAAAAACAGAAAAACTTTTGAAAATGGGCGTGACACCGCCCCTTTTTGGACAGAGGAATCTATAAGATGTCGGAGCCCATAACTCAAAAAATAATTATTATAATTGATATGTTATGACGAATAATAATAATAATAATATAATACAATGGCGCTATTATAACTCTGACTAGTTTTATGGCCGAGCTTCTCTCCCAATTCGAGGTGTGCTCCTTTTTTGTTTTTCCTACTAATTGGGTGGACCTACAGTTTTATGCCGGCTCCGAACGGCGAATGCATTTTTCGTGAGAAGCTTTTTCATGGCAGAAATACTCTCGGAGGGTATGCCCCCCACTGCCGAGGGGACCGCTGCTCTTAAAAAAACCCAATAATTTGATTTTTACTAATTAGAAAAATTTTTTTGGTGTTTGCTCGGACTGGGGTTTGAACCCGAGACCTCTGGTATAGCAGGCGAGCACTCTACCCACTGCACCACAGCGGCCACATGACGAAACTTAGGGTTAAACTTTTATTACTTGTACTAATATACGTTAAAAAATTTAGCGAAATCGGTGTATAACCACGCCTACTTTTTTACAAAAACATTTCTAAAATGGCCTTGTGAAATTTGTGACGTGACATCTTTGTAACTAAAAGTCATAAAGGAATGAAAATTTGCACAAAGAATAATATTCATATGCTTAGTGGGATAATTTATACTAATTTTGAAAATGGGTGTGGCTACGCCCACCTTAAGCGGTATCCGCATTATATAAAATACACCGTGTTTCCGTCCCTTTGCCAAAATAGTCGACTTACCTGGTCTAATTCTGATTCATCAAAACCTAGTTAACCAGGTCCTGAATAGTACTGTTTACAGTACTTGTTAATTGAAACTGCTCACTGTTTTCACAAAATGAAAATTTTTTGTTATCAGTACAATTTTTTGAAAAATTTCAAACGAACATATGCTACACAACTTTGTAATTTCGGAAAGCTCCAAGTGCAATTCAAAGTGCCGAACTTATGTATTGGCCAACCTTATTTTTTGCAACTTTCACCAATTTCTTCTTCCGTAAAATTATTGTACTAATTTTGTCAAAAATTATGAGTCAAGATTCAATGCAAAATTTATAAACTGTGTTTTGAAAATATATGTATATCGTCTGTTATACCAGAGGTCTCGGGTTCAAACCCCAGTCCGGACAAACACCAAACAAAATTTTCTAATTAATTAAAACTCAATTATAGGGTTTTTAGAAACAGTGGTCACCTCTCGGCAGTGGGCGGCCTACCCACCGAGTGTATTTCTACCATGAAAAAGCTTCTTACAAAAAACTGTAGGTCCACCCAATTAGTAGGAAGAACAAAAGGAGCACACTTCGAATTGGGAGAGAAGCTCGCCATAAAACTCGTCACAAATCGAAACCAAAAAATTAGTTAACATGGGTCGAGAGGAAAATAGCTTTATACGCAGCTTTTATAATTTTTGTTCTGCAAGATTTCTTGGGATCAACATCACCAACTTAAAAAGACATATACTGTCGGCTCACGCTGAGCAATATGAAGAGGGGGACGCGGAGGCCTTTAAAACTTTAGTTACGCCAATATTTATAGGGCTCAATATGACGCCGGTAACGACCTCAAATATGGCGAAGTGATTAACTTGCGTTATATATATGTATCTGCTGGCCTTCAACTTGCAACAGCAAGTTCGTTGCCTAAGTCTTTTGTTAGAGTTAACAAAAGACCCTACGGATGATTTATTTTATTTTTATACTCAGCTGTACTAGTACACAGAGTATTATAATTTTGATTTCATAACGGTGGATTGTAACAGACTACACTTAATTTAAAAAAATATATTTCTGGAAAACCCTTTAGTAATTTGTAACGTGACATCTTTGTAACTAGAGGTCATAATGGGATGAGATTTTGCACTAACAATAATATTTATATTCTGAGTTGGATGATTGATACAAATTTCGAAATTGGCTATTTTTTATTCTTAATTTTTTTTTACTGGTACTTTTTTTACTAGAAATTAAAAAAAAGAAAACATACAAATGGCGGATTAATTTGCTAATATCAGAGCTGAAAAAACCAAGTAAAAGTACAACTACCATTAACAATTCCTCAGCAATTGAAAAAACCATTAAGTATAAGTTCTATGAGCAAAAAAAAATCCACAAAATAATACCCACAAAACAACGTAAAAATCAAAAAACTGAAATAAAAATTATAGGCAACGGAAAAAATCAGCCCTATCATGAACTTCATGTGAAAAATTTCCCTCGAAAAATATAAAGCAAAACAATAACAATTTTTCACATTTTGTTTTTGTTTTGCTTTGTAATTTTTGGGAACATTTTGTTCACATGAAGTTCACGATAAGGCTGAATATATTTTCAAGAATAACTCTTATGAGGCAACGGAAAAAATAAAAATTTTGAAATAAAAGTTACGAGCAACGGAAAAAATTTTTTCTCATGAATAACCATGATACAAGAAATAAGGTAGTGTAAACGTCAAATTTTTGTCGCCATATTAATTATATGGACTATGACATTTGGTGCTGCCATACTCAGTATATATATATATATATATATCATCGATCCAGAAGAAGAAAGACGCATGCCAGTAATTTATATTTATTTATTTATTTATTTATTAGTCAATGGAGTATTACATCCTTACAGACTAAGATTAAACAGGATATTAAATTATAATTAATTTATTGCTTAAAAATAATTCCTTAAATTTAGTTTGTGACAAATTCAAAAATCTCTCGTTTAAGAAAATTTCTATCCATGGAGATATCTAGATAATCGTATATAATTAACACATTATTTAATTCCATCAGAGACCTTGTAATAGGCTCATTTAAGGCATAATTGGTTCTATAAGAATTTATATAAAACAAATTGTTGTGTCGCAAGACCTTACGTGGCACATTAAATGCAATACTCTCGAGTAAATCTGAGCATTTGTCGACGAAAAACGGCACATTAAAAATATATCGGGGAAGAAAGACGCTTTACAAAACATGTCGACGAAGATAGACGCATTAAAAATATTTCGACGAACAGAGACGCATTATAAAATATTTCGACGAAGAAAGACGCGTTAACATTATTAACTGCGAAGAAAGACGCATTAGCATTAATATTGACGAAGAAGAATAAAAAATCGAATACGTCTGTCTTTCCTAAAAAATATTTGAATGCGTCTTTATAGTAAAAAAAAAAAATAAAGCGTCCTTCTTCTTTATCAAAAAAATAAAGTCTTTCTTTCGAGAAATATTTTTAATGCGTCTTTCTTTGAAAAAAAAGTTTGCGTCTTTCTTCCTCAACAAAACATTTTGCGTCTTTTTCTTCTATAGCGACGATATAAAGAAAATCAAGAACTCTTACTTTATTCATAAAAAATCGAACAGTTTTCAAATATTGTATAATGGACGTTTTGATAATATTTTTCGACTTTAATAACTGCATAAATCTATTTTATTTTTTATAAATAACTTATTTTTTATTTTCTTTGGAAAGCTTTTTTTTAATTTTTTAAAATGTTAAAATATACTCATTACATCGGCTGATTGTTGTCTTTTATTTGTTTTGTTGATTAGCATATGTGAAAAACACAATTTCATTTAAAATACCCAATATTTTGTTCAAATATACCCTCAGCCAAAAAATTTTGATTGGGCAACGCTATCCTAAATTTTTGACGTAAAATAAAACGTCGATAATCCATATTGTAATCAAAAATGACAATGTCAAAGTGAAATGGAACTACCTTGTTTGTTTGTATCATGTGAATAACTGTTATGAGGCAATTGAAAAAATAAAAATCTGAATATAATTGTTATGAGCAACAGAAAAAAAATTTTTCTTTCACAATAACTTTTAATTGTAAGGGAAAATTTTTTTCATTGAAATGTGCCCAAGGCAAATTCATTACTATGGTAATGGTAGGTGAACAGCTGAGTTCTTCTTCATCTAGTTTTTAACTCAGACGTGTACAGAAGAATGTCATACAAAGAAATATTTGACTTTGAGTTTGACATTCTGCTGGACAAAAACTTAAGGCGAATCGAGGCGAATTCGCCCTGCCATTACCATGTAATGAATTTGGCCAACGTTTTTGATTTCAAAAAATTCAATAAGAGTTATTTTTCGTCTCTGTCAAAAATTGTTTTGAATCACGAATCAAGAACTTTGTTTGATTCTTTTGAGAAACGAATCACAAAAAAAATTATCTTTTATTTGAAAATATTTTGAATCGCGAAACAAGTTGATTCTTTATATGAAAGCAGGGATTGCAAATACATAATCTTTATTTTATAAATTTTGACAAAAGAACATACTGAATTAGAAATGCTAAACGCAAAAGAAGTACACAGTCACAATCACCGTAACGCAGACTACTAGGTGCACTAACTTTTATTTTTTCGATTTTTATAAAAAAATTGATTTTTAATCGTTATTTTCTGTTTTATTTTTTCCTCAGAAAATAGAAGTTTTTTTGAGTTTTATTTTTCGCTCAGAAAATAAAAGTTAATTTTGAAAAAGTTATTTTCTAAGCGAAAAATAAAACTCAAGAAATAACTTTTATTTTATGAAGGGAAAATAAAACTCAAAAATTAACTCTTATTTCCTGATCGAAAAATTAAATTAAAAAAAAAAAAAACTTTTATTTTCTGATCGAAAAACAAAACTGAACTTAACAAAAATCAAACTTATTTTCTGGTCGAAAATCAGAAGATATGTAACGTATTTTCTGAGCAAAAAATAAAACTCAGAAAATAATTATAAAAAATCCACTTTTTGGATATAACTTATAACTATTACGGCCCCTGTTTGAAAGTGTATTTGAAATGAAAAATTATTTGAAATTACCCCAACCTGGTTTGCGGTTATGTATGTATGTATATAGATATCAACATCTCCTAGTTTTGATAGTTAACTTAGTCATTTGGTAGAACTATTCTCAGTCCATACTTAAATGTACAAGTGCATATGTATGTATATATGTATGCATGTAAATCAAGAGCGCAAATACTGCAGCCTACATACATATATGTACATAAGTATTTAAATATGTAAAACAAATATTCAAGTTATCATACATACTACATACATATGTATGTATGTACGTATACAGTACGGAAGCAGTAGGTGTGTATAGCAAAAGGTAAGGAAGCCTAAGTTCGAGTGGAATCAAACATCATACTCTGTACATTAAAAAAAAAACTGTTTCTTAAACTATGTATTTCCATTTATTATTATTGATGTAATAAAAGTTCCAACGGAAGATATTCACTTCTCAATATATGAAAGTGGCAGTATTTAATGTCCAATTTTCTTGATCTTTGGCACAATCAGTTAACATAATCTGATATAATAAAATTTTGTGTACTGGATTTTATAAAAATATTTGGATAACTAATAGTTATTAACTGTGCGAAATCACGTCTATCGTCTATTTGGGAACCAGTATTAACACCAAAAATAGTGTCAGCACGGAAATCCAACGAGTATCGACGGAGATTTAACGATGAGCTGTACGAGCTGTACGCAGACATCGACATTGTTCAGCGAATAAAAATCCAGCGGCAGTGTTGGACATGTCATGTCGTGAGAATGGATGAAGATGCTCCGGCCAAGAAAGTATTTCTATCGAAACCCGCTGAACGCAGAAGAAAATGGAGACCTCCATTGGGTTGGGAAAAGCAGGTGGACAGCGATGCTGACTCCGTAGGTGTTTCCAAGTGGCGCTATGCTGCACGAAACAGAACACGTTTGATGTAAACCGAGTGTATTTTATATAAAGTGGGCCAGTGGCGCACACAGAAAAAAATTTTGGGGGGTTTTCACTATACAACGGAAAATTAAAAAAAAAAATACTTAAAACTCGTCCAGACAATTTTTACTTAAATTTATGGTTGGGGAGTGGACCTACGTATGCACACATTAAACAAAGGCACCTTTTAAATCTCAATTCATTGCATTTTATCTGTTTTTAAACTAAAACTAACAAGTAAGGAAGCCTAAGTTCGAGTGGAATCGAACATTAGATACTCAGCTGTATGCTTTCATTGTTTGTTTGCGTTTGATGGAAACCCGGTGTATTTTATATGAAGCGAGTGCCGCATAAAGTGGGCGCAGCCACGCCCATTTTCAACATTTTTATCAATCATTCAACTAATCATATAAATATTATTGTTAGTGCAAATTTGCAACCCTTTATGACTTCTAATTATAAAGATGTCACGTTACAAATTCCCAAAGGGTTTTCCAGAAATGTCTTTGTTAAAAAGTAGGCGTGGTCATAAACCGATTTCGCTAAATTTTTGAGCATGTATTAATTACCACAACTTATTAAAGTGTACAAACTGATTTTCGTCCTAACATCTCAATTATTTGTAGAGTTATGGGTTCCGAAATCTCGTAGATTCCTTTGTATGAAAAGAGGCGGTTCCACGCCCATTTTCCAAAATTTTTCTATTTTTTGTTTTATGTCTATAGTTGGACTCATGGCACAAAATTTCAATGACATATCTTTAAATTTTAACAAAGATATCGCTTAAAATGTTTTTATTAGGCCCCTTAATAGTTCCCATATATAAATTTGGCATGGTCGTCTACCGATTTTGGCAATTTTTCGACCAAACATTGTCCTAAGTAATTAAATTTCATCGATATATCTGCTACGGTTTCTGAAATATGGCTTATAAACCGTTCAATCTTTGCCAGTTAATAAGTGGGCGTGGCACCGCCTATTTTCCAAAATTTCATCAAATTTCTTCATGAGAGCCTGATCCCAATACGTGGGTAAAATTTTATCGCACTAGCTATATTAGTGGCTGAGATACTAAATTTCCGATTTTTTCTATATAGGAAAAGTGGGCGTGGTCATGGTCCGTTTTCGCCCATTTTCAATACCAACCGTCCCAGTCTCGATACCAACTTGCATTCCAAATTTGATCAAAATATCTCAATATTTGCGCGAGTTAGAGTGTTTACAGACGGACGGACGGGCGGACGGACAGACGGACGGACAGACGAACGGACGGACGGACATGGCTCAAACGATTTCTCTTTTCACCCTGATCATTTTGATATATATAAGTCTATATCTATCTCGATTATTTTATGGTGTTACAATCCACCGTTATGTGATTAAAACTATAATGCTCTGTGTACTAATACAGCTGAGTATAACAAATATCAGTTAATATCCACAGCATACTTTTAGGGAAATGTCTCCGCAGTGCTTGTTTATAAACATAATCAGTAGTTGTTAACAAATATTGGCAATGTACATCCACGAATATTCATAGATTTTACGACATGTATTTACACAAATATTTTGCATGTACCATCTTTTATAAAATTATTTTTTTATGGTGTTGTCAAATTTTGGGGGGGTTTTAACCCCAAAACCCCCCCCTTGTGTGCGCCAATGAAGTGGGCACAGCATAAATGGGGAGAAGCCATTTCGCCAATTTTTCGCAGATATGTGTGTAGGCACACATGATAAAAGGATTTGTGTACATATACATCATCATGTCCATACAGGGATTTATGGCACCAACTTTCAATTAATGTTTTTTTAGGGTAAGCGGAAATTCAAGCAACTTTAAAGACACAAAATAAAAAATCCGTGCTAACCATATAAATTGACTAATGAATGAAATGTTTTTATGGGAGCCCTTTATAAGAATATAATCTATACTAATTATATCATAATGTCATAAATGCTAAAAACTCCAGAGTTGTATATTTTATTTTCAACATTTCGGAGAGTTTAATACCTTTTTCCCATTTTTTAAATTTCGAAAACCTGTCGAATTTTGGTATCAATCGGACAATCCAATCAAAAGTTATAAGCAAAAGTGTACATATGTATAATACAAACTCGAGATTTTTACGGAATAAAAACATTGAAAGCTTGCCATGAAAAACAACGCAGCAAGTTTTTTTCCAAATATTTTTTTAATGATCTAATTCCCAAAATCAATACTTCCATACTCAACGATAACAAATATAAATTTTGGTCCCGATTGATGACGGTTTAGTGGTGTTTCACGGGGGTCAAAGTTCAGATTACAATATGCGACACTAAAAATTGATAGCATTGATTTGAATTTTAAACGCACTCTAATGTCCATACATGCATACTACGCTTTGACTCAAGAACGCCTGAGTCGATTTCTTCGAACACCGGAATGTTTCTGAGCGATATTAGTATAAAACGAATGGTGTTGAATAGGGATATGAGTCAAATCGTGGACCCGGATGACCCCAGAATATTTTTGAACGATATTCGTATCAAATGAAAGGTGTTTAGCAGGTCTTCAACATAGAGCTATCTCCGATGTAATGCCCAACCCGGTGCTCTTAGGTAACGGAAAGTAAAGGGAGAATGAAAGAGAAAGGGAAATGGTGGGAAAGGAAGTGGGAGTGGACGAGAGGCGAGAGGTGACCGCTATTTCAAAAAACCCAATAATTGGGCTTTAATTAATTAGAAACTTTTTTTTGGTGTTTGTCCGGACTGCGGTTAGAACCCGAGACCTCTGGTATATCAGGCGAGCCCTCTACGCACTGCACCACAGCGGCCACCAAGCCCTTTATAATAACTAGGGCATGGAAATCTATGCAAATACATGTTTTTCTTAGATTTAGGTAGAGCAAAATAAATAAACAATCTTTGCCAATCGTGAAATTGTCTTAAAAATGGCATTCAAATGTTTTTGCATATTTTGGTCATACTTATATGCATATTTTTACATATTTTGCGTTGGTTGCATTTTTTTGTTACATATTTCGCATTATAGTGCCTATTTTTGTTATTTTCAAACATGCTCCTATTACCTCTGTGGATGTAGAACGTTCGTTTTCTATGTATAAGAGCTTTTTTCGACCGAATCGGCAAAGTTTTCTTTTTGAGAATATGAAAAAATATTTCATTGTGTACGCTAATGAATCGTTAAATAAGGATTAACCTTTGCAAATTATGAAATGTTCAAGACTGAATTTATGTATCTATAAAGATATACATACATATGTATAAACGTACAACGTAAGAGCAAAATTGAATTAAAAAATGTTTGCACCTAATTTATGTAACTATTGTAACTTCAATAAACATGAATTATCTGAAGTTGAAAAAATTTGAACTAATGCATTTTTTTTATTTTTCATGCATATTTCTCAATTTTTGTTGCACTTTTTATGCGCATATTTTTTATTTTTAGTACATGAAATTCCATGCCCTAATAATAACCATACATATATGTACATATATATGAACATATATGTAAGAAGCGTCGTGGTTGTCAACCGATTTGGCAATTTTTCATCCAAACATCTGCTTTAGCAAGTAAATCACGCGAAACGAATTCCATCTATTAATGTATTTTTAATAGTTTTTGAGCTATGACTTATAAAAGTCATCACTCATGCAATATTAATAAGCGAAATATTAGAAATTTAATACGCGCAACGCTTCATATTTCTACTCGTTGTTATTGAAATTGGCTAAGTCCAAAGGGCGAAAAGTCCAAAATATTTATATGAACAGAAAATTATTTTTTTCAATTCGACATTTTTTTTAATTTTGGTTTTTTTTTCTCTCCTGTAAAGTTTGAAAAAGGGAGTTAACCAATTAGCATAAGAAAAACGGGCGTGGTTATGGTCCGATTTCGCCCATGTTCAATATGGACAAAATGCTTTTCCAACCAATCGATGTGATCAAAACTATGATAATACACACAGCTGAGTATAAAAAGAGCACAACATAAGACAACATACAATAAACAATGATCACGTTGTTTGTTACCTCCAATTTGCATATGAAATGGATTGTGAGATGATCACGTTAAATAGTTAATAGCAAACAAAGCTAAAACAATATACATACAAACGTATATATGTATGTATGTATGTTAATAAATAAAACTATCGTCAAGGCTTTACTTAAAATCATATGCATACATTAGTAGAATAATATAATAAATACATATGTACATACATACATAGATGGCGTTAAATATCATGATGCGTAGCCACGAGTGTTTTCTCCCCGCTCCAACTTTAATATGTTACAAAATGCGTGTAAACATGCAGGGCCAGTAATGCAACGAAATCTGTATATGTACATAGGTATGTACATTAGACCGTATCGCAAAAAATAAAGTTCGCCGTACGCCCCTCCATATGATGTCTTTTTGGAAAACATTTCCGGAAAATTTTTTAATTTTTTTTTTGGACGCCGCTAGATGTCGCTAAAATTTATTTTTCTCATATCTTCGGTATTTATAGTCCGATCTGTAAGTTTAATACAGAAATGTCTTTGGCTTGAAAGGGCGGCTTATACTGTAGAATATTATTAACCCTATGTGCGCCATTGGGGTCACTACCACCCAGTACTTAGTTTATACCACCCTAATGTACCTTTTTTACGTCTGCATGTTAAACGTAGTCAAAAATCATTAATCTTTTGCAAAAGAAGTATTTCGATCGCTTCAGCAGAACCCGAAATAAAACACGTTCAACATCCCGAGGAATATAGGTTTGTCGGTTCCTTTGGTCTTTTAGGTTAGTTTTACAGAAAAATTTTCTGAGGAGACCCATAGTAAAATTTTATGCCAAATAATTTTCTAGAACAATTTAACCCTCTAGCGACCTTAAAAATACTATTTTTCCTGATTTTCTAAAAAAAGGGGGTCAAAATAACCCTTTATTGGCGGTGATAGAGGGTTAAAATATTCTAGAAAATTATTCGCCATAAAATTTCAGTAGGGGTCTCCTAAGAAGAAATTTTTGTAAAATGAACCTAAAAGACCAAAGGAAGCGAAAAACTTATATTCCACGGAATGTTGAACGTCTTTTATTTCGGGTTCTACTGAAGCGATCGAAATACTTCTTTTGCAAAAGATTAATGATTTTAGACTACGTTTAACATGCAGGCATAAAAAATTGCATTAGGGTGGTATAAAATAAATACTGGGTGGTAGTGACCCCAATGACGCACATTGGGTTAATAATATTCCATAGTATAAGGCGTCCTTTCAAGCCAAAGACATTGGTGTATTAAACTCTGAGATTGGACTATAAATACCGAAGATATGAGAAAAATCAATTTTAGCGACATCTAGCGGCGTCCAAAAAAAAATAAAAAGCTTTTCCGGAAATGTTTTCCAAAAAGACATCATATGCGGGGGCGTACGGCGCACTTTATTTTTGCTTCCCTATAACGCGAGACGGCCTAATGTACATATGTATGTATCTCAGATGTGCCTATCTGAACTGCATATGCATGCATTATATTTGCTTTCATTTAGTGATGGTTAAGGCAAGGCAGAATATCCAAATGATTTATGTGTGTTGGTATATATGTAGATACATATATGTGTACATATGGTTTAAATCGCGAGTAACGAAGAACGCCAAATAATTTTTGTTTTTTTCAAATCATGCTCTAAAGTTTAAGACTCTAACTTTAGAGTCTATACCCAACATATTCTGTTTGAATATATGTAGTATGTATGTACATATGTATGTATGTTATAGCAGATAGAAACAAATGCCAAGCGACATTTAATGTTTACGTGCTTCTGTCACTTTGTAACGCCAGCGGATACATATTTCATTATCCGAAATCGGAATGATAACTTTCTCAAAAGTGAAAACTTTATCGTTTATTTGAGCCTTCATCCTGAGAAAAAACGTTGCTTGAAATTTTTGCTTTGTAAGATCCGCTAATTTTTGTCCAAGAGTGACGATACCTGTTTGTAAAATAAAAGTGTTTTCATATAATAAACAAATATTTAAAATGAGTGCTGCCTACTTTCGAAAGTTTTTCTAGATGTTTAGTATTAAGATGCGTTGTATTTCTATTATTATTTTTTGTTGTTTTGTCTACTATATTGTTCTTGTTGTTGTTGTTGGTGATGTTGTTAGTGTGGTTGTTGTTATTAATATAATAATACACTGGTGCTATTATAACTCTGATGAGTTTTATGGCCAAGCATCTCTCCCAATTCAAGGTGTGCTCCTTAACTCTTATTTTGGAGAAAACGCACCAACATGCTCTGTTTTGTTCAAAAGCATGCACCAACAACCATACGGCAGTTTTCCAATGCGTCCACTTTCCAACCAATTTTAATGAAAATTGAGGCAGTTCTATTTGGGATCAGTACCTTTCTGATGGTGGTAGCTTTAAAAACGGTTCAGTAGAATCGACGGAGAAGATGGAACAAAATTTATGTTAGCGTATTAATAATATATGTACATAGATTAACATTAACATCAATGCTACGTATGTACTTATAGTGCCGTTATTATTATATTAATTATGTACGAACTCTATCCCTGCATCGAACAAACATGACTGTACTTCCGCCATGAAAATATCTTCACAAAAAATTAGAGATTTTTGTTCAACATTTTGCAGTCTATTTTAGCAGAACAGATATTTTATTTGTGCTTTTTGGAGCATATTTCAATGCATATTTTGAAATTTTATAAAACTAAATTTTAAATGCATATTCTGCCTTGCCCTAGTGATGATTTATGAAAACTACAGCATAAATGTAGCCAAATAACAAAACTAAAACAGTAGTCAATCAGTGCAATGGAATGAAGAAACTAGACTGCCTTTATATTTACACAATTCCAGACTTCTGGCACCAATGCGCCTTAATGCGCTAATTGATTATTTAAATGATTGTTATTTTCACAAGTATCTAAAGAACGCAACCGTATGGTGAATGGTCATGGCAGCATAGTCTGTAGATTGTCAACAATCTAAAATCGATTATTTTCGGATTTGCCCTCGCAGCTATTTACCTGTGAAATAAACTTTACGATGATGAGCTTTTCCTTCTTCACATAATAATTTACAGTTGTTTTCTTCCTTATTCCCGTTCAACATCCGGTTTTGATTTAACGAAAACATTAAATTTAATCATCATTCATAATTTTTCGAAAGATTTGTATACGTTAATTCGAGATATCCTAACCCAAAAGTTTTCCTCTTTCAAATCATGAAAATTTCTTTTTTGCACAGTGCCAAAGAGTTTGTGTTTTTTTGATACATACATATATGTATTTTCAATATTTCTTGAGATAAATTTCGTTTGGTAATTTCTGACCGTTGTGGTGCAGTGGGTAGAGTGATCGCCTGCCATACCAGAGGTCTCGGGTTCTAACCCCAGTCCGGACAAACACCAACAAAATTTTTCTAATTAATTAAAACCCAATTATCGGGTTTTGGAAATAGCGGCCACCTCTCGGCAGTGGACAGCATACCCTCCAAGTGTATTTCTGCCATGAAAAAGCTTCTCACAAGAAATGCACCCGCCGTTCGGAGCCGGCATAAAACTGTAGGTACACCCAATTAGTAGGAAAAACAAAAGGAGCACAGTTCGAATTGGGAGAGAAAATCGGCCATAAAACTCGTCAGAGTTATAATAGCGCCATTGTATTATTATTATAATTTCTGACACAAATTTATCTCTTCTACCGCATGGTAGAAACTGGATTATACGTTTCGAATTAAAATTTTTAAGAACATTTTGTATTTAAATAAATCATGTATATCCTTCGTTCTAATTATGAAAGCATACACAGATGACATTGTACACAAAATTTTTAAGTTAGCTCAGAAAACGTGTTTCATACCCTATCCAAACTGCTGGCTATGCCGTTGTACAGTACACTAGTATGTATGAACAATACTGCGATCGAACCTAGAGATCATAAAAGCTGCTAAATATTCGCACTCACCTTTTGTTCTAATCGATACATTCGTACATGCGCATCGAATGGAGGACGCTCCTATCCATTTCAGAAAACCCGCATTTAACGATTGCCAACAGTTTCCGTACGCATGTATAACATATACATATGTATGTATGTATGTATGTACAATGCACATACAATGGCAATGTTGTACATAATTGATTTGTGGGTGTCACGCATATCTTGCGTGGAACAACTCCCTGTAAACATCATAAGCAACAGTCACTTGATGCTTCAAACAACAAAAATTAACGTAACCCACCCAGTTGAAATCAAATTATAAGCGTATACATTAAGGTGGAGTGAAATTTTTTTTTGGAAATTCAATTTGTTCCAAAGCCAGAACGGCACTCTTCTACAGTGGCGTAGCTAGAGAATATTTCGGGGGGGGGGGGGGGGGCGGGGGGGGGTCACAGCCAATGTAAAAAAATTTACCAAAATTAAAATTACCAAAAAAAAACTACAATTTTTTTTACAAATGATAAAAATCGCTAGCTTACCTCAGTGAAATATTTATATGTGCACTTCATTAATTCAATTTATCTCTCTAATTTAAGACTCTATTTAGTTATCTTTGGGCATGTAAATATTATATTACATATTTGGTAATTCGTTTATATATGATTAGTTTTAATCCGCTGATAATGTATACGGTATATAAAAACTTGTGGTATATGCCACCTTTCTTAGGAAAAATTTATATGTGCAAAACGCATTTTCCCTGCTTCAAATGTCAATAAGTAAGATAAAATAACTTTATTCATACAAATCGCAAGTGAAGCAAATATAAATTTTTTTGCAAACGGATATTGAGTGATTTCCAACTTTTAGAAAAAATGCCACGCGGATCCACCTTGACAGAAACAGAGCGCGGTTTTATAATTGGACAAAGGGATGGTGGTGTGCCATTGGTCGAAATTGCAACGAAATTGGGACGCCATAGAAATACGATTACTAATTTCCTAAAAAACCCGGAAAAATATGGGACTACCAAACGCAGTGGCAGAAAATCAGAGATTGATGAACGTTGTAAGCGAACAATTCGGCGTCTAGCTGTTGAAAAAGGTATGAGTTGCAGTGAAATTCAAGCCCATCTTAATCTTAAGGTAACAAGGAGACGAGTCCACCAAATATTATCCCAAACCAAAAATGTCACATATTCTGCGCGAGTATCTCAACCTATGCTTTTAAAAAGACATATGACATACCGTTTGGCCTTCGCCGATAAATATAAGTTCTGGGATACAGAGTTCCAAAAAGTTATATTCAGCGATGAGAAAAAGTTTAACTTGGATGGTCCCGATGGTTGTCAAAAATATTGGCGCGCCTTAAGACACCCGAGACAGAATCGTCTTAAGCGAAACCATGGTGGCGGCTCGTTAATGGTTTGGGGGGCTTTTGGGTATGCTGGAAAATCTCCACTCTGTTTCATCCCATGCAAAACCAATTCCCAAATGTACATTGAGTTATTGGACAATGTACTTATTCAATTTGCTGAAGAAGTTTATGGAAATGAGTGGATATTTCAACAGGACAACGCCCCAATCCACACCGCTCGTACAACAAAAGATTTTTTTTCGTCCAAAAACATCCCTTTGTTGGATTGGCCAGCCATCAGTCCTGACCTCAACCCCATTGAGGACCTATGGGGAATACTCTCGGCTAAGGTTTATAAGAATGGTAGACAGTTTCAGACCATGAAGCAGCTTAAAGAAACGTTGGTAAAGGAATGGGACGAAATAAGCATCCAAACCTTACAAAAATTGGTAGAGTCCATGCCAAGGAGATTGACCCAGGTTCAGTTGAAGAAAGGGAAGCATATAAATTATTAGAATTTATAAAATATTGTTATCTAGCCACATACATGTTACAAATCCTTTGACGCACATATAATTTTTTCCTAAGGGAAAATTAAATAAAAATTAAACTAAAATCACCAGTAAATAAAGACAAATTCATTTGCTATTGTATTAGTTCATATCTAGTCATATATGTAAAAAATAATATTTAAAAAAATATAACTTTAGTTTTTTATAATTTTTATAAAATATTATTCCATGCACATATAACTATTTCACTGAGGTAGAATGCAAATTGTGTAAGTCCTTTTTTAAAACTTTGTAGGAGAGACAAAAAACAAAAAAGAAAAAAAAATTCGAAATGAAAAAAAATTTCTGTTCATATAAATATTTTGGACTTACACAATTTTTTTCGCTTTTTGGACTTACACAATTTGCGTATCACTGAAATATGACAAGTATCTCAGACTTGTTTAGCGCGGTGCGTATTTGATTTTTCTAGCGTTCTACATAAAAATACACTTTTTCATAAAAGTGGACTTACACAGTTTGAACTCTAAGCTAGCGAAATGTAATTTTTTCAGACTATAATTTAACATTTTAGTACACAAATATCGCTTATAATACATATATCAAACTCTTAAGGCCCTTGGCCACTTAAAATCTGGAATGTTAAGAAGTGTATACATATGTGTGAGTGTCGGGTGATTGACGCAAATATCTAATGCCGTTTTCTTTTCTCGAAAAAATGTTGCCCTGTTTGATTTTCTTAGCCATTTTGTAAGCTTGTGTGGTGATTTCAACGAATGTTGTCCTCTGACTAAGTAAGTACCATTAACTACAAATTCAGCCATTTTATAGAAAGTCATGTTACGTAATTCGATAATTGAGATATTAAAGGGCAACATTTTTTGTCAGAAAAGAAAACGCCATAAAAGATTGATTCTCATCAACGCGAGCCCGAACAAGAACGTGTAGCACGACGACTGCCGATTGCGCTAGCACACACAAAAAAACTCACACATACACACTGCTTGACATGCCAGATTTTCAGTTGCCAAGGGCCTTTAACTATACTTCAAAAGTAAGTCTCATATTCTCCTCTGGAAATCTACGCGCATAGGTACATTTTCAAGTTTTATGCGCCCAAAATTGAATTTTGTAAAATTGTTACAATTACAGAAAAAAAACATACCCACATATTGGAAATAGAATGGGGAGCAATAATTCATCGCTTTTTTCCCGACCCCATACTATGCACTTGCCCCAGATGGTCGTAACTTAGCATATCTGAAGTTAATTTTTTTGTTTTTTTCTTACATATTTTTAAGTGCTAGTTTCAGCTTGAATATTTATTATTTAAAGCATATCATTTAAGTAATCGTGATGAATCCTAAAGGTTCAAGTAATTATTAACACTTTTCAATAATATCCTTGGTTTCCAATAATTCTAAGTTATAAGCTTTTAAAGTTGGGATATTTAAAAAAAAATTATCACTCTTTTTCATGTTAAAAATTGGTTTTGTTATGTTGCTCTGTCAGACTCAGTCAAATTAACCCTCGGACATGATATCTAGTACAATTAGTAGTTAGCCGACAAAAAATTACGTCGCACAAAGCCGCACTTCACTACTAGATACAGGGTTTTTCATATGTACCCACAATAATTTTCTTTTTGTGCTTTATATTTAATTTTAATGTTTATAGTTCTAACGCATATCTTGGTTAATGTAGGTGATGCTCGAAAGTAACCCAGATATTTAGCAGCGATTATTGTTAACTTTTTAGGCAGTATTTTTAGTATTTCCAATTTTTCAAAGTTAAGGAAGTACTTATCATAAAAAGGGGCTAAGAATTATAAATCTACATTTTTTAGAAGATTTTTGAGTATGCACTTTTGCAGCTCATTCAATTGTAATATAATAATATGCAACATTCAACTTTTTGAAAAATTTCATTGGCTTTTCGGAAATTTTAATTGGAACGGTCTCACGTACATATAACGCAACCACCCTACAGAAAAAAATTAATAAAATCGACGCAAATTTTTACAGCATTGAGAATAGCACTTTTTACACTAAAATTGGTTGGCTACATAACAGTACACTTAGAAATCTCCTCAAAATCTTCTATAAATTCTGGCCGCGCTTTGAAATTTTTAATCCACTTTTAGAAATTTCTACGATTTTTCGGATTTTTCCATAAGCTTAGAAATCCTGCTTAAGGCGATTTTTATTGAAAAATTGTTTACATTTTTAAACGAAAATAAGAGAGTCAAATTTTCGACAGAACTGCTTGAAATAAATTTAAAAACTCTGGCGTATGATTTTTTTTTGAGTCACTGTATATATTTTTCAATAAAATCGACTTTTAACTAGAGCCCTAGATACCCGGGTATCGAGCAATTCGATCTGATCGTTTTTGTTTGAAACCCGTTTGTTGTTCAAATGCCCGTACAAACATTCGAGCATTCGAGCTTACAAACAAAAAAAAATGTGTATCGGAAAAACAAAAATAAAAAAAACTACATATAAAGAAAAAAAAAATAATAAACAAAAGAAAATAACAAACTTCAAAATACCCGAATTTTTCAAATTCCCGTACAAACATACGGGTAATAAACAAACAAACAACTCTTCGAGCATTTGAACAACAACTGTTCGGGCTACTCGAAAATGTTCAAAAAAAAAATCGAGAGCTCTACTTTTAACAAAAATTATTAAAATTTTGCATTAAACAAGCAATTTGGAATAGATGTACACAATAAAATATTTCTACCTATGTGCTACGGTTATAAATAATAATTTTCTTATATAATTTAGTTTTTTAATATTCCATTTTGACAGACATTAAATAAAATTTCAAGTTCAGATACTCTTATACATTGCATATTTATTCCCATTGTAGTTTATACATACTAATATTATTTGATTAAGAGGATAAGTAATTGAAAGAAAACTTGAAATTTAAATAATTGGCGCTAATTTTCTGTTATTAGCATGTTAATAACAGCAAAACCGTATAATAATTGTAGCGTTTGTTGAGCCGTAGGGAAGTGCAGGAACCGTAGGAATTTTACCACAAAAGAGCGAATATAAGTACAAAGAATGTAAATTGTGATAAAATTCCTGCGGTTCTTGCACTTTCCTACGGCTCAACAAACGCTAGAATTATAAGTAATACTTCGTGAAAAAGCGCTAAATTTCGAATTACCAATTTCGAAAAATTACTATTCTCATTGATTTTTTCCTCAAAAAGAAATGTATGCTAATAAAGTCAAAGATGGTTTTATGGTCAAAACGAATCTTTCGGGGGGGTTTTGTCCCCAAAACCCCCCCCATTACTACGCCACTGCTCTTCTAGCCCAGAAATATGCCTGTGAAATTTTATTGACCTACTCGCATCTTTAGAGGTACCCGCAGCCCCACAAAGTTGAAAAAATAGCACAATCTGGTACAAATGTGAAGTTTCTAAAATTATAAAATCAAAAAACGAAGTATGAGGATTGATAAACATGGCTAATAGCATTGACAGATGGCAGCGATAATCCGGAATATCTAGCTAATTCGGACTTAACTTGAGAATTAACTGGAGGTGATCCGGAATATCTCTTGAGTTAGTCCTCAAAATTTTAGCGGATTAGAGCATTTTGTAATGACATCCCTGGTGAAAAATATCTATAGTGAATGAAAGGGAAGAAAAAGAAGAACCCAAGGCAGATTTAGGAAGGTAGGCGCATAAGTGAATTCAGAAATTTTGAATGTAATTTGTTAGTGTAATTGGTAGAGTGTAATGTCAAAATGATATTTCGCCTTGGTTGAAATCTGAACTCGTTTGGGACTCGCCCATTCCTATTGACCATGTTGTGATTTCGTTTTGATTTTGACATTACATAACAAGAAGTTTTTGAATTCGCCGCTGCGCCTGCCTTCCTTCAGCTGTTTTGTTAATCCGCAATACTTGCCGTCTGTCAGGATAAAATTTTAATCGAATTAAGTGTTGCGGTAATCGGGATTATCGCTACCGTCTGTCAATGCTATAAGCTAAGTATTAAAGTTATTTTTTTTTTTTTTTTGGAAACAACAACAACAAAAGTGTTTAAAGGTTAAAGTTTATTTTATGTATTTTTTTAAATTGCAATTACTTAAAAACTACTGAACCGATTTCGAATATTTTGTATACCATTCGATAGGTATTTTGATTCCCTTTAATTTGATTAGTGGATTCCATAACACCCCTCCCCCTGCGGTCAACCCCCTTTTACCCACCTTACTTTTCATATATAAATCTCCATATGTTTTCACTCCACGTTAATATACATACGAATACATGCTGTATTGGGGTGGTACAAAATTGTATGATGAAAATAAAGTTCTCCCGAAATCCGCGGAACAACCCGGATCTTATGCGACTGTAGTATGAAAATCTATACCGAAAATTTTGCCTTAATATATTAATGTTTGGAGGTAGCGCTAATGCCTCAAAGTTTCATTCATTAATTTTCTGATACATAATTTTGTGGAAAGTCCTTAATGAACAAGAAATATGTTTTTTATCATTAAAAAGGGAAAAAATACTGTTTAAGGAATAATAGAATAAAAATAGCATGGTTTGGCAATTATTTTTTCGCTTGTAAATTTTTTTAACCACCTTACGCTTGTGATAATTATCATTATAATTAATATGGTTTGCGCAACCTCTAAATTAATTTTTTTTATCATTAAAAAAGAGAACACATATTGTTTTAGGAGTAATAGTTGGGTTTAATTTTTTGGACCACTGCGTTGCGGTATGCATGAAAAAGTACGTACAGAGCATGATTTATGAAAATAAATAAGTTTTATTCATTCATGTATGTATGTATAATGTATGAGTTCTCGGGTAGTATAATTTGTATATATACATGAAATATCATGCGATATGCATGTGGCATGCATGAAAAAGTATACATACATTATTTTGTTTTTTTACAATTGTAAAATTGATAATTCATACAATTCATAGATGCTTTTTCGAAAAAGGGGAAGTAGGTAAGTATAAAAGCATCAATAAAGTTCAATATAATTTTGAATGTTCCACTATATGATGCCGTGGATTGAATGTCATTTTTCGAATCCGGAAGAGGATAGAAAATATACAACACTATATAGCAAGCAGTGCAGGTGAAGAAGGTGTCACAAGAGGGGAAAAGCGGGGGTGAAAATGTAAAAGTATTTGTTTTTTCCGAGTGTGTACATCTGCATACATACATGCTGGATTAGCGCTTTTGTATGCTTTCAGCATTGGGTCCAGAGTATGCATACAGGTGTGATACAAATGAAGGGTTAGGGCATGCATTTGGGTGGTCCCCAAATTTTATATCATATTTCTTCAATTTCACCCTAGGTCGATGCTAGTATAGTCAAATATAACAAATATAAATTTTTGACCCCATCGGAAATGGTTGGGTCCAAAATGGGAATATGAATTTTGAACTCTGTGCGACCCCTAAAACATTTCCGATCGGGACCAATTTTATATTTAATATCTTTGGACAGGACTATCGATTTCGGGCATTAGGTATAAAAAAAGTAATTTAATTTTTTGAATTCCGTAGAGTTTTCCAAACTTTGACTCCGGTGGGACACCTCTTAATCATCTCCGATTGGCACCAAATTTAAGGAAAATATGTCTTTGCCTTTGCTCGAGAGAAGTCTTTTTAGTGTACTTATGTACGTGTGTAATACTGTGCTCTTAATAGAAATACTAAAGGCCGATTTCATAATCAAATTAAAAGTTCCTTTAAAATCTAAAGTAGCATTTAATTTGCTGATCGATTTCATAAAGTTTGTTTGAAGATAAAAGTGCCTTTAAAGTTAAATACCCAAAAACGAGCATTTAAGTTAAGGAACCTTTGCCAGAAAAAATTTAATTTCTCCAGTCCGTCAAAATCCGATTTTATTTGTTGAGTCCTATAATATTCACTTTCTTCCTCTTTTGTGAGGTTCGCTGACCGCTTCCTATTTCTTCCGAACTGGGTTTCCTTATTATGCTCCTTACCTTTTTTTCAAAAAAAATTACAGTCACAATCAAAAAATTTTTTATTTTCAGAAAAAACAAATTTTAAATTTCAATATTTTTAAATTTATGACATCATTTGGCGTAAAACTGTCGAAGAACACATTACCATTTGCAATATTTTCGCTTAAAGGAGCCTTTTATTGTTATATTATTATGAAATCACTCCCACTTTAAAAAAAAACATTTAAATAGCTCTTTAACTAAAAGGATCCTTTAACAAAAGGAGCTTTAAGAATTTCATTATGAAATCGGCCCTTATATTATTAAAAGTAAACTAGAGGTTACCCGCGGGTTTCACACCACGTGCTTTTAAAAATATTAGCATATTGAGTTAGTCCAAAAAAGTTACATAGAAAAATATCATTCTCGACGTCAAAGATAGTTTTCTTATTTTTTTTTTGTTCGTTTAATACATAGTTATCTCACATGTCCTCACACCAGTTTTCAGAACCCTACTACAAATATTTCCAGAGATATTCGCTGTGAAAATTTCAGTTTGTATGCGAGGTGCCCATCCCTGCTTTACCAATACCTAGTGTTTTTCCCGTTTAATATATAGTTATCTCACATGCCCTCACACCATTTTTCAGTACCCTACTACAAATATTTCCAGAGATATTCGATGTGAAAATTTCAGTTTGTATGGGAGGTGCCCATCCCTGCTTTACCAAGACCCAGCGTTTTTACCCGTTTAATACATAGTTATCTTACATGCCCTCACACCAGTTTTCAGCACCCTACTACAAATATTTCCAGAGATATTCGCTGTGAAAGTTTCAGTTTGTATGGGAGGTGCCCATCCCTGCTTTACCAAGACCTAGTATTTTTACCCGTTTAATACATAGTTATCTCACATGCCCTCACACCAATTTTCAGTACCCTACTACAAATATTTCCAGAGATATTCGATGTGAAAATTTCAGTTTGTATGGGAGGTGCCCATCCCTGCTTTACCAAGACCTAGCGTTTTTACCCGTTTAATACATAGTTATCTCACATGCCCTCACACCAGTTTTCAGAACCCTACTACAAATATTTCCAGAGATATTCGCTGTGAAAGTTTCAGTTTGTATGGGAGGTGCCCATCCCTGCTTTACCAAGACCTAGCGTTTTTACCCGTTCAATACATAGTTATCTCACATGCCCTCACACCAATTTTCAGTACCCTACTACAAATATTTCCAGAGATATTATATGTGAAAATTTCAGTTTGTATGGGAGGTGCCCATCCCTGCTTTACCAAGACCTAGCGTTTTTACCCGTTCAATACATAGTTATCTCACATGCCCTCACACCAGTTTTCGGTACCCTACTACAAATATTTCCAGAGATATTCGCTGTGAAAGTTTCAGTTTGTATGCGAGGTGCCCATCCCTGCTTTACCAAGACCTAGTGTTTTTCCCGTTTAATATATAGTTATCTCACATGCCCTCACACCAGTTTTCAGTACCCTACTACAAATATTTCCAGAGATATTATATGTGAAAATTTCAGTTTGTATAGGAGGTGCCCATCCCTGCTTTACCAAGACCTAGCGTTTTTACCCGTTTAATACATAGTTATCTCACATGCCCTCACACCAGTTTTCAGTACCCTACTACAAATATTTCCAGAGATATTCGATGTGAAAATTTCAGTTTGTATGGGAGGTGCCCATCCCTCCTTTACCAAGACCTAGCAGTTTTACCCGTTTAATACATAGTTATCTCACATGCCCTCACACCAGTTTTCAGTACCCTACTACAAATATATCCAGAGATATTCGCTGTGAAAGTTTCAGTTTGTATGGGAGGTGCCCATCCCTGCTTTACCAAGACCTAGTATTTTTACCCGTTTAATACATAGTTATCTCACATGCCCTCACACCAGTTTTCAGAACCCTACTACAAATATTTCCAGAGATATTCGCTGTGAAAGTTTCAGTTTGTATGGGAGGTGCCCATCCCTGCTTTACCAAGACCTAGCGTTTTTACCCGTTCAATACATAGTTATCTCACATGCCCTCACACCAATTTTCAGTACCCTACTACAAATATTTCCAGAGATATTATATGTGAAAATTTCAGTTTGTATGGGAGGTGCCCATCCCTGCTTTACCAAGACCTAGCGTTTTTACCCGTTTAATACATAGTTATCTCACATGCCCTCACACCAGTTTTCGGTACCCTACTACAAATATTTCCAGAGATATTCGCTGTGAAAGTTTCAGTTTGTATGCGAGGTGCCCATCCCTGCTTTACCAAGACCTAGTGTTTTTCCCGTTTAATATATAGTTATCTCACATGCCCTCACACCAGTTTTCAGTACCCTACTACAAATATTTCCAGAGATATTCGCTGTGAAAGTTTCAGTTTGTATTGGAGGTGCCCATCCCTGCTTTACCAAGACCTAGCGTTTTTACCCGTTTAATACATAGTTATCTCACATGCCCTCACACCAATTTTCAGTACCCTACTACAAATATTTCCAGAGATATTCGATGTGAAAATTTCAGTTTGTATGGGAGGTGCCCATCCCTCCTTTACCAAGACCTAGCAGTTTTACCCGTTTAATACATAGTTATCTCACATGCCCTCACACCAGTTTTCAGTACCCTACTACAAATATATCCAGAGATATTCGCTGTGAAAGTTTCAGTTTGTATGGGAGGTGCCCATCCCTGCTTTACCAAGACCTAGTGTTTTCCCCGTTTAATACATAGTTATCTCATATGCCCTCACACCAGTTTTCAGTACCCTACTACAAATATTTCCAGAGATATTCGATGTGAAAATTTCAGTATATATGGGAGGAGAGTGCCCATCCCTGCTTTACCAAGACCTAAATTGTTTATCCGTTGAGTATATATTTTTGTATTATTCCTTCACAAAAATTTTCATTATGCTAGTACAAATATTTCAAGAGATATTACGGAAAAAAGGAAAATTTTGTATGGGAGGTGCCCATCCCTGACTTTTAATCAAAATAAAAATATGCCTATAGCAATTACCGGGTGAAAATACCTAGGTGTGCAAAGTTTCGTGAGGATCCGTTCAGCGGTTTTCTCGCCAATTGAGTTTAAACGCAATTTCCATTTCACATTTATAATATAAGATACCTATATAATTAACATAAAACACAAGACATGATTTACCTCCATTTACCATACAATCAGCCCTCACATTTTTTTCTCTCATCGGTATGTTTTTTTGCGTTAACCATGCTGCCGCTCAGTAGCTGCCTCTTTTCACGTGCTCTATATAGCAAAACAAAAAATTTTTTGTTTGACATTGAAAACGAGAAGTTATACACCCAGAGAAACCCCGCATCGTAAAAAGGACTATGAAAATATTCAGCTTTACTATTCGCTTTTTTGCTATGAAAACACGGAAATATGACTATGAAACACTATGAAAACTTGAACTGAACGTATTCTAACCGTTCAAGTATAAAAGATATTCAACCTGAAAAAAGCTTTGAGTTGACTAGTAAATGCTTTGAGTTGACTAGTAAATGCTAATCCAACTGGAGAAGTATTAACACATGTCACTATAAAATTTGTGATAGTCATCTTCAAGTTGAAACATATTTATTTGAACTACTGTTGATGCTTCAACTTCAATACAGTTCATAGTAAACTTAAATATTTAGCATAGTAAGCTTTGTTTAAGCAACTTATGCTGCGTAGATGATCGTTCTTTCATTTGAATACGGATTTTCAAATTTCTGTAATTCTTAGATGGTTGTTCGAGTTATATAGCATGATTAAGCAACTCAAATAGAACTTATTTTCCACAAGGAAAATTTCTCGGCTTATTTAAAGAAATTTTGCATACCCCAGAGGTGGGCACTCACGCCCAACCTTGGAGCTACGGCGCACAGTGTTGCGATCCCACATATGCTGCGGCCAAAAATAGTTAGCATTATCCGATTTCAGAGATATTTTGTGTGAGTGCTACATTTAGTTCAGATAAGGAAATTCTGAAATTTTATCACAATGGATAACGGCCACGCCCCCTATACTAGTGAACGGGGGAAGAAAAAGTGCCCCGATTGTATTCAAACTTGGTAGGTAGATTTATATTGTTTTAAAAAACCAAAATATAAAATTTAGTAGAGATCAGACTTTATATGCGCCCACCAGACATAAAAGTGTTTAAGGAAAAATGGCAAATGAACCCCAATTTCAAAGATTGGTCTTATTGGCGTCTCATTCGGCATAAAAATTCTTACTGTTGTATACCCAATAAACCACTAAATGGTTGACAGTTAAATTTTTTATATTTCGATTAAATATTTGTACCCGGTGGCTGAAAATACAAATTTAAGTGAAAATTGAGTCCTCTGCATATACCTTAAGTCGTTAGATACTTTATCGTCACAAGGTAAGAATTGCCCACTTTTTTTCAGTACACTTGATGTCTTCACCGCGCTTTCAGTTATTTTTTCAGGCAATGATTTTTGAACTCAGTTTCAAGGTATTTTTCATACCGAATATTGTACTGAATATGCAACTCCTTGCGTCGAATACTGCTGGGCATACTATATGTATACATACATGCATATATGTTTACATATGTATATACATATATGTACATACATATGTATGTATGTATATAAAAAATAATTCATACAATATACTCAATGGATTACTGCCGCTGTAACGAAATCTGTTCATGTCGATCATGTCGTGCTATTTATTGTATTGACGAGCCCACTATTTGTTTTGTTTTGTTTTTGGGCCACTAAACCTTTGTTTGTTGCAAATTCGATATAATGGAACTCTCTGATAGATAATAAGTGCATTGTACCCATTGTTTTTAATTCGTTGTCATTTATAATTGTAAAGGTTCTACTATATTAATGATTGGGATAGTACATACATAGATACATAAATACATATGTACATACATACATATTCTTTTATTTTAGACACTGATTCTGTCAAAGTTGCATATTGATTATTAGAACGGAACAAGAATTTATCGTTTTGTTATTTTTTTTCATGTGTGCATCCACTGTGAATGAAACACATATGTATGTATGTATGTATGTATACTTCCCAGTTGAAAAATGTATGTATGTATGTATTAGGGATTCCAATCCCGGGATTTCGACCTTTTGACGCCCCGAAAACCTCCGGATTTCTAAAATTTTATAATTTATTTTGAATAATTAAATTTGTTGCAACGAAACGTATTTTTTAAATCTTCAGAATTCTTGTGATAACTTCTATTTCTGCTTTTTGGCAATTTCTCTCAAGGGCTTTTGGGTGATGTTTGCATTTTCCTCCATTATTTATTTCAACTACTATTCAAAAAATAAAATTACCGAAAATCAGGGAAAATTTTTAAATAGACTTGAGGTTTGCATATTACTGTACTAAAATTAAATGTGATATGTAGCTGCATACTCTGAAAACCTACTTCTCAAAATTTGTGCCTGCGATTTTTAATTATTTTCGAAAGTTGCATTAATTTTCAGAATTTTTCGGCAGTGGAAATACATATGTACATATGTATTTATTTAAACGAAGTGTGCCGTTAAATTATAAAAATGTTAATTAGAAACTAGCAAATACACGTCCCGCTACGCAGCGAACTTTACCTTTACCTTTACCTTTGAATCCTTGCTCAACGACCCGGCCTAGGCATAAGAATTAAAAGAGCTTAATGTTGAAGTCACCATCAAAACCTTTCATTTGATACCAATATCGCTTAGAAACATTCGACTCTCATCCCGGTCTACGTTTTGACCCATATTTGGGGACCCGGCCTAGGCATCGCATTGAAAAAAGCTCTATGTTGAAGTCCGGCTCAGCACCTTTCATTTAATACCAATATTGCTCAAAGACTTTCCAGGTCACTATGGGTTCGGGAAGTTCCCACTTTTCCGAAATTCTCCCTATCACATGCGCTAATACCACGTGAATATACTGTGAAAATTTCATAAAATCGGTTGATTACTTTGAGAGTCCATAAATAACACACACACACACATTCATTTTTGTATAATAGATTACACTGGTCGGCAAAAGCTGAAATATGTCTCCTTCTTTGAGGTTTGATGATTGATTTTAATAGATTTTGGGGCACTGCTTACGAAAATAACATTGAAAAAGTTCCATAAAATCAGGTTTTGAGTTATTTAGCAAAAAAAAAAATGTTGGCCAAATTAGGCTAGGTCTTCCTAGTTTTTAATTAATATTTCGTTTCTTATTTAACAAAAAAAAAAAAATGTAGTCATTGGTTGCATTAGACATCAATGAATAAGTTTGCATAAATATTAATTGAAATGTAACTTAATTGGCTTAGTGGTATACATTCATTTTCGAAAAAAGGTCGATTTTTGAGTAATTTTCTTAAGACTTCATTTCTGATAGATAGTGATGAGCGATATATCGCAAACGGTGATTTTTTCACTGTGAATAAAAAATCGCAAATCGCAATTGCGATCACCTTTTCAAAATAGTAGTTCACTACTTATTGGGAACTGCTATCGATGTAGCAAGTAAGCAGTTCACCTATGTGAATCGCAATCGCAAAAGCATTATAATTTTCTTTTTGTTTACACTTTTGAGCAGACCATACCAGACATACGTACATATATAGAAATATAACAAAAAAAAATTATTGAATTTACAATTTGTCTTTGAAAAATATTTACAAACAGCGATATTACTGCGGAATGCGTTGTTATTGCTATCATTTTGTTAACATAAAATAAAGACAGGTTATATCGCTCAGAAAACGAAAAATTAATCTCCACCGGTAACTGATGATTTTATACCAGTCCATGCAATCGCAATAGCAGTTTAAAATCACAGTGATTTAAAAATAGCAATCACCGAAATCACAGATATCGAAAAATCGCAGTTTCGCTCATCTCTACTGGTAGACTAAATGCTTTTTTGAAATTAACTTTTAGAAGAGGGTTAACGAAAGTAGCTTCTTCATACATTTTTTGACCAGACTTTTCATCAGACCATGGTTTGAAGTCAAACCGGTACGCCATATCGTTCTGACGCATACCTTGAACGTCACGTAGCCGTCTTATTTTGATCCCTAGGTAGGTCCTCTTGACCGTTTCTCGTATTCGTATGTACTTTCATTAACCCTCTTCTAACGATTTAAGTTAATTTCATAAATAAGTATAAAAAAGCATTAGGTTTGCCAGAAATGAGGTCTTGAGCAAATAACTGAAAAATCCACCTTTTTTCGAAAATAAAGGTATGCCACTAAGTCAATTGAGTTATATTTAAATGAATATTTATGAAAACTTATTCATTGATGTCTAATGAACGAAAAATTATTTTTGTAAAAAAAAGCACACATAGGATCTTAAAGAAGAAGTTTTTCTCTTACGAATGGCGTTGAGTTTGCTCAAATATCTTTTTTTTCGCTAAGATGGAGCAATTGAAATTTGCAGACTTATCGTAAGAGGTAAGTGTTCTAATGCATCATACCTACGTTAATTCATATAAACTTTAAATTGCTCTATTTTAGCGAAAAAAAAGATATTTGAGCAAACGCAACGCCATTCGTAAGAGAAAGACTTCTTAAGATGCTATGTGTGCTTTTTTAAAAAAAAATAATCTGTCGTTTATATATAACCTCAAGAATAGGTAAAAACGGTGTTTTTTGCACATTTTGGTTAGGATATCCCAAAATCCTGACGTGATAGAGCAATTCTGCGTCCAGATTTGAATTCAGCGCATCGAAAACCTTTAGGAAAGTAAGGTCTGGTTTGTGGTCAAATTTCTTGTCGGCCTGTGTAATTAATGTCCAATTCCCGGGATCCCGGGATTATAAAAAAATTTCAAAGATTCCGGGATCGTAAAAATCGGGAAAATTGGAAGCCCTGGTAGGTATGTAGGGTAATGCATAAATTCATGTACATACATATGTATATACATATCGTCGCACCATACGAAAACTAGCACATTAAAAAATTCTGTACGAAAAGTAGCACATTTCACTTTTGGCCGACGAAAATTAGTAGAAATTATCTACTGTTTTTACATTAAAATTGTTGTTGTTTAAACGAAATTGATAGTTTTCGTCAGCCAAAAGTCGATCTTGTTACTTTTCGTCAGCCACAAAAAATCGTATGCTAGTTTTCGTATGGTACGACGATATATGCCTCGTATACCTTACATCATTTTCACTCTCTCACAGGTGGATGTGAGGTAGGGATGCGACTATTCGAATAAATATTATTCGAATTAAGAATACCTTTCGAATAAAAGGATTTTTTATTTTATTATCGTATAATAATAATAATAATAATAATAATAATAATAATAATAATAATAATAATAATAATAATAATAATAATAATAATAATAATAATAATAATAATAATAATAATAATAATAATAATAATAATAATAATAATAATAATAATAATAATAATAATAATAATAATAATAATAATAATAATAATAATAATAATAATAATAATAATAATAATAATAATAATAATAATAATAATAATAATAATAATAATAATAATAATAATAATAATAATAATAATAATAATAATAATAATAATAATAATAATAATAATAATAATAATAATAATAATAATAATAATGATAATAATAATAATAATACAATGGCGCTATTATAACTCTGACGAGTTTTATGGTCGAGTTGTGCTCCTTTTGTTTTTCCTACTAATTGGGTGGACCTACAGTTTTATGCCGGCTCCGAACGGCGAATGCATTTTTGTGAGAAGCTTTTTCATGGCATAATACTCTCGGAGGGTGTGCCGCCCACTGCCGAGAGGTTACCGCTGTTTCCCAATAATTGGGTTCTAATTAATTATAAATGCTTGTTTGGTGTTTGTCCGGGCTGGGGTTAGAACCCGGAGAGCGATCACTCTACCCACTACACAACAGCGGCCACTAAACAATTTCATAAAATATTTGTATACATATGTATGTATCTAGTGCCAAAAATTGATACATGGTACATACATATTAAGGTGGAGTGAAATTTTTTTTTTGGAAATTCAATTTGTTCCAAAGCCAGAACGGCACCTTTGTAGCCCAGAAATAAGCCTGTAAAATTTTATTGACCTACTCGCATGTTTTGAACTGCCCCCAGCCCCACAAAGTTGAAAAAAATAGCACGATCTGGTACAAATGTAAAATTTCTAAAATTATAAAATCAAAAAACGAAGTATGAGGATTGATAAAGATGGCCAAGCTGAGTATTAAAGTGAATTTATTTTTTTGGAAACAAAAACAACAAAATTTATTAAAGGTTTATTAAAAGTTTATATTATGCATTTCATAATAGGGAATCAAAATACCTATCGAATGGTATAAAAATATTCGAAATCGGTTCAGTAGTTTTAAAGTAATTGCAATTTAAAAAATGCATAATATAAGTTTGACCTTTAATAACTTTTGTTGTTGTTGTTTCAAGAAAAAATAAATTCACTTAATACTCAGCTTAGCCATCTTTATCAATCCTCATACTTCGTTTTTTGATTTTATAATTTTGAAAATTTCATATTTGTACCAGATCGTTAGCCATGGGTAATGGCGCAATTTTTTTGGCGCTGATACAATAACGCCAGCGCCAACCGTGGCGCCAACTCACGGTGCTGGCGCAATAACACCTTTAGCGCAATTGTTATCGAATAATCGATAAATAACATTTTTTCGCTTGTTACTGTTTACCATCCCCGTTTTATATCTTTTGGCGCAATTCTGCTTACATATGCGAGGCCACAATTAATTTTAATTTTCATAATCATTTGGAAAAATATTCCGTGTATATGTGAAAATATGCTGGAAATTAGAGTCACTTAGATCACTATCAAGCACAAATAATTGTGACGTTTGCATACGTATACATATACTATGATACTGTTATTGGCGTTGTGGTTGCGCCATTTTACACTAGCGCTATATTGGAGCTGGTGTTAGCGCACGAAATTGAGTCAGTGTTATATTGCAATAGCGCATCATTGAGTTGGCGCTACATTGAGTTGGCGCTATACTGAGTTGGCGCTACATTGAGTTGGCGCTATACTGAGTTGGCGCTACATTGAGTTGGCGCTACATTGAGTTGGCGCTATATTGAGTTGGCGCTATATTGAGTTGGCGCATTTCCCAAATCGGAGTTAGCGCAATAACACCAGGGTTGGTGTTAGCGCAATTGCGCCGCGCAGCGCAGTGTTACCCATGCCTACAGATCGTGCTTATTGCTTTCAACTTTGCGTGGCTGGGGGCAGTTCTAAACGTCGTCCTATCGTAATAAAATTTTGTGGGGTTCATTAACTCGTATAAGGGCAACTTTTAATTGCTGGTACGTTCAAAAAAAAAAAAAAAAAAATCTCCATATGTTTTCACTCCACCTTAATACATATGTACAATGTAGGTACATACATATATACAAACAGAACAAATTACAAAACAGTACAGTTCGATCGAGCTCAAGAAATCGTAAGTTCTAATTAAAATATTTAGCTGTAGATTATGAGAAAGATATTAGCTAAATGAAATAAACAGAGTCCAATAATATTGCTTTATTTTGCAATATGACGGTAAACAATTTGTTATATTCATGCGAAAAGAAATATTAATTAGTGCATGCAAGGTATTTCGGACATTTAGCAACCGTCATGCGGCGACGAAACTTTGCACCAAAAAAACGAATTTTTATCTGCATATATACCAGAGGCGGGTGCTTCATACCAGCCGAGAAGCCCGGCTTGCGTACATATTTTCATTCATTTCATCTTACGAATTTCTTTAAAATCTGGTTATTTTACGTTTTAAATGTGTTTACTATTTAAGTTCTCAATAATATAGCCCCCTAAAAGCCGTCTAAGAAAATAGCGCAAATACACCACCCATCTACCTCACAAGGTATAATTTTTTTGTGCACCAAATCACAGCACAGTGAGCATGCTTTAACGTTTCCACACATTAGCTTTTACGTCGCTTTCAAAACAGAATAACATAGCAAACCCTTTTTTAATTTTTACATCAATTTGTATGGCTTCGGCATTCAAGAGTGATGTTCAGTATTCACAGTCATATGCAGCAATTCGAACAGATCGTGTTTATTTGAAGCCCGTTGTTCAAATCCCGTACAAACATTCGAGCTTACAAGCAAAAAAATATGTATCAACAAAACAAAAATAAACAAGTAAGGAAGCCTAAGTTCGAGTGGAATCGAACATTAGATACTCAGCTGTATGTTTTCATTGTTTGTTTGCGTTTGATGGAACCACGGCGTATTTTATATAAAGCGAGTGCCGCATAAAGTGGGCGTAGCCACGCCCATTTTCAACATTTTTATCAGTCATCCAACTAAGCATATGAATATTATTCTTTGTGCAAAATTTCATTGCTTTATGACTTCCAGTTACAAAGATGTCTTGTTACAAATTCCCAAAGGGTGTTCCAGAAATATCTTTGTTAAAAAGTAGGCGTGGTCATTAACCGATTTCAATAAATTTCTGCATGTCTATAAACACAAGTTATAAAAGTGTATAAACCAAGTTTCGTTATAATATCTCAATTATTTGTCGAGTTATAGGCTAAGAAATCTCGTATATTCCTTTGTCTAAAAAGAGGCGGTGCCATGCCCATCTTCCAAAATTTTTATATTTCTTGTTTCCGGTCTATTGTGGAACTCATGCCACAAAATTTCTATGAATTATCTCTATATTTGACAAAGATATCGCTTAAAATGTTTTTATTAGGCCACTTTATAGTTCCCATGTATAAAAGTGGGCGTGGTCGCCTAACCGATTTCGCTAAAATTTTGAACATGTATTACCACAAGTAATAAAAGTGTATACACCAAGTTTCGTCATTATATATCATTTATTTGTCGAGTTATGGGCTCAGAAATCTCGTATATTCCTGTTTCTAAAAAGAGGCGGTGCCACGCCCATTTTCCAAAATTTTTGTGTTTCTCGTTTTATGTCCGCAGTTGGACTTCTGCTATAAAATTTCAATGATATATCTTTATATTTGACAGAGATATCGCTTAAAATGTTTTTATTAGGTCACTATAATACACATATATAAAAGTGGGCGTGGCCGTCAACCGATTTTGGAAATTTTTCGTCCAAACATTTACCTAAGTACGTATATCACGCGTACCGAATTTCATCGATATATCTTCAACGGTTTCTGAGTTATGACATATAAAACTTTCCATGTTTGACCCTTAATAGTTGGGCGTGGCACCGCCCATTTTCCAAAATTTTTGTGTTCTTTGTTTTATGTCCATAGTTGGACTCATGCGACAAAATTTCAATGATAGATATATATATATTTGACAGAGATATGGCTTAAAATCTTTTTATTAGGTCACTTTATAATATGCATATATAAAAGTGGGCGTGGCCGTAAACCGATTTTAACTATTTTCCGTCCAAACGCTTGGCTAGGTAAGTAAATCACGCTTACCAAATTTCATCGATATATCTTCAATGGTTTCTGAGTTATGACATATAAAACTTTCCATGTTTGACCCTTAATAAGTGGGCGTGGCACCGCCCATTTTCCAAAATTTCATCAAATTTCTTCCTAGGGGCCTGAGCTCAACAGGTGGGTAAAATTTCACTGTTCCAGCTATATTAGTGACTGAGATACCAAATTTCCGATTTTTTCTATATAGGAAAAGTGGGCATGGTCATGGTCCGATTTCGCCCATTTTCAATACCAACCGTCCCAGTGTCGATACCAACTTGCATTTCAAATTTTATCAAAATATCTCAATTTTTGCGCGAGTTAGAGTGTTTACAGACGGACGGACTGACGGACAGACGGACGGACGGACGGACGGACATGGCTCAATCGATTTCTCTTTTCACCCTGATCATTTTGATATATATAAGTCTATATCTATCTCGATTATTTCATTCTGTTACAATCCACCGTTATGTGATTAAAACTATAATACTCTGTGTACTAGTACAGCTGTGTATAAAAAGTATATATGTATACATGTATAAAGACAAAAAAATCATATACAAAAGAAAAAACAACTTCAAAATACCCGAATTGTTCAAATGGCCGTGTAATAAACAAACAAACGTATGTTCGAGCATTTGAACACAGTTGTTCGGGCTACTCGAAAATGTTCAAAAAAATTCGAGAGCTATAAATCAGTCACTGACAAAACGCAATCAGACTTTTAGATAATACAGCAAAGAAAATTACATAAATGGCTAATGATTATGCTTCACACATAGGCTTGCCCAGACCATTTATGCTAGGTCCGCCACTGATACATATATACATATGTACCTACATATGTACATATGTATGTACCCTGCAAAAAAGTTTTGCTTATCGTTGACAAATCAGGTCTAAAGAGGAGTACGCTGGCAGCGCTGCTTCTGTTATGCACTCACTCTGTCTGCTAACTTTCTAATACTTATGTATCTAGGCCTAGCGTTTGGAATAAGGTAGCACACCTGAGAGCACCTCAGAGACAGAGTATTCCTTAAGGCCTGATGACATCAACACAGGAAAATCAGCCTTATATTTTTAGCCTTACGACATACAAATTTGCTACCCTCATACTTTTCAGGCCTTTTTTCTTAGCCTTTAAATCTGCTGTTTTAATTCTTAAATAAAGCTTAGATTTTTTGGTGGGTATGTATATACATATGTACATAAGTGTAAATATTTACAAAAGTGCATTCAAAAGTATTTTTTAATAATTAAGACCTCTAATGAGTTTGCATGCGATCCATTCCCACAGGTGAATAAACAAACACACATGGTTGACGAGCTCGAACAGTAGCTTAAATAGCTCAATAGCGAACTGCTTTTGTTTTCAATTGCTTGAAGTAAAAGCTAATGCCAGTAAATGCGTACTAAAATATGAGTGCGCAAAACACTAAATGAATTTGATAGCAATAATTGCTTTTTTTTCACTACACACCTAGAGGAAAAACCAAGAACATTTTGCACCGTTTTACAGTGGAGAAACCCAAAATCGCGAAACTAGGTGTGGAAAATCAAAAGCTATGCTTAATTTACAGCTTTCATTGGATACCAATATCGCTCAAAAATTTTCCGGAGTCACTCGGTTCCACGTTTTGACCCGTATCTCGGGACCCGGGCAAGGCATCGCAATGAAAATAACCCTATGTCGAAATTCCATATACCCTATCATGTGCGCTAATACCAAATGAATCTACTGTGACATTTTCATAAAGATCGGTTAATTACGTTGGGGGTCCATAAAGGATACACACACAGACACACGTTCATTTTATATAATAGATACCCAATCTGCACGAGTCAAACATTTTTTTTTTTATACTCAGAGTATTATAGTTTTGATTTCATAACGGTGGATTGTAATAGAATGAAATCATCGAGATAGATATAGACTTAAGCTGGAGTTATAGGTAATTAACGTAGCATGAACAAACTCACTCAAAATTTCTGTTCAATGGGGTTTGAGTACATTTGATTATGCACACTTAGCGTAACATAGAAGTCTGATTCATTTAGATTTTTACGGAGCGCGCATAAAGCGGCCCGTTTCTCAACTTGTTCCATGATACGTTAAGTATCTATAACCCCAGCTTTATATATATAAAATGATCAGGGTGAAAAGAGAAATTTTAAATGCAAGTTGGTATCGATACTGGGACGGTTGGTATTGAAAATGGGCGAAATCGGACCATGACCACGCCCACTTTTCCTATATAGAAAAAATCGGAAATTTGGTATCTCAGCCACTAATATAGCTGGAGCGATGAAATTTTACCCACGTGTTGAGCTCAGGCCCCTATGAAGTAATTTGATGAAATTTTGGGAAATATGCGGTGCCACGCCCACTTATTAAGGAGCAAACATTGAAAGCTTTATGAGTCATAACTCAGAAACTGTTGAAGATATATCGATGAAATTTGGTACGCGTGATTTTATTACTTAGCCAAACATTTGGACGGAAAATAGTTAAAATCGGTTGACGGCCACGCCCACTTTTATATATGTATATTATAAAGTGACCTAATAAAAACATTTAAGCGATATCTCTGTCAAATATAAAGATATATCACTGAAATTTTGTCGCATGAGTCCAACTATGGACATAAAACAGAAAACACAAAAATTTAGAAAAATGGGCGGTGCCACGCCCACTTATTAAGGGGCAAACATTGAAAGTTTTATGAGTCAAAACTCAGAAACCGTTGAAGATATATCGATAAAATTTGGTAAGCGTGATATATGTACCTACGTAGGCAAATGTTTGGACGAAAAATTGCCAAAATCGGTTAACGACCACGCCCACTTTTATATATGGGAACTATAAAAGGGCCTAATAAAAACATTTTAAGCGATATCTTTGTCAAATATAAAGATATATCATTAAAATTTTGTGGCGAGGGTCCAGCTACAGACGTAAAACAAAAAACACAAAAATTTTGGAAAATAGGTGTGGCACCACCTCCTTTTAGAAGCAGGTGTATAGGAGATTTCGGATCCCATAACTCGACAAATAATTGATGGCGTTTTCTTTTCTCGAAATAATGTTGCCCTATTTGGCTTTCTTAGCCATTTTGTATGTCTGTCTGGTAATTTCACCGAACATTTACTTCTAACTAAGTAAGAGAGCAACATTATCTACAAAATCAGCCATTTTATAGAAAGTTTCGTTACGTAATTCGATAATTAGGATATAGGAGGGCAACATTTTTTTGTAGAAAAGAAAACGCCATGAGCTATTATGACGAAACTTGGTTTATACACTTTTATAACTTGTGTTAATAGACACGCAAAAATTTATTGAAATCAGTTTATGACTACGCCTGCTTTTTAACAAAGATATTTCTGGAACACCCTTTGGGAATTTGTAACGTGACATCTTTGTAACTAGAATTCATAAAGGAATGAAATTTTGCACAAAGAATAATATTCACATGCTTAGTTGGATGACTGATAAAAATGTTGAAAATGGGCGTGGCTACGCCCACTTTATGCAGCACTCGCTTTATATAAAGTACTTACACCGTGTTTCTATCAAACGCAAACAAACAATGAACGCATACAGCTGAGTATCCAATGTTCGATTCCACTCGAACTTAGGCTTCCTTACTTGTTAATTTGTCAGTTTTGAGTATGCGTGTAATGTAAAGAATTTTTCAAATCGACGCCTGAGCAAAAGATCGCCCTATTTCAGAACTTATTTTAAAAACGTCCTATTTCAGAAATATAGAAATATATACATATGTAATTTTCTCTGAAATAGGACGTTTTTGAACCAAAATCTGAAATAGGACGGGTTTGAAACAATTTTTTAAATAGGGCGATCTTTTATTCAGCCTTCGAAATGATATTTATCCATAACATTTTGTTAAAATTATTATTCAATTAGTTTTGCCTATTGTTATAGAATTTTTTACATACATACATTAAATATTTTTGTAGAAATTTACAAATTTCTAGATTAAATTAATCTATGTACATATCACACCCTAAATCATAAAGTAACACAACTAAAAAATTTTTTAAATCGAGTTTTTTGCATAAATGGTTGCACAGAACATACCTACATATGTATCTCTAGCGATTGACAAAAAAAAACCTTTTCAATAAGTGTCTCTTTTGACCAAAAAATTATCATTTTGCGTGGCCTTTTGCCATATGATTGCATGTAACGAAAAAAGTTTTTTCGCTCTCCTGAAAATTTTGGAATTTTGAGTTGTGTCACTTTATGATTTAGGGTGCGATATGCACCCGTTCGGGATGAATGCGATTAATCTACATTTATACCCGTTCAGAAACAATCGGGGACTGATTGTTCCAGAAAGATATCACTCTGCGACAAAACTTTTCTTGCAGGACTTATGTACGTACATACGTACATACATACATATGTACATACTATGTAATTTCAAATCGATGCAATCATACAAAAAATAAAATTTTCGGATTATTTTTCAGTAACTTCGGTTGTAAAAACTGTTTTTAATCATGTACATACCTACCTACCTAATCGTTTAACGAAATTCAAACAGTGCAAAAAATGTGATGGGGCTTAACGATTTAAATTGATGCACACACTACATATGTACATACATATTTATAACCAATGAAGTGTGCCAAATTCTACATATACCCTGCAAAAAAATGTGCGATTAATCCCGAAAGAGATTTGTCCCGGATTGATCTCTTTCGAGAACAATCGGTCCACAATTAGTCCCCGATTGTTCCCGTGCGGGTATATATGTAGACTAATTGTAGACCAATTGTTCCCGAACGGGTATAAATGTAGACTAATTGTAGTCCAATTGTTCCCGAGTACTAAGTCTGAAAACTGTGTTTTGCAGGAGAAGCTCTCAAAGTTTTAACTCGATATGAAACTTCGATTGTATGCTAAGTATATTTTCACTTGTAACTTCTGTTTGCATTGAACGATCAATACCAAAACTCGACAATATCAAAGTTAGGGTACGCTTTATATAAAACCGTAAGAAAAAATAAAAATTTGCTACGTGGTTTTTCATGGCAAGCTTTCAATGTTTTTATTCTGTAAAAATCTCGAGTTGTATTATATGTACACTTTTGCTCATAACTTTTGATTGGATTGTCCGATTCATACCAAAATTAGACAGCCTCTAAATTAAGACACGTAATACTTGAAAACGCCAAAAACGGTAAAATGTACTAAGTCTACTTAGGACAGTATTGTTTGGAAGTGTCGATATAAAGGGATGTAAAACTGTATTAGTCGCATGCTCCCTTGCGATTGATCCCGGACACGTCCCGGATTAATCGCATTTTTTGCAGGGTATATACATATGTTTGTATGTATGTGTGGATGTACATACCCTGCAGCAGAGTTGTTCAGGTATGCATTCCGAAAGGACTTCCTGGGCAGACTTGTTAAGGGGGAATGCAATTCCTTTTTGCAATTCTGGAATGAGGAGTTGAAATTTTAATGGAATTGGAAAAAGGAATTGGGAATGCAGTCTGCCCTGCAGGAAGGGCAGATAACTTAAAACTAACTTTACGCCTTTTTGGATTTTCTTTCATGACAAAGCAGCTAACTAAATATGGGTTTCTTGCTGTTTGAAAAAAAAAATTATTATTTCTTTCAATTGCTTCAAAATAGCAAGACAACAACTTTTAGCAATTGATTTTTTCTTCCTGCAGGGTATGTACACGTGCATTTCTATTCAATATCAGAAGTGACAATGTACGTTTGTTGTGTTTTACCAGATGTTTGTTTCGAGCACAATAAAAATTTTGTACTGTTTGCAAAAGATCGAAGCATTTGTTTTTTCCCGACTGTTTAATTTATTGAATACACAAAGTAGAACAAAAATTCATTTCCTTTTTTACTCCTTTACTTTTTTAAGCAGATAACAAGGCAATCAACAATTTACAACGAATAATTAACAATTACTTATACATTGTGTTTGTGTAAGTTAAAAATAAGGGCACAGGAGTGTTAGGCTGTGCCAAAGAATGTATACCTTTCAAGCCGTAGGTGGTGTACATATATACCTATATGTAGCTCAGAACTTACGTAGTAAGAAGTTGCATTTTCTTTAGCTGCATAATTCACATTTTTTGCCCAATTTAAGCGTTGTGGGTATTTAATAATAAAAAATATATTCTGCTTATGTTGAAACGTTATTACTCATACATTTATGTATATATGTACATGTATGATTGCATTTCAGTTGAAAATTAACTGAAGCGACAATCTTTCCTTGACAGACAATACGCAATTTTTACGCTCGCCACACATTGTACTATCTTTGCTCATATAAACTCAATCACCTTTCTCTCTATTTGGGATACGTGAAAATCAAATATTAAAACGTTTGGAGCAGAGAGAATGAGTGCGTAACAGCAAGCAGCGCTGCCAGAGTATTCCTGTTTCATAGGCCACTGTTACGCCATGATCAAATTGACCATGGTCAAAATACATACATATACTGTTTCTGTCGATTTTTATTCTCTGTGAGAGATTGGTTGCACGCTGATTCAGTGTCAGCGCCGGTCTCTCAATTTTCGGTTCAATGGAAAAGCAATAGCAGAAATTTGACCATGGTCATTTTGATCATGGCGTAACTGGCCATAGCTGAGGCGTCAACAATAAGCAAAACATTTTTGCTGGGTATGTACATGTTGATACATACATATTTACATATGTATATGTATGTATACGGATATAGCCAGTTCGTCGTTTAAATAATATCGGTAAAAATTTCGATTACAGCGGTAATGAAGGGTATTAAAAGCGATTCTTATGAAATGCTGGATAATGCACCTAATATTGAAGCAGCTGTTTCGGATTTAGCGGTTATGAAAAGACATATGTATGTACATTTGTATATATGTACATATGTATGTACATACAATGTATGCACTACGTATCAGAGCTAGAAAAACCAAGTGCAAATACCTACAATTACCATTACCAATACTCAGTAATTGAAAACCCCAGTTACCAAGTATAAGTACATACATATATTATACTGGTACTTTATACTCAGTACGTACATTTTTCAATTCTTTTTCAAGTCTTTTTCAATTACTTTCAATTCTTTAAATTTTTTATTTCATTGTAAATATCAAGGATGAAAATAATTACATACATATTATTTTTGAAATTTTGAAATCAGGGTTTTCCCACTATCACAAACTAATTTTGAATATACCACTCTATTTATCTTTGTAGGTATATTTAATCTGTGATTATCTGCAATGATTTTTATACTCAGCAGTACTAGTACACAGAGTATTATAGTTTTAATCACTTAACGGTGGATTGTAACAGAATGAAATGATCGAGATAGATATAGACTTATATATATCAAAATGATCAGGGTGAAAAGAGAAATCGATTGAGCCATGTCCGTCCGTCCATTTGTAAACACTCTAACCCGCGCAAAATTTGAATTATTTTGATGAAATTTGAAATTCAAGTTGGTATCAAGACTGGGACGGTTGGTATTGAAAAGGGGCGAAATCGGAGCGTGACCATACCCACTTTTCCTATATAGAAAAAATCGTAAATGTGGTATCTCAGTTACTAATACAGCTGGAGTGAAAAAATTTCACCCACCTATTGAGCTCAGGCCCTTATGAAGAAATCTGGTGAAATTTTGGAAGACGGTGCCACGCCCACTTACTAAGGGGGCAAACATTGCAGGTTTTACATGTCATAACTCAGAAACCGTACCAGATATATCGATAAAATTTGGTACGCGTTTTCTACTTACTTAGCAAATGTTTGAACGAAAAATTGCCAAAATTGGTTGACAGCGACGCCCACTTTTATATATGGGAACTATAAAGTGGCCTAATAAAAACATTTTAGGCGATATCTTTGTCAAATATAAATATATACAGTAGAATCGCACAAAAGTTAACCAAACGGTCCCAAGGGCATTTAACTTTTCCGAAATATTAACTTTTCCAGGTGGATTTTAAATCTGATAGAATACGGTAATAAACATAATTTTTGGGATATAACATATCAAATTTATTTGAATATCTCGGTTTTAATTATTACAAAGCAGAAACTTAGATTTAATTTACGTTCCTACATAAGATTTGCTAGCCATCCATCACATGCATACAAATTTTTTCCAGGGTACATTTTGGCGAATTCAAGCTTAGCTCCTGATTTTAAAATTGGACCACTAATTGCGCAATTGCGTTGCCTTTGGTTCAAAAACCATTTATACAACCTTGCCTCGAGAACGGGATATTCCGACTTGTGCAAAGTTTTCTTGGTTGCCAATTCCTGTGTGCGTGCAGCTGACTTCAAAATTTCATATCGTTTTTTCTTTATTTTTGAGATGGCCACTTTAGATACATTATAATCTAATGCCAAGCGGTTTCCGTTAATACCTTCATCAAGTTTTCTTAAAATATCAGCTTTTTGATGTAAATTCAATCTAATTTGCGATGATTTATTCCGCTTTGTTGCCATTTTTAACGCACAAACTATGTTTACACCACTCAATAGTTCAAACTAACTACATTTGTACCTCGTGACACCGACAATAATTTTTTACACAGAAATTCGGGGAATGCACGCAAATTCCGGGAATACATAGAAACAAGGGGAATGGGCTTGTTTTTACTAAGATATAAACGGTTGGATTGGAAAAAAATTCGATAAGCTCAGAAAAGTTAACCAAGAGTTAACTTTTTAGAACCGTACGTGGACGCTTAAATTTGGTTAACTTACCCGAAGGTTTAACTTTCTCGCGAGTTAACTTTTGTGCGATTCTACTGTACATCTTCTTGATTGGCGCTTAACCGTCTAGACGATTCTGGCCGAGTCCAACAGAGCGCGCCAATTGCTTCTGTTTCGTGCAGCATGGCGCCACTTGATTTTCCCAACGCAGTGGAGGTCTCCCTTTTCTTTTGCGTTCAGCGGGTTTCGATAGAAATGCTTTCTTGTCCGGAGCGCCTTCGTCCATTCTCACGACATGACCTGCCCAACGCAGCCGCTGGATCTTTATTCGCTGAACAATGTCGATGTCTGTGTAAAGCTCGTACAGCTCATCGTTAAATCTCCGTCGATACCCGCCCACGCCAACGCGCAAAGGTCCATAAATCTTACGAAGAACTTTTCTCTCGAATACTCCAAGTGCCATCTCATCTGATTTTGAAATTGTCCATGCTTCTGCGCCGTACATGAGGACTGGAACGATGAGCGTCCTGTAGAGTGTGATTTTTGTTTGTCGAGAGAGGACTTTACTTTTCAGTTGCCTACTTAGTCCGAAGTAGCATTTATTGGCAAGCGTGATTCTTCGTTGGATCTCCGTGTTGACATCATTCTTGGTGTTACTGCTGGTTCCCAGATAGACGAAGTCCTTAACAGTTTCGAATTTGTAGCTATCAACATTGACGTGGCTGCCAAGGCGTGCTGTTTCTTTGTGTGATGACAGGAGGTACTTCGTCTTGTCCTCGTTGACCGCCAAACCCATTTTCTTAGCCTCTTTATCCAGCTTGGAGAAGGCAGAACATACGGCGCGCGTGTTAGTGCCAATGATGTCGATGTCATCGGCGTACGCCAGCAGTTGCACACTCTTGTGATATAAGATGCTTCCTGTATGGTTAAGTTCTGCAGCTCGTATTATCTTTTCCAGCATCAAATTGAAGAAGTCGCACGAAAGGGAGTCACCTTGTCTGAAACCTCGTTTGGTCTCGAACGGCTCGGAGAGGTCCTTCCCAATTCTGACGGTGCTGGTGGTGTTAGTCAACGTCATTTGGCATAGCCGTATAAGTTTTGCAGGGAAACCAAATTCAGACATTGCGGCATACAGGCAATTCCTATTCGTGCTATCAAAAGCGGCTTTAAAATCGACAAAGAGATGGTGTGTGTCGGTTCCTTTTTCATGGGTTTTTTCCAGTATTTGTCGTATTTTGAAGATCTGGTCGATGGTAGATTTACCAGGTATGAAGCCACACTGATAAGGTCCAATCAGATTGTTGACGATAGGCTTCAGTCTTTCGCACAATACACTTGCTAAGACCTTATATGCGATATTCAGGAGGCTTATCCCACTATAATTGGCGCGTACTGTGGAGTCTCCTTTTTTGTGGATTGGGCAGAGCACACTTAAGTTCCAATCGTCGGGCATGCGCTCGTCCGACCATATTCTGCATAGGAGTTGATGCATGCTCCTTATCAACTCTTCGCCACCATGTTTGAATAGCTCGGCTGGCAAGCCGTCAGCGCCCGGGGCCTTGTTATTCTTAAGCCTAGATACTGCTATTCGCACTTCGTCATGATCAGGTGGTGGAACATGCCTACCATCATCTGCTATTGGGGATTCGGGTCGTACATCTTCTCCTTCCGCACTTTCACTGTTGCCATTATCTAGCAAGGAGGAGAAGTGATCCCTCCACAACTTAAGTATGCTCTGGACATCAGTTACCAGATCACCGTTATCATTCCGGCAGGAATTTGCCCCGGTCTTGAAACCTTCAGTCATCCGCCTGATTTTTTGATAGAATTTTCGAGCATCGTTCCTACCCGCCAGCATCTCAAGCTCTTCACACTCGCGCCTTTCAGCCTCCCTTTTCTTCTTTCGAAAAAGGCGCCTCTCTTCCTTCTTCGCCGTTCGATAACGCTCCCATACGCTTCGCGTTGCGCCCGCACACAATGTAGCCCTGTAGGCGGCGTTCTTTCTTTCCGAGGCATCGCGACATTCCTTGTCGTACCAGGTGTTTTTGTGGGCTCGCTTGTATCCTACTGTACATACATATCATTAAAATTTTGTGGAATGAGTCCAACTACACACATAAATCAAAGAACACAAACATTTTGGGAAAATGGGCGTGGCACCGCCTTCTTTTAGAAGCAGGACTATATGACATTTCGGAGCCCATAACTCGACAAATAATTGATATATTATGACGAAACTCAGTGTGCACACTTTCATAACTTCTGGTAATACATGCTTAAAATTTCAGCAAAATGGGTTGACGACCACGCCCAATTTTATATATGGGAACTATAAAGGGGCCTAATAAAAACATTTTAAACGGCATCTTTGTCAAATATAAAGATAAATCATTGAACTTTTGTGGAATGAATCCCACAATAGACCGGAAACAAAAAACATAAAATTTTTGGAAAATGGACGTGGCGCCGCCTCTTTTTAGCTAAAGGAATCTACAAGACTTCGGAGCCCACAACTCTACAAATAATTAATTTATTACGATATAATTTATTAACATCATAAGTACAGTAAAACATTAAGTTTTTAAGCGTACAAATATAACAATTAAGTGACAAGATCAGGATATTATGACCAAAGTTTTTGTATAAACTTTTACCACTTGTAGTAATACATGTTCAAAAATTAAGCAATGGTTGGATGGGTTTAGCTGTCCAAAGGCAAAACTCGACATTTTTTTCAGATTATATTTTATATGCACATTCCACAAGGTGAAACAGGTACAATTGAATCAGTTCATTAAAATAGTTGTCCTTGTAGGCAATAATAACATACAATTACAACTTATAGTTAAATAGAAAATACCCGAAATTTAGAGGAATTAAATCTAATACAATAAGCGCGTACTATACAATCCAATCAACCACCGAAAACAAGAATTAAAACGAGTACGAAGTTAAAATACTACAAGCGATTCATTCATAAAATTGAAATTGTTACGGCTGCAACTCATTTTCGACGAAAACACAGCTAATATTTTAACAAGCGTTTATTGAATCCATACGCAAAGTTTTAATATCTAAGAATAGTTATAATAAATTCAATAAATTTTTATATTGAAAGATATTAATAAATCTTATTTGTTCGTGTGATTTCATCGAATTTTCTTCTCAAAATGGAGGTGAAAGAAGTGCTTTGAATTTGCAAAGTACCGCTTCGTTCAAATCCACGTTTTTATCGAAATAAATATGTATGTATCTTTTAGTAAATTAAATGATGCCATACTTAGGTAAATAAATCAAAGTTTAAGCTCTCTACATATTACAAGGTGTTCACAATATTTAGTAAATTGATTTGTGGTTTTAAGTATCGACAGAAATGTTTCAACAAAGGATAAAAAAGTGGCAACAGAGCTTTTTATCAGATCAAGGTTTTTATAAAATTCTAAAATTTGCAGCCCGGCTCATTTCCAACCATCTTTGCATCTTTGCAGTGGCGGTAGAGTATGAATAGAAATAATAACTAAACGTCAAGCAAAAGAAATGTCAAAATGAATTTATTTTTCGCCGCGAAAAACAAACGAATTCGAGCTTGAAGAATGATGGGAGGCAACTCGCGAAGTCATCATCTTTTTTTGACTAAACGATTTCCACCTCACTCGTCCAAAATACCGAATTTTCCCTTCTTATACAATATACGTTCTTTGGTTGCACGTTTGAAAATTTAGAACACGCAGTAGCGACCTCGCGCTTCAAATTATATCATATAATAACTGCTACCCTTCACTAGGTGTCGCGCAGTGGTCAAGTTTATAATAAAGTAGCTTCAGAGCCATCTGAAGGCGTAACATCCGCATATGCCGGCTTTTTTAATTTATGAATTTATTAAATACATGTACGTTAGAGTGACCACAAAACATATGGGATTTGCAAAAGTATTGAATTTTTTCGCTCCCCGCGCATTTTTTAATAGCTTGACAATAGAAAATAAGATCTGCATAAAAATCTGACCACCTGTAGTGGGAAATAGCCACGCGCATTTTACCCAAAGTTCAAAAATTGACCTAAAAATTATGCATGGCTTTAGAGACCAATATCTCTTTAAACAATGATATAATGTGATAATCATTTTTATACAAAATGAAACTGGGAACATATTCTCCATATGATATTTATACCTACGATTATTACATTATTTCTCCGAAAAACATTGTTTAAAGAGATATTGGTCTCTAAATCCTTGCATAATTTTTAGGTCAATTTTTGAACTTTAGGTCAATGCGCGTGGCTATTTCCCACTACAGATGGTCAGATTTTTATGCAGATCTTATTTTCTATTGTCAAGCTATCAGAAAATGCGCGGGGAGCAAAAAAAATCAGCACTTTTGCATTTATGGTCAGTCTAATGTACGTTATACCTGTTATTTAGAACTTCAATTGAAATCTCCTGCACTTTATGTGATGACATACATATTGTTAATTTGGAGGGTTTTGAGTTTGGTGTTTTTAAGGTTCGGGAAATGGTGCAACTAGTATATGGAATAATAATAGTAGGTGGTATTAGTCCATATTTTCACCAGCGTCTGCCCTTAAAAAACATCTTCCAAAAAAAGAAATTTTCAAACCCCCCCCCCCCCCCCTTGCCGAAATCCTGGATCCGCGCCTGCTTCCGCACAATACTCTACTGTGTTTTGCATGGGAAGCTCTCAAAGTGTAAATTCGTTATGAAACTTCATTTGTATGCTAAGTACATTTTCACTTGTAAATTGTATTTGAATTGAACGATCAATACAAAAACTCGATACTATCTAAATTAGGATACGTTTTACATAAAACCACAAGAAACAAAAATTTACTACGTTGTTTTTCGTTCGTTTGGCCGCTGTGGTGTAGTCTGCTATGCCAGAGGTCTCGGGTTCAAACCTCAATCCGAGTAAAACACCAAAAAAAAAAATAAATTCTTTGAGCATATAATGGGCTTTTTTGGTCAAGGAAGTTGCAAGTGCGAAGTCACATAAAAATGTAGTTACATCCACTGATTACCCAACGTTTCGCCAAACACCTTGGCATCCTCAGGGGCGTAAACTTTATTGACAAACATAATAAAACAAACATTATATTATAAGCTGGCGCGGATCCAGGATTTCGGCAAGGGGGGGGTTTTGAAAATTTCTTTTTTTTGAAAAATGTTTTTTAAGGGCAGACACTGCACATAAGTAGATTTTACGAATTTATGCGGCCAAAATTGAAAATTTTAAAATTGGTGCAAATACAAAATCCAAAATCGCTCTGCGTTTATAATAGACCGGGCGATAAAAAACCGGTCTTCTCGGCTTTTATAGACAACGGGGGTGTCTCTGCCGCTAGTCGAAACTTACTATTCTCCCACTTTTTCGATTTTTTATTTTTTACGTATTTTAAGTAAACCATTTTTAAACGTCAATATTTTCAGTTTTAAGAGAGTTATCAAAGTAAACATCATGGATTCGAGTTCTTCAGGTAAATATCATTATTTATTGAAGAAATCGTCAACCTAGCATAATAAAAGACCCACCATTTTGAAGCTTTTAAGCATATTGGCCTTTCTTGAAAAATATTGTTAATTTTTTAATTCAAAAGCATTTTAGTTATATTATCGCCTCCCGTCAATTTCTCTACGGAAAAATGCAAAGCCAGAAATTATCAACAATGGGTCGTATTAATAAAAACGAAGCAAATACTTTTACTCAAGATTTTAGAAATTTGACATCAATTTGTATGAACCAAATTTCAAAATTTGAGTAAAAGGTCTCAAATTTTAAGTAAAAGCAAATGCTCAGCTTTTATTAATATGACCTAGTGGATTAAAAATTGGCCTCATTGGAAAATTACCTGCTTTCGTATTTTTAGTATTTCCAATTTTTCAAAGTCAAGGAAATACTTATCATAAAAAGGGGCTAGGAATCCTAAAGCTACATTTTTTAGAAGAGTTTTGAGTATGCAATTTTGCAGCTCATTCAATTTTAATATAATAATATGCAACATTCAACTTTTTGAAAATTTTCATTGGCTTTTCGGAAATTTTAATTGGAACGGTCTCACCCTACACCCTACAGAAAAAAACTTATAAAATCGACGGAATTTTTCACAGCATTGAGAATTTAATTTTTTACACTAAAATTGGTTGGCTACATAACAGTACACTTAGAAATCTCCTCAAAATCTTCTATAAATTATGGCCTTGCTTTGAAATTTTTAATCCACTTTCAGAAATTTCTACGATTTTTCAGATTTTTTCCATAAGCTCAGAAATCCTGCTTAAAACGATTTTTATTGAAAAATTTTCTATATTTTTAAATTAAAATAAAAAAGTAAAATTTTCGACAGAACTCTTTGAAATAAATTTAAAAACTTTGGCGTATGATTTTTTTTTTTTTGAGTCACTCTATATATTTTTCAATAAAATCGACTTTTAACTCAAATGATTAAAATTTTGCATTAAACAAGCAATTTGGAATAGATGTAGACAATAAAATATTTTTGGCCGCATAAAACTTGAAAATCTAGCTATGTGCGCTGGTGAAAATATGGACTAATACCACCTACTATTATTATTCTATATACTAGTTGCGCCATTTCCCGCACCTTAAAAACACCAAATTCAAAACACTCCAAATTAACAATATGTATGTCATCACATAAAGTGCAGGAGATTTCAATTGAAGTTCTAAATAACATGTATAACGTATGTATGTATATTTTTGCATTGGTACGTGGGAATGAGTATCGTATGGTATTGGTGGCAAATTGATCCTCAATTTCACTTACCCTTGCATTTAAAGCCAAAATAAATAAGAATATATGTATGTAGTACTTTTTGGTTATATTTATATTTTTAATAGAATTTTTACTTTATTGAAGTTCTTGTGTTTATATACTCAAATTTTTAAAAGATTAATTTAAACAAGTATTGCGAAATGCCTCTGAAAAAGGCAATTTCTCCAACGATTCAGACATTTCTAACCAAATTAATTCTGCACAATCCCGATAAAAGTAGGGATAAGAAAGAAAAGAAAATAAATTTGCGATTTGGCAATTTGCGAATAGCATTTGACAAATTTGATTTTATGCGCGTGCGTCCAAAGGTACCTACATGAACTTTTTTCGCATGTAGGTACATATTTTGGATGTTATGTGGTCCAAACATTGCTTTTGGAATTGTAGAGTTTTCCTTGATCAGTTTGGGAAATTTGGGCGCAGAATCTATAAAGGCATTAATTTGGGATCTATGATAAACCACAAGGGGGGTTTGAACCCCCAAAACCCCCCCGTGGATCCGCCACTGATTATAAGTACACATTTTTAAATATACAGATACATATATACATTATAACATTTAAAACCATCACAGTAAAAACAGAAATCACTTACATTTCAATGGATAAAATAAAAAATTATTGCACTGAGTATACATACATATACATAGATACCTTACTTAACAGGTAACTTTGTCAAACTAAAATATAAATAACTATAAACAAAATAAATAGGTAGCAGCAATGTCTAATTAGTAAAAATCCAATTATTGGATTTTTTAAGAGCAGCGGCCACCTCTCGGCAGTGGGCGGCATACCCTCCGAGTGTATATCTGCCATGAAAAAGCTTCTCACAGAAATGCATTCGCCGTTCGGAGCCGGCATAAAACAGTAGGTCCACCCAATTAGTAGGAAAAACAAAAGGAGCACACCTCGAATTGAGAGAGAAGCTCGGCCATAAAACTCGTCAGATATATATATGTATGAATTCAGCAATCAATGTTTTCAGTCTTTGGATGAAATCAAGAAAGTTGATGTACACATTTTTAACACTGAGTGAAATCATTGCGTTCGTGCATTCCTATACAGGTACCAAACATTCAGTACATATTGCTTGACTCCACGTTCAATTTGTAGTACTGAATTATAAAACTGATTGCATTCTTTTAAGTTTGCACTCATGTTTGATTTGGAATAATTCTGCTGCATTCACATTCTCTGCTTATTGTTTTTCCATAACACTTGCTTTGTTTGATTGGAAATTTGTATTCCTTTTGAAAACTGATTACAATATTTACAATCAGACAAACACATTTTTTAAAAGAATTATGGGTAAAAGGAATCAACATTGATTGAATCAGTTTACAACTCTGGTACTATTGTACTATTATGCGGAAACAATAATTGTCTAAAAGTAGTCTTTCTGAATCAAAGTTCAAAGTAAAATGCGACGCTATGAAATGCCAAAAGAAGCAGACAGAAATATATACATACATAAATACATATATATGTACATACGTACATATGTAACCAGCGAAAAATCTACGCCTTATTTAAGAATTATTCCAGAAGATTCAAAGGCTTAAGAAATAAGATCTGAAAATTCTAAGCGAAAAAAAGTTGTATGGGCAAAGGCTTAAAATAAGGCTGATTTTCCTGTGTTGATGTTATCAGGCCGTAAGGACTACTCTCCCTCTCTGAAGGGAAACCTTATCACAAAGGCTTATCCGCTTAGTATATGATGTATTGTGCTCAGTTATATTCTGATAAACAGGCCTTATGTGGTGTATATATACCCTATAATAAGGCTTAATCGTCATGGGAAATTAGGCTTAGCTAATTCCCTATTAACCAAAAACCTGATGTCAGTTGAAAATAAACTGAAGCGACAATCTTTCCTTCGACAATACGCAATTTTTACGCCCACCACACATTGTAATCTCTTTGCAAATGTTTGCTCACAAAACTCAATTCCCTCTCTCTCTGTTTGGGATATATATGAGCGCACAACAGAGAATTAAGTATGCCCCAGTTTACGCTAAGATCAAAATCAACGCGGTCAAACACACTTTTTCTCTCAATTTACGATTTTTACTCTCTGTGAGAGATTGGCTGCACTGTGATTCTGTGTCAGCGCCGAATCTTGGTCAAAATTGTGTGCTCTCCCACTCCCACTCTCTCTCTCACTTTTCGCTTTAGTGGAAAAGCAATAGGAGATATTTGACCAAGTTGATTTTGATCTGAGCGTAAACTGTGCCTATTTAAACGTTTGGATCAGAGAGAATGAGTGCATAACAGCAAGCAGCGCTGCTAGCGTATTCCTGTTTAATAGCTTAGGCTTCAGCTACCAGCCTAACCATTTTACTGGGTATGTATGTATGCATGTAAATATGTATGTACATACATATGTATGTATGTATAAAGGCGCTTCCGCTTGCGTGGTGAACAAGAAAACCTTTACGCTTCGGTGATATAAAATGCGATAAAGCTGGCTGCTACCGAGCGAACAATTTGATCATCTTTTTCTACACGAATAATGGACTGCAAATCCTTGGTCGAATAATAAGAATTTTTTATTGCCACTCTGTACGATAAAAAACAATATTGTACAAACATATGTACATACATATGTACAGATAGAAAACGAATTGAAAATTCATAATCCCAACTGTTTACATGGTGATTTGGCGAAAAGCAACACAACCAACTCATGAGGACAGCGTTGCCGTTTTAGCCATTTTGTGGCTAGATTTAGCCACCGCCGTGTTTTTTTAGCCACCAAAATTTCGGTTTTGCCACTAGCCACGTTTTTAGCCACCGCTTGTAATGAACCATAATTTTCCACATAGGAAGGATGTGGTAACGCTAATTCAATTCAGCGATTATCACAAATCGATTTAAGTGTTAAAAAAAAACAAGTAACGCAACTATCGATAAATGCCTGTTGATACTCGCTAGTGGAATAGTAGGCTGTCCATGAAAGTCCGTATAAGGATCTAACTGACTTTGTATATTGTTTGCTACTTCTACCACTTAGCAACGCCGAAGTGGAAAGAACATTTTCCCTAATGAATAAGATTATGCTTAAAGAATGTAAAACAATGTTGCAATGAATTTGAAATAACAGAAGATCTCATTAAATTAATGAAGAATGAATTAATTTATGAAGAGAAAGATTCAATTAGTGATGACAACATAATGATAGATATTGAATGTGATATCTAATTTTTTTTTGATATAGTTAAGTACATACTATGTATGTATGAATACTTTATTTCTACACAAATTTATGATTGTTTCCTTATATTGCATGCAATACTTTCGTGTCTGAATTTGAAAAATAAATTTAAAACATGTTAATTTGAAACAAAATTTTTTAGCCACAATTTTTAGCCACGAACCAAATTTGTTAGCCATTTTTAGCCACAAATTAAATCCAATCTAGCCACCACGAAAATTTTTCAACGGCAACGCTGCATGAGGATGAGGCAATCAACTACTTAAGCTGTTCCGGTTTCGATATAAAGGGTGTGGCAGCATATTCTACCAATAAATTATGAAGGCATTTGAAAATGCACAAAATTAAAGCATTAATTGTGTACACTCCAATTCATTGTATCGTATGTAGCTACTGGATTGTACCCTGCAGGAACTGCACCTATCTTAAAACTGACTTTAAATGGTTTACAAACACACTACACCTTTTCCAGTTTATGTTCAGAAAGTTGCAATTGAAGTTGAGAAAATTACAATTGAAGTGTCCCGACGTAGTAGAGAAAGCTGAACATGTGCGATCACGGCTGAAGGAGATCGCGGGAGCAAGAGTTTCGGTGGAAAACTTCACTGTACTTATGTGCCAGTCCTCTGTTACCTGGGAGGCAGTTAGTGATGCGTTAGCGTCAATAATAGCCCAACTGAGATACTCTGACCAAGGTAGAAGTTAGTAGTCCTGTCCGTTGCAAGAAGACGTTTAGTCTATTCCGCCCTCCTACGAAGTGATACTTGTCCGTTGGTTCCGTAGGTTTGGCTTTGGGCGGGGGTAGGTTAGGTTTACCGGGTTTAAGTCTCACACATTTCGGCTTTCGATGCTTCCCCCTACTATAAAAAAAAATACATAAATATATGCATACCAGAGATTTCTTGCGTGCACCGCATAAAATACACTGCCACAGCATTGCGAAATGATAATATGTATTTTGATAATTCCTAATCGGTAAAACCTGAATCGTTTCAACGGAAACGATTGCTTTTTTCGGTAAACGCTAATATTAACGTTACGATACATCCTTGCTACGAAGTCATGAATGTGATTCAAGATATTTAGCAAAAAACTCTATTTCATGTATTATTATCTTAAAATTCGTAAGCCAAATTCTTTTGAATGTAAACAAAATTCGAAATAGGAGGAAGATTCTTTCGCTATCTTTTGTATTTGGAGTGGTCAATGCAGGAATTGATGGTCCTGCTCTTCTTGAGAGGATTCCTTTCAATGTACCTGTTAGATCACTTCGCTTTCCTGTTCCTTTTTGTATTAGTGTCTCTAAAACCCTGTGTACTCTAAATACTCCTCTTACAAAAGCTTTATCTGAATTTAACGGCCTTTCCACGCATATTGTTATCGATTTTTCAGTTTCAAAAAATTATCTTCTTAAATCTCTAAACATGGATTTTTTGGTGGGTGCAAGGATAATATCAATTCATACTTCTTTTCCATAGGTCCTTTTATTTCCTTTCGAAGCGGAATTCCTTGCTTTAGTGTATATAATTTTTTCCTGTTTATATTCTCAGCAGGATATTATCATAAAAATATAAATACATGATCGCGTGCTTGAAACGCGTGCACATATCGAGCCGTTTGCGCAATAAAGACCTATGAACCATAATTTTAGATTTTAGCGTTTTTATGGAAATTAATAACACAGGCCTGCAATGGAAATTTTATTAAGTATATACATATGTACATATATTTTTGCTGTTATAGCAAGTTTAATATATAATTGTAAGTTAAGCTTAAATACTTTTGTTAATATCTTTTGATTGAATTAAGTTATAATCATGGGAGTTTCACAGAAATATAGAGTTTTAAATCGAGAATAACGTGGTATATAGAACTTAAAATCTTCCTAAGTCGACTTAAGCCGTTATTGCAAGGGACCACAGAAACATAACTTAATTAACTAAATGGCATCCCTTTATTTTCGAAACAAAATTTGGATTTTTGAGTCATTTTCTTAAGAACTCATTATCAGTAAACTTAGGTAATGTTTTTTTATATAGAAATTAACTTGCAACGTTGTCACCGTTGGGAACTATTTTTCCAAGTCCCTTTTTCCCTCAGTGTATGCGACTTCTAGGTAGTCCGTTGTTTCTTGTTTTTGCCAAATAACTGTAAAACTTGACATTATGGAATATTGTTCGATGGGCATTAAACTTCATTTCCTGAATTCGTATTCACAATAACTTAACAGAATGATGGCAGACTATTGTTGGCTGTTTAAGAGGGATGATCTACACTCAGCAGAAAACGCACGTAAATCTGACTATTTACACCTTGATTTGACTATTTTTACCAATGATTTTGCGCCTAGAATGAAAATAGTGATTCTGACTACGTTGCACTTCATACCATCATTATAAATATTAAGTAGTTAAAATGAAAATTAATCATACTCGACTTGAAGTGTTGTCATAGTAAAAACAACTATGAAAAATCGTTGTCCTAAATATGCTGAAAAATGCAGTATATTCAAGTTGAATATGTTTACAGTCAGTTAAAGTTACAACATACTTGTTTTAAAAAATTTTCATATTGAAGCCTACTATGACATATTCTTAAGTTTACTATGATTCATATTAAAGTTCAATATGTTTTTATTCAACTCTGAAAGACGGCAGATTTGTTTTCAATATGTTTGATATTGAATTTAACTATGTGTCTAAACTTTGTGTGTACATATGCATATACATACACATCCATATTAGGGAGACAATACATTGAAATAACCGATTAACCGCTTTTTAGGTTAATCGAAAGCGTTCGATTATTAATCGCGAATAACTGTGGGGAACTAATCAATTATAACCGTTTTTCGATTACAATTATTCCTTAAAAAAATATATAATAAACGAAAAAAAATCGTTTGTATTTATATGGCCGTTTTAATTCTAATAATTATTTTATGTGAATTTAAATCAGCTATTGGCCATTTTTTAATGAAGAAAAATTTAAAAAAAATCGTATTGTTTTTATTAGGAAAAATCGTCAAATCATCATTGCTTAGAAAAATCATAAAAATGACGATAAAATCGTCTATTCGGGAACTGAAGAGAACATTTATTGCAGTTTTTTTGGATATACTCACAAAACCGTAGGTAACCGAATTCGAACTCGGGTGAAAACGCGAAAATTCTCAACTTCGATTATTTCCTTTCGATTAACTTCGACTTGAGAGGAAAAAGGTTAACCCAAAAAATAATCAAAAAGAAAAAACCGATAGAGTTTAACCGTTAACTGAAAGAAATTAACCGATTATAATCGTTTTTCCGGTTATTGTTGCCATCCCTAATCCGTATTATTATTATTATTATTATTATTATTATTATATTTACGTAGGGGGAGCGCTGTAGCTCCAAGGTTGGGCGGAAGTGCCAACCTCTGGGTTATGCAAAATGGCTTTAAATAAGCCGACTCATTTCCCTTGTGGAAAATTAGTTGCATCTGATCTATTTATATCGAATTAGATGCTATTTAGATCGAACAATGTATAAACCATTTAAGAATTATGCAAATTTGAAAAGCCGCATTCAAATGAAAGAACGAAAATCTACGCAGCATAAATTGCTTAAACAAAGCTTACTATGCTAAATATTTAAGTTTACTATGAACCATATTGAAGTTGAAGCATCAACAGTAGTTCAAATAAATATGTTTCAACTTGAAGAAACCGTTTCGAAGATAAGACTATATAAATTTCGCATACAAACTGTAGGCACATATGTAAAATACAAAAAAAAAAACTTCTGTAAAATTTCCGTTTTGGTTCATTCGTCTTTTTGACGCAGACGGCTCGATATGTATGTATAAGCGCCTAACGCGCGCAGCAGCATCCTGTTCACAGTTACTGGTATCGTTGTTCTCGACTTTGTTGGCAAATTTGCTCAGTAGTACATAGATATATGAATTAATGGCCGGCAATAAGCCATCATCGCCACCAGCCGTTCCTGCACAACGGACAGGCTCATCTGTGCTTGTCCCATATCTAATAAATGCATACATACATACATATGTAGTTTATGTGAAGTGTTTGTCAAATTGCTTTTCACAGCTTTTACTTGTTTGCTAGTGTTTTATACGCATCCATTTTAGGGGGTGTGTTTATAACCGTATTGCATTTACTGCATTTGCATAAATTAGCCATAATTTTATCGTTGATTTGCGTTTTATTAGTATTTATCATCCCATTACAATGCTATCCGTAATTTTAAATTGATTAATTGGTATGTCGAAATCTTAAAAAAATTTGCAACCCTAAACAGAAACAATGATACATTAATATCATAAAGATAGGCACGTGCACATGAAATGGCCATACACACACATCTGGAAAGAAGTTATATGGCCGTCAGAATGAATACTTTTCCAGCAATCTGTTTAACTGACGATCGACACATTCAGTACTTCAACTTTCCCGTAACAAATACATACATGTACATAATTCAACTAGTTTGTCAGTTACATGGATCCGGACATGGTATAAAAAAAAAAAAACAAAGTAAACAATTTTTTTAAAAAACTTTTATTTAATACTAGCTGACCCGCCAGACGTTGTTCTGCCTAAAATTTATTCCTATAAAGCCTAAAGGAAAAGTCCTAGATTACCGTGTTTCTCACCATTATATTCCTACCCCTATCCCTATCCCTATCCCTATCCGTATCCCTATCCCTATCCCTAATCCCTAATCCCTAATCCCTAATCCCTAATCCCTATTCCTCCACACCTTCTAGGGTCACTCCTGGTCCACATTTTGGTGAATATCGCGGAAAACGGGTCGCATAGGGTCTTGAAAATCACATCTTTTTTAAATACTCACCAACACATTTTATTTGATATCCATTTTGTAGAAAACCCGTCTGGGGTCACACCTGGTTCATATTTCGGGAAATACCTCGAATACGGGGTCTTATATGAGACCAATAACTACACCATGTTCAAGCACTCGTCAACACCGTTCATTTTATACCCATATCGTACGAACCCGTTATAGGGTTACCCTGGTCCACATTTTGTGGAATATCTCCAAAACCTTCCCGGATTCTTATACTTTTTTTGGTCATAAACCATGTCGGACTCAATCGAAAACTACGTGCAAAATTTCATTTAATTCAGTTCAGCCGTTCTGGAGTTATATCATCAGGGAGGAAAACGCGACTTATTTTTATATAATAGATTACCTAATATAAAAATTTACTTTTGGAAAAAGATTTATATTAGTCCTTAGTTCATTTGGATCTTAATTTAAATCTAAGCATACCGTTAACGTATTTCTTCAAAACATTTCTTTATATGTATGAACATAAATAAAAGCGTGGGTACTCTTTACGTAATGCATAGATATCTTACGTAATTGGAATTTAAAGTTTCTATCGCGTCCTTCCATTTCACCAATACTGTTTTATATGGCGTTTTCGATTCCCCATCGAATAAGCGAGGTCGGATCGAACAAAAATGTTCGAACTCATAATGAGTAGTAGCCATACCCTCTTATAACCTGAGCACAAAATAAATGTAATTTTCAAGCTTCTTAAAGGTTTTTGCAGCTAAGTCAAAACATCCTCTGCGATATCTGTCCCCCGGGAAGCCATTCTTCTTCCGTTTATTGAACTCCTTAAAAGCTCATATAAAATCCGGAGCCAAATACTCCTCATCATCACTATCACCAGTGGTAAGATTCGCTGTAATTCAAAAAATCTTAAATTTCCTGCTCTTACAGTTCCAGCTGGAAAACGATCATACATTACACAAAACTAATATTGGATCCTGAGATGCACATACATATTTGTACCAAGCAGGGCTGCACATTAACGTTATTTTTTATCAATAACCGAAAAATAATTTTGTTTTCAATTCAACTTTGAAAAATTTTAACGTTAAGTGCTGAACAAAAAAATACTGTTTTGATAATTATCAAAAAAAAAATTATGAAAAAAATTTCGTTTTGTTGATTATTAAAAAACAAATATTGAAAAAATTTTGTTTCAGTAGCCAACAAAAAAATATCAAAAAAAATAACGTTAATAAAAATTCAAAGTAAAATGAAGCCGTAAGCCCGAAACAAATTTTTATTATTATTTTGTTTTTGATAATCAACGAAACAAAATAATTTTGATAATTTTTTTTTTTGATAATCAACGAAACGAAATAATTTCAATAATTTTTATTTGATATTCAACAAAACAAAATTTTTTTGTTAATTTTTATTTGATATTCAACAAAACAAAATATTTTTGTTGATATCGTTGTGCAGCCTTGGTACCAAGAAAACAACATAGAGTTACACGCCAAAAATTAAAACAAATGTTAAAAGATACCTTATTGTATGTTAATTCTATTCTTGAGCTTTATAAATCAATTTAAATATTGAAAAAGGTTAGACAATTGCACTTTTTATTCACTTTCAAAGTTTTCAAGCACACTTAGTAAAAATTTCAAAATGCCAAATTCAGTTGAAACAAAATAACTGCCAAAATTATCCGATGAAGCCATTATGCGATTAGTGGCATATAAGAAAAGTATTTTTAGTGCTTCCGTTTGCATTAAGATAACACAACTAGTCTTAAGAGGATACTCGCTAGCTGGTCGATAAAAATTTCCCTCTGCTCGCTACCATTCACATATAAATTTGACAGATATAAATTTATAGCGAGCAATTGCGAATCGAAAGCGGCTATAACATGAATATCTATCCCCGAACTTGGGGAATTTTTTAAAATTTAGGTAATTTTTGGGGAGCGCTATGATTTGGGTAATTTTGGGGAATTCGCTTTTTAATATTTTTATATGAATACATACATATACATATATATCATACGTATACTTATATACAAAAATAAACTAAAAAGACTATAAAAAAAACTAGAAGAAAAACCCTTTTTTTTTAATTAAGAAATTATAATGAACTCATGAACAATGAAGCTAAGCAACTTTGAAGTAATTGTGAAATTAATTCAACTTAAGAATGTATGTATATACATATATCAAATTTTATACATATTTCTCTATGTAGATTTGTACAAGGCAAAACTACCGCTGTCATTATCTTATAAGATCTAATTTGCTGAATGTCTCATGTAAGGTAGATTGCAAATAAAATATGTTATAAAAAAAAAATTAGTTTCTATTACATTCGCATTGTGTGAGTGTGCATGTGTTTTTGCAGCATTTATTTTACATATTTTGAATTAGGTACCGGCTGGTGGTACATGTACAAGCCTGCAAATTTCATAAGCTCATTAAAGTAAGAAGTTACCTAGGAAAAAAAGCTATTTTTATACCTACCTTTCATGAATATGATATGGTATTATAACGTTGAGCCAAACAGGTTTGTCGAAAGTACCAGAAGGAGAAAAATTAGTTAGACCCAAAAAATATATACTGATATGATCAGAATCATGAGCTAGTTCCTCAGTTGTTAAGATAGGCTAACCATTTGTCGGAATCGGCCAAATTAGACCAGCTCTCATACAACCAACTCTACATTTTGGGAGCCGTGCGAGGCAGAGCAGTGCAACCTACTCACTTCTGTTTTTCAAATGTGGGCCTGGATGCCCCGGAATGTTTCTGAACGATATTGATAGAGAAAGAGAAAGGTAGAGGGAAAAACTCATTATGACATAAAACTATCATTCGTCATTGCGAAGCGGGACGGGTATTTGCTAGTATATACATACATACATATGTACATACATACATATGTACATACTATGTACCTAGGTATCGATGCATGCATCTTTTCCAACAATTAGAACAACTCATATGTACCTATGCTGATTTTAATATAATTTATCTACTCATTTGCTTGAGTATCACCTTGTTTACTCAATATACGCGTTATTGCGGTGTTAATGATGTTGTCGACAACCGCCAGTGTCACTTTGCATTGCTAGGGTGTCGTTGCAAACTGGCAATCAAAGTAACTGCACAAACCTACTGCTGTGACACGCCATGCCGTTCCTGCGTTCCCATGTATCTTTACTTTTTAATGCCAAACACTGCTTATCGTTTTATTTGCCTTGTCGTTTATATTATGTGTAGGTTGTAGGTGCATACATATGTACATTATACCAGGGCGATTTGCATGGACGGAAACTAATCAATATCATGCCTTCGTAATTATGATTCCTCTCATTTTTCCTAAAATAAATTTTGATGTTCCGAAATTTGATTTTTATTTACCAAGATGGATTCCAAAAACAATAAAATGGATAAATCCAATTAGCTCATACAGCGGTGGTTCTTAGCCTTTCGCTAATATTCGACTACTGATGGTTGGAGCGTAGCACAGTGGGCTGAATCGTAAATCTAGAGGGATTTAATTAATAACTCAAGTGTTTCTTATCCGATCTTGATAATTTTTTCAGAAACGACTTCTTACATATCTCTTCATATATTTACAAAGTTTCAAAGAAATCTGACTACTATTTAGTAGGTTTTTGCCATTTATTTTAAACTGATATTTCTTGTAATATAAATGTAATAATAATAATAATAATAATACAATGGCGCTATTATAACTCTGACGAGTTTTATGGCCGAGCTTCTCTCCCAATTCGAGGTGTGCTCCTTTTTGTTTTTCCTACTAATTGGGTGGACCTACAGTTTTATGCCGGCTCCGAACGGCGAATGCATTTTTTGTGAGAAGCTTTTTCATGGCAGAAATACTCTCGGAGGGTATGCCGCCCACTGCCGAGAGGTGACCGCTGCTCTTAAAAAACCCAATAATTGGAGTTTTACTAATTAGAAAAATTTGTTTGGCTCGGGCCGTGGTTTGAACCTGAGACCTCTGGCATAGCAGGCGAGCACTCTACCCACTGCACCACAGCGGCTACCCACTGCACCACAGCGGCCACTGTAATATAAATGTAATAATTATATCTCATGCTGTTAAATTGGTTTAACAGGAGCTACGGATAAATTAAAAGATTGCTTTTGTATGTTTATAAAACACATTTTTAGAATAAAATAATCGACGTCTTACCGGTATGAACATGTATTTTATTTTTATTAAATGCGTTTTATTTTTATTAAATGCGTTTTATTTTTATTAAATACAATTTTATTTTCATCATTCACTTTCATCCCCATCAGATAAAACTTCTGATTCGGCATTAGCTATAGACAGCAAGGAATACACCTCCTTGGAAATCGTGCCATGTATTCGTTTTGGAATATTACGCAAACTTGCTATATAAGGATCTGATGAAATTAGCAGTCTATTCAAGAGATCTGTATTTGTATTCTTTCTAGAGCTTTTTCTTGTAAAGATTTCTCTATACCTTCTAGTGTCCTTGTTCCTAGCCTCTTGGGCTTCTTCTGACAGCTGTCCAATTGGAAGAATACAAGATGAAACGATATCTTTTCCATGGAACAGTACTTTGTTAACGCTGACTGGCATGATATACCATGGATACTCCCTTAAATAAAGGTTCCTGGTTTCTGTTACGTATGCTTCAAATGCATCTTCATTGATAGCATGCCCACTTCCCAATGATTCTAAAATGACGTGGAACCTTTGAACCAATTCTTTATTTACACCGGTTATTTCAGAGGTTGTTTCTGCAGCTCGGAAAAAGCGTCGAGCAGTGTTGCCGTCGTTGGTGTTACCACCTTGGCTTGTTGGCATATCTACCAGCAGTCCCATTTCGCAGCGAAATCTATCTTGAATTCTTTTTTTTGCTTCAGCCACTTTAGCATTATTTTCAGCACCACGTGCCTGCCAAGATTTTATAGGAAGCTTATATCCAATATGCAACACGCACTCCATGAAGCGAATCCATGAATGCAGAGGTGATAGTCCAAAAGATAACGATCTTAGGTCAACAGGTTTCTCCAAAATAATTGACGGATTATTGAGCTCGCTTGGTTTTGCTCCGCATATGTAGCACGTTTGTGTTGAGCTTGTTACTGATGATAATGCAGTGCAAACCTTTCCGTCAATCATTGTCAGCATGAACTTAGGTGTTACCATCAAATTAAAGTTTTTATTTCTAACTATAGTGGGAGAAATGTTTTTTATTTCGTTCTCCATTAGCGCTACTTCCTGAGAAATTAACTGAACAGTCTCTTTTGCGAAAACGAACTTGATCGGACGGCAATATCTTGTGGAACATGGCGCCGGATTTTTCCACACAATCTTTTGTTCTCGTTCACTGCTTGAACTTACCTGAATCGGAACCATGCTTATACTGAATAAGTTATTATCCACCTGACCTTCTGACGTAAATTTTTGTTTATACTGAGATTGCAGAGCTCCATCGCAACCCCATTTGAACAAAATTTCAAGATGATTTTCGCCGCTTTGAATTTCATGTTAAATAAGCTGCTCAGACAAGAATAGACGTTCTATGGTGAGATCAACCAAGGATTGAAGTTCACACTTAGCATCTGATTCGCTGACATTAACTAATGTCGGATAGCATTTCTTTTTGGCGTTTCGCAAATTCTCGTAAGAAGGGATAAGACCATTGCACTTTTCGTTGATTTTTTGTCGCAAGACTTTATATTGATGTTTGGACAAATTAACATCGATCAGTAAAGCCAATGCTTCATCTGCAGAGAGAGGTACGTGGGAAGTGTGATCCAACTTATGATCCTTTATAAATGCTTTTAGCTCAGTACCTTTACTGGATGAAGCTTCTGCAAGATCTTTCACAATATTTGCTGAGTCACGTTTACCCATTTTACGAATTAAAATTTCGCTTGCTGTAACTATTTCCTGAGAACTGTTAGTATTTATTAGGTTTTTTAATTTCCGTTTCTTTGTTCTCTCACAGCAATCACTAAAACTCTTTGCTTTTCTCCCGGCCTTTATTGGCTTAACTTTTTTAACTATGTCGGATAGCGGATTAGTAGCCTCTAACCAGGCTGAGTTTGAAGCCAAAAACCGATTTAAGTGTCTACCGCTTTTCTCCCACTTTTCCCCAATTCTCAGCAGCAAATTTTTAATCGAGGCATTAATTTCCTTTCAGCATCTTCAGGCAGCTCCGAGAGTTCAAGATTATCCACAACATACATCTTAACCGTGTCAAACCTTTTTGCGTTTTCAGTTTGGCGCCAAATTTCAAAAATTTGTTGGCGTGAAATTGGAGGAACCATTTCTTAAAAGTGAAAAAAGTTGTATGGCGGTCGCAAAAACGCGCAAGAAAGTTATACTATACCTTGAAGCCAATACTTCGCGGAATCAACTGCAATAAATTTCAATTCGGAACTCGGCGGAACTTTTTAGTTTTTATACTCAGCTGTACTAGTACACAGAGTATTATAGTTTTGATTTCCTAACGGTGGATTGTAACAGAATGAAATAATCGAGATAGATATAGACTTATATATATCAAAATGATCAGGGTGAAAAGAGAAATCGATTGAGCCATGTCCGTCCGTCTGTCCGTCTGTCCGTCTGTCCGTCTGTCCGTCTGTCCGTCTGTCCGTCTGTCCGTCTGTGAGCACGATAACTCGCGCAAAAATTGAGATATTTTGATGAAATTTGAAATGTAAGTTGGTATCAAGGCAGGAACGGATGGTATTGAAAATGGGCGAAATCGGACCATGACCACGCCCACCTCCCCTATATAGTAAAAATCGGAAATTTTGTATCTCAGTCACTAATAGAGCTGGAGTGATAAAATTTTACCCACGTATTGAGCTCAGGCCCTTATGAAGAAATATGGTGAAATTTTGGAAAATGGGCGGTGCCACGCCCACTTATTAAGGGGCAAACATTTCAAGTTTTATGAGTCATAACTCAGAAACCGTTGAAGATATATCGATGAAATTTGGTACGCGTGATATAATTACTTAGGCAAATGTTTGGATTAAAAATTGCCAAGATCGGTTGACGACCACGCCCACTTTTATATATGGGTATTATAAAGTGGCATAATAAAAACATTTTAAGCCATATCTCTGTCAAATATTAAGATATATCATTGAAATTTTATGGCAGGAGTCCAACTGCGGACATAAAACGAAAAATACAAAAATTTTGGAAAATGGGCGTGGCACCGCCTACTTTTAGAAGCAGGAATATACGAGATTTCTGAGCCCATAACTCGACAAATAATTGAGATATAACGACGAAACTTGGTGTGTACACTTTTATTACCTGTGGTAATATATGTTAAAAATTTTATCGAAATCGGTTGCCGACCACGCCCACTTTTATATAAGGGTATTATAAAGTGGCCTAATAAAAACATTGTAAGCGATATCTTTGTCAAATATAAAGATAATTCATTGAAATTTTGTGGCATGAGTTCCACAATAGACCGGAAACAAAAAATATAAAAATTTTGGAAAATGGGCGTGGCACCGCCTCTTTTTAGACAAAGGAATATACGAGATTTCGGAGCCCATAACTCGGCAAATAATTGAGATATTATGACGAAACTTGGTTTATACACTTTTATAACTTGTATTAATAGACACGCAAAAATTTATTGAAATCGGTTTATGACCACGCCTACTTTTTGACAAAGATATTTCTAGAACACCCTTTGGGAATTTGTAACGTGACATCTTTGTAACTAGAAGTCATAAAGGAATGAAATTTTGAACAAAGAATAATATTCATATGCTTAGTTGGATGACTGGTAAAAATGTTGAAAATGGGCGTGGCTACGCCCACTTTATGCAGCACTCGCTTTATATAAAGTACACCGTGTTTCCATCAAACGCAAACAAATTATGAAAGCATACAGCTGAGTATCTAATGTTCGATTCCACTCGAACTTAGGCTTCCTTACTTGTTCCTTATTGAAAATGAAATAAAAAAAATTTATTTACGATTTTTCACCTTGAATTCACCAAGCTATAGAAAATTATATACATATATCATATAGAAACTTACCAAATAAATTTTTTATTACCTAATAATCACCTTCTTGCGGGAAAATAAAAATATTTTGAATAGACGTACCGATATACTTTTAATCGCTAATCTAAATCATACGAAATAAAAATAGGTAAAAAAAACTTTTTAAGTTAAACGGTTTTATGTTATACATACATTGCAATGTTTAAGATAAATGTACTAAAAACCAAAAAATAATAAAATAGATACAGTCGTGGGAATTATAAACATTTGCATAGACTAGACTAAACTAAAACCGTGGGGCACGTCAATTGTCTACAATCGTTGATTAAAATGTTTGTTTTGTAATGTTACACTATAATTAGGCAGTTGTTCAACCGACAACGATGGACGTGTGATAAGTAGGGCTAGAATGTGGAAAAAAGCTAGCAAGCTCGATTATAAGCGAGTTTTAGGGTTTCATAGTGGTGAGCGAGTAGTACTTTTATCATATGTTTTGTCGATTAAAGACAAACTACGAGCAGTGAAACGATTCCTCGTGTGAATGTCCAACGATAAACTAGTTGAAACATCTCTTTTATTAACATGGAGTGTATAACTATTGGAATTTCCATGAGCAAGAAAATAGTAAGTAATTTCCTCACCGTCTGCGGGCCAACTGCCTAACGACGAATTAAACGATTCTTCTATCGCACATTAAGTCGATAATTTGTAGACAATTGACGTGCCCCCCGGTTTTATTTTAGTCTAGTCTATGCAAATGTTTATAATTGCCACGACTGTATCTATTTTATTATTTTTTGGTTTTTAGTACATTTATCTTAAACATTGCAATGTATGTATAACATAAAACCGTTTAACTTAAAAAGTTTTTTTTACCTATTTTTATTTTCAAGTTTTTAGTTTTTATTTTTGTAAATATAGCGACCCACGCGCCACCTATCGGAAGTTTTTTTTAGGAAAATATTTCCTTTCAAGGTAGTAATACATGTTACGAATTTCAGCCAAATCGGACCATAAATGCGATTTTTGTAAATATAGCGACCCACGCGCCACCTAGCGGAATTTTTTTTTAAAGAAAATATTTCTTTTCAAGGTAGTAATACATGTTCCGAATTTCAGCCAAATCGGACCATAAATGCGATTTTTGTAAATATAGCGACCCACGCGCCACCTAGCGGAATTTTTTTTTAAAGAAAATATTTCTTTTCAAGGTATTAATACATGTTCCGAATTTCAGCCAAATCGGACCATAAATGCGATTTTTGTAAATATAGCGACCCACGCGCCACCTATCGGAATTTTTTTTTCATAATATTGCATTGTCATCGGGGTTATACATGCGTACAAAATTTCAGATTAATCGGTTGACAGGAAGAGGGTGAAATTTGAATTACTAAATTTGACCCAAGAATAAATAATAATAAAAAATAAAACAAACGGGGTGAGCTAAATAAAACCGTTTAAAAAACGATTTGTTTCATTTATCAGACTTGGAATTATTTTTCAACTTATAAGCCTCATATTTCTTTATAAGTAAAAGATATTTAAAAAAAAAAAAATATGACGTTTAGCTGTCTAGAGTATGGAGAGGTAGTCTATGTCAGTTTGACGCAATTCGGAAGGACTTCATTTTTCAATTAAATCCCTATAGTTTACTGATTCAGCCCAGTGTGCGTAGGTTCAAAGCTTTGTGTGCTCCCGAAAAGATGTCTGATGATGAAGAAAGTGGTTTTTCTTCGAAATAGTTATCACGTCTACCATCGCTGTATGAGCCAATAGGATTTTTCCACTTATCCCAAAGTATAAAAATTAAAAATAATAATCTCGTGCTAGACACTAACACACATAATAATGTTAAAATTGATAAATTATCTGCAGAAAGAGATAAATGCGATTTTGAGCATTCAGCCTTCAAACCCGGAAATCAGACTAAATCTCCGATTTCATATCTTGATTTAGAATAAAATTTTTATTGAATTTGATGTCGATATTGGCCTTAGTTATTTCTTTTAGTAGAGGTTTGTCCATTTTAAAATTTTTGAAATCGTCGTTGGTCCATAAAAACCAAAATTAATTTTAGACCCATGTCCTGGAGTTTTTTACTCGGGATGCCTAATTTCGATGGCACGAGATACATATTAAAAAAAAGGTTAGTAAGTAAATCGCCCCGGTCTAATACATACATATATTCATTCATATTAGCGTGCAAACATTGGTTTGGCTACCACCGTACTTGATGGGCGTTTGTTTTACCTCACACAGGCGACATTTAAATTTGACAAATTTCCTTTTGTGTTATTTGCATATCAAATATACCCCCTGAATTATATATACATACATATGTCTGTATGTATGTGTATGTGTGTTTGCTAAGTTGCATCATAAATCACGGTAATTTAATTTCTGCCATCATTAGCAGTGTGGAAAAGTTGGAGTGCTATAAACGCTTAGAGTCGGCTTTGATTATTTTTTTTTCTCTGCTCACTTTGGTGTTTGTTGAAGTGGTAGATGTGGTTTTTTCACCCAGCTGCCTTTTTACTTTACCTTTGACGTATTTCCTTAATTAATAACCGTCGAAGTGCGCACGCTTCAATGCAAATGAAAACGTCTTTGCACCCCCTCCCTATTTTGTAGCACTAAGCTTCACGTTGACAAAAACATGTTCGAGCATAAAGGATTATTACGGTTACATTTCCATTACAAATATTAATTAATCACTAATTTGAGAATTGGTAACTACACTTACGCCATCAGAAATTAATGCTGAAAATAAAAGACCTTATCGCCTTCTGCGCAAAAAAGATGTAAGCGCCATGGTTTTCGATTTAGCTTTTTCTTGGTATGAATTGGCATATTCAGATTTAGCAACAGCTTTTAATTGTAGCGGCTTTATCTTCCCACTTAGCATTTTATGAAATTATTTATCATATTCGAGTATTTTTCGACACCTCTGCCCGTTTAAAATAATCATAAATTCGCTCATTTCCTAATCATAAAAGAGTTTTTTGGTGACTCTTCTTGGAGAATTTTTTTCGAGCTTTATTTCAATCGTATTTTGATCATATTTGAGCCCCTTTCTATTTTTTTATAATTTTTTAATCGTTTTCTGATCGTTTTCGAATGGGTCATTTTGGAATCATTTTCTAAAATTGTCTACTCATTTTTCTATCAAAGGAATGAATTAAATATTTTAGTTGAAATACGGCGTAACCCAGCGGGGTTTTCCATTTTTTTTGGTAATGGCTTGAAATTGTATTCAATGAAATAACGCATTACAAATCGCTTACTTTGCTCATTACTTGTAATGCGACAGTTTTAAAATAATAATTTTTTCGCTTACTGGTAATGCAGAAAATAATCGAAAAGGTTTGGAGTACTGCCGTTTTTTTTTTTCAAATCCTTTGCTTTGATTTTAATTTTTCTAAATAGCAGTTTTGTAAAGCAATTTACCCTCATTCTCGTTTATTTTGCCAGTTTTCATTATAAGACTGTCGTGGTTATTCCATCGTTGAAAATTTGTTTAAATAAGCCAATAGCTGTGCAAATACATAGTGTAATAATTAAAGTAATAATCAAAGTACGCAAATACACTCAATTAAAAAAAAAAAAGATTAGTAAAAGACACCAAAAGTGTTTCATAAAAAAAGGAACGCGATCGTTTAAAAAGATATATCGAAAGCTTGCCAGATGAATCAAGCTGCGTAAGTGCACGATTTACCCGAGAGATGTCAAGACAGTGTTGGTTCTTTTACAGATTCGGAAAAAACATTGGCACAACATCTTCAGGAGTGGTGCCTCGAGTTTTCTGTTTCCAGATCCTGCTGCGAAATTTTAGCAGCGATTTTATAATGCATTATAGATTACTATACTGGATTGTGGGATGTATGCAATTACTTATACAAGTGAAAGAACTTATTACTTGTAACAGCTTACTTTTCCCAATATTAGTAGCGACTTTATAACGCATTACTGACTACTAGAGCTTACGATTTCTCGAGTTCGAGCGAGACGAGATTTCTCGCGAGATTCTCGAAAGGCTCGCGAGCTTCTCGACATTCAACTATGTACATCGCAGAAATAGCGGTATAAGCATACTATGCTGTTTCGTAGCTTCCCACCAAAAAACTCGATGACCGTGGAATTAAGAGGGTCATCCAGAAAAACCCTGGTAATCGCTTCCACATTCGTTGACATAATGCCTGACATTAGCATGGGCTTGTCATTGGAGGGAAGGACTTCCCCACTGCATTACCGCCGAACGAATAAATCACGCAATACCGCAAGGATTCTAGTGAATCAAATAAAGAATACCTTACAGGGAAGCAGAGAAAGAAGGCGAAAAATGTAAGGCGTGATGGAAATTTCCACTGGTATTTATTCCAGTTCATTTTTCGCGCTCCATTCTACTTTGCATTACTGGCAATGCGTGAAAGAAGTGATGAACGCGCCAGATGTTCCATGGCAAGGCCTTCTATCATGCCTGACAGGTAATAGCGATGACCAGATTTTTGCTGGGTTGTTCTGCTTGTATGTATGTATGTATGTACTTACATGCGTATGATTACCCTGTAAAAATCATTGGATTATATGCTCCAATTGTGGTAAGTTGGAGTACTTTCAAAGTGACCACTAACATAGCCCAAACGACCGATTCGTGTATCTGCATCGGTTCGTAGTTAGCCGAACATAACAAAAATCAAATGTTTATGGCGACGACGACGATATGTTTATACATACATAACTACATACATACATATGTTTGAATGTATACACTTCATTCGTCGTCGTCGCGATAAACATGTGGTTTTTGTTGTTATGTTCGGCTAACTGTTAGGTACTACATCAATTAATCCAATGTAGGTACTCCATGGATTAATTTGATTGTTATGCGGGACTGGAGTATATACTCCATTGCAATGACATGCAATGTTAAATGGACCATATTTTTTGTATGAAATGTGGCATGTTATGGAGTAATCTGTTGGTCCATAGCGAGCACTCCATGGATTAGCGAATGGAGTACTCGGAATATTTGCAGGGTATGTGTCATTTACGCCTTTCCCAGTTGTTCTTCGCAAAATTCCGAGCGAAATACAATTAAAATTTCATAATATTAAATTTTTTCTTTCCAATGACATACGAGAAATTTTTGATATTCATATTTTTTGAAACAATACACATAATATGTTATCGAGAGAAATCCGAGAAACGAGATTTAATCGAGAACCCGGGTCTCGGTTTTCTCAATCCTCGAATTTCTCGACACTGCTCGAGATCGAATCGTAAGCCCTACTGTCTACCATATTGTAAGACAATACCGCCAATGACTTGCCTATGTTAAAGTAATGCAATCCGTATTCGAAAGTGTAAGCGATGAATCAAGATTTCTCAATGATTTTACCCATTACATGTAAGAGAAAGCCCTGCTGGGAAAATAGCTTTTATTTGATGCCCATATTAGCATATCTCATTTTTTTAGTTCCAAAAAGGTTGTTGTAAAAACATCCTCAGTGGCAGTACCTGTCCAGAGTATCTTAGAATTAGACATTTCATCTCTATAACGAATTTCATTCAAATCGGTTCAGCCGTTCCCGTGGTAGTAGTGGATATAAAAATATATAAAGACCCTGCAGCGAAAACGTGAACTGGTATGCAAGTAAACTAGCTGATCAACTGGTAGGAGATGGAAAAAAAATACCAGTTTGCTTTCTATTAGTTGTTCAGCTAATATGCAAAAGACAAATTCAATGCGTTTCCTCCGTTCGTCGATTTCACTACGGCTTTGCATATTTCTACAATTCTCAAACGATTAGTGAAGCACTTGGTATAAAGAGTTTATCATGTATATTCATCTTCACTTATACGAAATGAAATGTTGCCCTTTGTCTGAATAAGTCCTAGGAAAATACTAGTTGACTACTTATATTTTCCGATCCCTCAGGTTTTTTCATTTTTATTTATTTATTTTACTTATTACCTAAATATTTTTTTACATTTTAATAAAAAAAAAATTAAATTAAAAAAAAAAACTTTAGTCACCTGACTCCGACGTCATTCGAACTCGCGACCTGATCGATTCGAAGCCAGACGCCCTACCAACGCACCATCGCACCACTTGTGTTGAGCATGTCAAAAGCTGCACTTCAACTGTATATGTGAACTAACTTTTTTTTGGTATGTGTTCGACTGGTATTTAACTGGTATGAGCTGATGCAGAGGAAGACAATTGCCATTTCGTAGGACATTAACACACGAAAAATACCAGATGTTTACATGGGAAATGTACACTCGGGCAAGTAGTTGACTGTTTACGGTATACTAGTATAATTCTAGTTTGCAACTGGTTATTTTCGCTGCAGGGGATAATCAAGAAATATACCTACATACAAGAAAAGCTCGTTTAAAGTTTATTCACGTAACTTTCAAAGCTACTTGGCTCTGAACAGTAAGTTCCCGGCTGAGGAGCGACGGTTATTAAAAAAAAAAAAAACTTTAGAAGGATTTATTTCATTTAATACCGAATATAGGTCGGCCTCTGATCTTCTTGCATGTTAGACAAGCACTTCAACATTATGCTAAAAAGAATTTCAGTTTACCCTAAAGAAGGTCAATGTTATTATTATTGTGACTAGTTGCATTTTGATTGTATCAACCGATAGCACGATGCCGACATCACTTTCAGCTAAGATGAGTTTGTTTGGGTCAAATTTTAGCGCGACTTAAAGTAATCCCTATTTCAATGGATATTAGTTTTATCTGTTGTCTAATTCGCGAAATAGGCGTTTTGTTTGTTACCTTGTAATACAAGACTTCGTAAATTGACCAACAGAAAACCCATTTAATTTAAAGTTCACAAGGTCATTCGTTTTTATTATTTAAACGACCTCTAAGGATTTGGCATTTCCATATCTATGTAAACTTTTACGTCTTTTGTTTTGCTTTCGGTCAGTGTTAAAATTAACTCGAAATCATATGTACATACATACATAAGTTCCAAATAACGTATCACATTTGAAATATTGAAAAAAAATTGATAAATAATTGGCTGGAAAATAATATCATTTAAAGGATGATAACATTTTAATAACTTTCTAATTGTAAAACTCTGCATAACTTAATTATGAAAAGTCTCTGTAGGCGTTTAATTTACATATAAGGCATTGGATATTGAATTCATTTGAATAAGCAAGACTCGGGTATTTTAAGAAATACCCTCATTAACTAACAATTGAGGAAAGCAAACCCGAGGTACATACATACATAGTAATACCGTTGTGACCTTAAATACTGCCATACCTGCACATAAATGGATTCTTTTCAAATTTTCATACATGTCCCTGCAAAAAATGCGACTAATCCGGGATACATCCGAGATCACTCGCAAAGGAGCATGCGCCTACTCCCTTTTTGTATCACTTTATATGGAATGAGGTGTTCCTTTTTGTTTGAGCATGTCCTATGGAGAGACTAATTGTACCCTTTTATACCTGAACGAGTACGAAGGTAGAGAACTCCACTTTGATGCCAATCGGATACAGAATGGGAGTTGTACCCTATTATACCTGAACAAAAGCAAATTTCAAAATTCGTTTATAACCTTTTGAGTACAATTGTCAACAATTACTCTACATTTTTACCCTTCCTGGTACAATTGGGACTAATTGTAGTCAAGTGTCTTTCGAGACTAATCGCACAATTTTTGCAGGGGTATCATATGGGTATACATTAAGGTGGAGTGAAATCGTATGGAGATTTTTTTGTTGTTCTTTTTTTGAACGTACCAGCAATGAAAAGTTGCCTTTATACGAGTTAATGAACCCCACAAAATTTTATGGCGATAGGATGACGTTTTGAACTGCCCCCAGCCCCGCAAAGTTGAAAGCAATAAGCACGATCTGGTACAAATATGAAATTTTGAAAATTATAAAATCAAAAAACGAAGTATGAGGATTGATAAAGATGGATAAGCTGAGTATTAAAGTGATTTTTTTTTTTTTTTTTGGAAACAACAACAACAAAAGTTATTAAAGGTCAAAGTTTATATTATGCATTTCTTAAATTGCAATTACTTAAAAACTATTGAACCGATTTCGAATATTTATTATACCATTCGATAGGTATTTTGATTCCCTTTAATTTGATATACATTTTATATATAAAAAGTAAGGGGGGTAAAAGGGGGGTTGACCCCCGCAGAGGGGGTGTTATGGAACCCACATAAAATGTATACCAAATTAAAGGGAATCAAAATACCTATCGAATGGTATAAAAATATTCGAAATCGGTTCAGTAGTTTTTAAGTAATTGCAATTTAATAATGCACAATATAAACTTTGCCCTTTAATAACTTTTGTTGTTGTTGTTTCCAAAAAAAAAAAATCACTTTAATACTCAGCTTAGCCATCTTTATCAATACTCGTACTTCGTTTTTTGATTTTATAATTTTCAAAATTTCATATTTGTACCAGATCGTACTATTTTTTCAACTTTGTGGGGCTGGGGGCACCTCTAAACATGCGAGTAGGTCAATAAAATTTTACAGGCTTATTACTGGGCTAAAAAGGTTCCGTTCTGGCTTTGGAACAAATTGAATTTCCAAAAAAAAAATTCACTCCACCTTAGTATACATACATACATACATATGTACATACATAATCATATCTATTCTTACCTGGCTTACCAACCGTTCGTGTCGTCTTACTAATTACAAACTCAATATTAAATGAAACCAAGTAAAAAGGATATTAGTCGTACTAAATTTGTTTTTTAAGGCGGTACCGTGGAATTGCAGTGGTTAATTTCTTCACTTCAATGACTAATACTCGTACCATTAATGATGCCGAAAAGACTGAAAGATGTGCCCAACAATATACACATTTGTAGTGAAAGTACATAAATAGTTTCGTCCGCGAAGTGGGCGTTGTGTTTAATTTTTTTTTTAATACATACATATAACAACGAAAATATCCAACAAAAGATCTCTTTTCTCTCAATTTATACAAGGTCATTGTTTAAGTTATTTCAATTTTGTACATTTTCTTCGAAATTTTGTAACAGAAAATATAAAGACTTTCTTCGTACATAAAATCTGGGATAAGCCAAGCCACACAATGTCGCGAAGCGGCCGAAAATGAAAAAAATCGATTGTGAAATTTTTTTTTAATTGTATTGCAAGCGAAGTACAGTATGTACATCCATTTACGCATTTTCAATCTTATTTTTTAATTTTTCATTAATTGCGCGCTTTTAGAAAAGGCACGGGAGGCAAATTGGTTCATGGTACCTCTCAAACACTGGTTCGGTTCGGTTTAAAATGGTTCAAGATAATTTCTAATATTTATCCATACATTGCTTCGTTAATTACAAAAATTTATAAGCAAACCATAAACAAACAATATATGATAATACATATCGTCCCTTCGAATACAAAAAGGGCTATGTATTTTTCAGTAGCTTTGCAGGAGAGCCAAAAACTGATTCCTGGCGTCCATTGGCAAAATTTAGAAAACTTTTAATACAGACGGATGGTACTATATGATTGTTATTGATTTGAGATAAAATATATCACTTTTGTATTGCTTTGTTTTTTTTTTTTTCAACTCTCCCGCTACTTTTATTTTCCGCTTAAATGCTGTGAGGACTTAATTATTTTAGTCCACTCTATAATACTTATTTCCGCACAAATTTTTTTATACGATGATACGAGTGTTGTTCGATAAGTCCGCGACTTTTTGAATAAGGAATAACTTTTTCGGCAAAAATGCATTTTATTTTTCAACACAATCTCCTCTTAGATGGATACACTTATTTAGTTCAGAATTTTTCCAATTCTTTTATTCCGTCGAAAAAATAGGATTTTTCAAGGCTCTCAAAATAGTCATTTGCTTATGTGACGACCTCTTCATTTGACCCAAATCTCTTACCACCATTTTTTCAGGATTGGAAACAGGATATAATTGGAGGAAGCTAAATATGGATAATATGGTGGGTGAGGTAGCTATTCGTAACCCAATTTATGAACTTTTGCCGTGGTCGTGCATTGTCTTGACGAAACAGAATTTTTTTCTTGCTAAATGCTCTAAGTAATATTCGCCAGTAATTGTTTAATCCTTTTCAAGATAATCGATGTGAATGACACCTCTTGCACCCCAAAAACTGTGGTTATAACCTTATTGGCCGACAGACCCACATTGGCCTTCTTTGGTGCACGTTCACCCGGAGAAACCCATTATTTTCAACGTGCAAAAATTTGTTCGGATTGCGGTTAAACATCCTCAAACACTCCTTCGAAGTTGTCACACGATTACGTTTATTATGGAGTGTAAGCAATCGCGGAAGTCATCGCGCGGTTAACTTTTTCATAGTATATTTTCATGTAAGATGTGACGTATGAAATTATTTGAGAAGATTCCTGCTATCTCAGCTATTTCCCGCACTTTCATCCTACAATCGTCCAATACCATTGCATGGATTTTATCGACGATTTCTGAAGCGCCTACTTCTCTTGGGCAACTTGAATGTTCGGCAACACTTATGCTAGTACGACCATAACGGAATTCAGTAAACCAATTTTCAACCATTGAAAAGGATGGAGCAGAGTCCCCACAGTATTTATTAAGCCTTTGCTTGGGTTTCCTCATGGTTTTCTACGAAAAAAATTATGCTTAATCAACACACGAAATTCATTTTTTTCCATTCTTGTTAAAACACATGAGGTTCTCGGTTTTAAATAGCTGTAAAACACAAACTAAATTGCGCAGGTTTCTCAGATTTTTACAGTAGTGTTTTAAGAAATGGTAGTTGAAGTGTGAACAAAGATCCAGCGCCTGCGCTGGGCAGGTCATGTTGTGAGAATGGATGGAGGTGCTCCGGTCAAGAAAGTATTTCTATCGAAACCCGCTGAGCGCAAAAGAAAAGGAGGATCAGGTGGACAGTGATGCTGACTTCTGAGGTATTTCCAAGTGGCGCCATACCAAGTAAGTAGGTTGAAGTGGGCAGTGCTGAATTTAAAATTGCTGTCCGGCAAACAACCCTCGTAGATCTTTCAGAGCTTGGCCATAAAACAACAAACTGGAGCAAACGAACTTTTACGATTTTTCACCTAATTATAAAAGACATTTGGGACTATCAAATATAAAAAAATTTATTTTAAAATTTTTAGGGCCGATTTCATAATCAAATTCTTAAAGCTCTTTTTGTTAAAGGAGCCTTTTAGTTAAAGAGCCATTTAAATAGGAAGCGGTCATCCAACCTCAAGAAAGAGGAAGAAGATAGATATTGCATTATATGACTCAACAAACAAAACAACAAACAAAATAGGTCCAACAATTTTAATAAATTTCTGATATTTGATTTTGACAATCACTTAAATTTCCGTTTTTGGATATTTAACTTTAAAGGAACTTTTATCTTCAAAAAGACTATGAAATCGATCAGAAAATTAAAGGCTCCTTTAGAATTTAAAGGAACTTTTAATTTGATTATGAAATCGGCCCTTATATATATTTTTTTTATATTCCAAAAGAAAAGAGCTGTCAAAGATATGAATTAACGCTGATAAAAAAATTACATCATACATAATTTTAAAGTATGCACCATTTACTGCAAGACGATAAACAAATATTCGATTAGTCGCCTAAATATAAACGTTTTTCATAATGTCAAAAGTAACATACATTCATAATTAATCCGCTTACAAAAACGCAGTTTTAGGCAAATTGGAAAAAATATAAAAGCAAATGGAGCGTGTGGATTTTTAAAATATAAATGCACATGTCCGTCCGTCTTTACGCACTCTAACTTGCGGAAAAATTTAAATATTTTTATGAAGTTTCATATATAGGTTCCTATCCAGACTAGGATGGTTGGTATTGAATATGGGCGAAATCGGACCATGACCACACCCACTTTCCCTAGATAGAATATATCAAAAATTTGATATCTCAGTCACTGATACGGCTGGAGTGATAAGATTTCATCCACATGATGAGACCAAGGCCTTATAAAGAAATATGGGGAAATTTTCGAAAATGAGTGGTGCCACGCCCACTTATTAAAGGATAAATTTTGAAAGTTTTATATGCCATAACTCAGAAACCGTAGCAGATATATCGATGGAATTTGGTACGCATAATGTACTTACTTAGACAAATGTTTGGACGAAAAAATGCCAAAATCGGTAGACGACCTCGCCCACTTTTATGTATGGATATTACAAAGGGGCCTAATAAAAACATTTTAAGCCAAGGCCGATCTAGGAAGGTAGGCCCGGTGGCGAATTCAGACATTTCCCATGTATTTTGTTATTGTAATTGGTAGAGTGTAATGTCAAAATGATATTTCGCCGTGGTTAAAATCTGAATTCGCTTGGGGCTCGTGCAGTCCTATTGGCCATGATGTGAATCCGCTTGGATTTTAGGCATGGGTAACACTGCGCTGCGCGGCGCAATTGTGCTAACACCAACCCTGGCGTTATTGCGCTAACTCCGATTTGGGAAATGCGCCAACTCAATATAGCGCCAACTCAATATTGCGCCAACTCAATTTTGTAATATAAAACCGACTCAATTTCGTACGCTAACACCAGCACCAATATAGCGCTAGTGTAAAATGGAGCAACCACAACGCCAATAACAGCACCATAGTATATGTATACGTATGACACCGTCACAATTATGTATGCTTGATAGTGATCTAAGTGACTCTAATTTCCAGCATATTTTCACAAATATACGGAATATGTTTCCAAATGATTCTGAAAATTTAAATTAATTGTGCCCTCGTAAATGTAAGCATAATTGCGCCAAAAGAAATAAAACGGGGATGGTGAACAGTAACAAGCGAAAAAATTTTATTTATCGATTATTCCATGACAATTGCGCTAAAGGTGTTATTGCGCCAGTACCATGAGTTGGCGCCACGAGTGGCGCTGGATTTATTGTATCAGCGCCAAAAAAATTGCGCCATTACCCATGGCTATTGGATTTTGATATTACACTCTACCTTTGCATATAAAAAAAGTAGTCTCTGAATTCGCCACTGGGTCTACCTTCCTAAATCTGCCTTGTTTTAAGCGATATATTTGCAAATATTAAGAAATGCAGTGGGTAGAGTGCTCGCCTGCTATGCCAGAGGTCTCGGGTTCAAACCACGGTCCGAGCAAAACACCAAAACAATTTTTCTAATTAGTAAAAATCCAATTATTGGGTTTTTTAAGAGCAGCGGTCACCCCTCGGCAGTGGGCGGCATACCCTCCGAGAGTATTCCTGCCACGAAAAAGCTTCTCACAAAAAATGCATTCGCCGTTCGGAGCCGGCATAAAACTGTAGGTCCACCCAATTAGTAGGAAAACAAAAAGGAGCACATCTCGAATTGGCAGAGAAGCTCGGCCATAAAACTCGTCAGAGTTATAATAGCGCCATTGTAAAAAAAAAGATATACATATCAATGAAATTTTGTGGCATGAGTCCACAGACATAAAACAAAAAAACAATCCGTTTATAACCACGCCTACTTTTTAGCAAAGGTATTTCTAGAATGCCCTTAAGAAATTTGTAACATGGCTCTTTGTAACCAAAATAGTCATAGGGGTGAAATTCTAACAAGAATATTTATACGTTTAGTCCGATGGTTGATACAAATTTTGAAATAATGAAAATTTCACTTATGCGGTTATGAACTTTAAACAACGATATGTATTTTAATCAAGGCTGCACAACGATATCAACAAAAAAATTTTGTTTTGTTGAACACCAAATAAAAATTAACAAAAAAATTTTGTTTTATTGAATATCAAATAAAAATTATTGAAACTAGCCGGACCCGTGCACATCTTGCGCAAAAAAATAACAAAACATACGTGGTGCTAGTCGGTATGGTTTGTGCTGTCACGCCCATTTTAAAAAACTTATTTATTTGGTTTGGGGGAACTTATGGAACTTTCAATGAATTACCTATACATATGTTTGACAAAGATATCGCCTTGGCAAGCGAATCAGTGGCCGAATCTTAATCGATTTATCTGCTAGTTCCCAAGTTTTGACTTATAAATCTTTGAAAATTTTGCCCTCTTGGCCCATTTTTTTAAATTTCAGCATATTTCCTCATAAAGGCATAAGGTCATTGCATGGATTAAATACCATCACTCGGGCTTTATTAGTTTTACGTGTTTTTCGAAATACATATGCCTTATTTTCAACCCCAACCTTCTCTGATCCCATTAGAATCTGTGTACCAAATTTAATAAAAATATTTCTATTTTTGCGGTCGTTCAATCAATTTTTTTTCATCCTGATCGTTTTGATTTAGTATGTAAGGTCATATCTATCTCAATTATTTTATGGTCTTGTACTACGTACAGCTGTGTATAAATAAGCACACCCCATGCTGAAAAACCCCCATTCAGCGTAAGTATGAATACACACGTGTTCGCCTAAAATAATGTGATGTTTACATACAAACACACAGCTGAAGTCTATAAAAGTGTTTTAAAATATACACGACTGTTCAACTGGAGCGACATCTACATTTGAAATTTGTATTTAACTCTGCACTCTTGTAAAAAGAAAATAATTCTGAAGGCATAGTTTTAGGCGCAAATCTTTTATTTTAAATTTAAATTTTATTTTTGCAAAATACTATTAACAAGTAAGGAAGCTTAAGTTCGAGTGGAATCGAACATTAGATACTCAGCTGTATGCTTTCATTGTTTGTTTGCGTTTGATGGAATCACGGTGTATTTTATATAAAGGGAGTGCTGCATAAAGTGGGCGTAGCCACGCCCATTTTCAACATTTTTATCAGTCATCCAACTAAGCATATGATTATTATTCTTTGTGCGAAATTTCATTCCTTTATGACTTCTAGTTACTAAGATGTGACGTTACAAATTCCCAGATGGTGTTCCAGAAATATCTTTGTGAAAAAGTAGGCGTGGTCATAAACCGATTTTAATAAATTTTTGCGTGTCTATTAATACAAGTTATAAAAGTGTATAAACCAAGTTTCGTCATAATATCTCAATTATTTGCCGAGTTATGGGCTCCGAAATCTCGTATATTCCTTTGTCTAAAAAGAGGCGGTGCCACGCCCATTTTCCAAAATTTTTATATTTTTTGTTTCCGGTCTATTGTGGAACTCATGCCACAAAATTTCAATGAATTATCTTTATATTTGACAAAGATATCGCTTACAATGTTTTTATTAGGCCACTTTATAATACCCATATATAAAAGTGGGCGTGGTCGGCAACCGATTTCGATAAAATTTTTAACATATATTACCACAGGTAATAAAAGTGTACACACCAAGTTTCGTCGTTATATCTCAATTATTTGTCGAGTTATGGGCTCAGAAATCTCGTATATTCCTGCTTCTAAAAGTAGGCGGTGCCACGCCCATTTTCCAAAATTTTTGTATTTTTCGTTTTATGTCCGCAGTTGGACTCCTGCCATAAAATTTCAATGATATATCTTTATATTTGACAGAGATATGGCTTAAAATGTTTTTATTATGCCACTTTATAATACCCATATATAAAAGTGGGCGTGGTCGTCAACCGATCTTGGCAATTTTTAATCCAAACATTTTCCTAAGTAATTATATCACGCGTACCAAATTTCATCGATATATCTTCAACGGTTTCTGAGTTATGACTCATAAAACTTGAAATGTTTGCCCCTTAATAAGTGGGCGTGGCACCGCCCATTTTCCAAAATTTCACCATATTTCTTCATAAGGGCCTGAGCTCAATACGTGGGTAAAATTTTATCACTCCAGCTCTATTAGTGACTGAGATACAAAATTTCCGATTTTTACTATATAGGGGAGGTGGGCGTGGTCATGGTCCGATTTCGCCCATTTTCAATACCATCCGTTCCTGCCTTGATACCAACTTACATTTCAAATTTCATCAAAATATCTCAATTTTTGCGCGAGTTATCGTGCTCACAGACGGACAGACGGACAGACGGACAGACGGACAGACGGACAGACGGACAGACGGACAGACGGACAGACGGACAGACGGACGGACATGGCTCAATCGATTTCTCTTTTCACCCTGATCATTTTGATATATATAAGTCTATATCTATCTCGATTATTTCATTCTGTTACAATCCACCGTTAGGAAATCAAAACTATAATACTCTGTGTACTAGTACAGCTGAGTATAAAAAAAGTACCACGCCCAATAAAACACCGTGTCGCCTGCATAGCTAATTAATACCTTTAAAACGATGCCTTACTTATTAATTTTGGTAAATTATGTGAGCAGAAGAAGGGATATTTATAAAACACCAATTAGAAATAATATATATGATTATTTCGTTTCGTTGATTATCAAAAAAAAAAATAATCAAAATTATTTCGTTTCGTTGAAAATCAAAAACAAAATAATAATAAAAAATTGTTTCGGGCTTACGGCTTCATTTTACTTTGAATTTTTATTAACGTTATTTTTTTGATAATTTTTTTTTGTTGGCTACCGAAGCGAAATTTTATCAATATTTTTTTTTGATAATCAACAAAACAAAATTCTTTTTGATGATTTTTTTTGATAATTATCAAAACAGTATTTTTTTGTTCAGCATTTAACGTTAAAATTTTTCAAAGTTGAATTGAAAACAAAATTTTTTTTCGGTTATTGATAAAAAAAAATAACGTTAAGGAGCAGCCCTGATTTTAATACTATGTGATTTAATAAATTTGTGTTTGTGATTTTAAAATGCATACTTATTTTTTCTTGTGTAAGATATAAAACTAATGTATGTAAAAACAAGTAAGGAAGCCTAAGTTCGAGTGGAATCGAACATTAGATACTCAGCTGTATGCTTTCATTGTTTGTTTGCGTTTGATGAAAACACGTTGTATTTTATATAAAGCGAGTGCTGCATAAAGTGGGCGTAGCCACGCCCATTTTCAACATTTTTATCAGTCATCCAACTAAGCATATGAATATTATTCTTTGTGCAAAATTTCATTCCTTTATGACTTCTAGTTACAAAGAAGTCTTGTTACAAATTCCCAAAGGGTGTTCCAGAAATATCTTTGTTAAAAAGTAGGCGTGGTCATAAACCGATTTCAATAAATTTTTGCGTGTCTATTAACACAAGTTATAAAAGTGTATAAACCAAGTTTCGTCATAATATCTCAATTATTTGTCGAGTTGTGGGCTCTGAAATCTCGTTGATTCCTTTGTCTGAAAAGAGGCGGTGCCACGCCCATTTTCCGAAATTTTTCTATTTTTTGTTTCCGATCTATTGTAGAACTCATGCCACAAAATTTCAATGAATTATCTTTATATTTGACAAAGATATCGCTTAAAATGTTTTTATTAGGCCACTTTATGATACCCATATATAAAAGTGGGCGTGGTCGTCAACCGATTTCGCTAAAATTTCGAACATGTATTACTACAAGTAGTGAAAGTGTATAGACCAAGTTTCGTCATAATATATCGATTATTTGTCGAGTTATGGGCTCAGAAATCTCGTATATTCCTGCTTCTAAAAGGAGGCGGTGCCACGCCCATTTTCTAAAATTTTTGTATTTTTTGTTTTATGTCCATAATTGGACACCTTCCATAAAATTTCAATGATATATCTTTATATTTGACAGAGATATCGCTTAAAATGCTTTTATTAGGTCACTTTATAATACCCATATATAAAAGTGGGCGTGGTCGTCAACCGATTTTGGCAATTTTTCGTCCAAACATTTGCCTAAGTAAGTATATCACGCCTATCAAATTTCATCGATATATCTTCAACGGTTTCTGAGTTATGACTCATAAAACTTTCAATGTTTGCCCCTTAATAAGTGGGCGTGGCACCGCCCATTTTCCAAAATTTCACCATATTTCTTCATAAGGGCCTGAGCTCAATACGTGTGTGAAATTTTATCACTCTAGCTCTATTAGTGACCGAGATAAAAAATTTCCGATTTTTACTATATAGGGGAGGTGGGCGTGGTCATGGTCCGATTTCACCCATTTTCAATACCATCCGTTCCTGTCTTGATACCAACTTACATTTCAAATTTCATCAAAATATCTCAATTTTTGCGCGAGTTATCGTGCTCACAGACGGACAGACGGACAGACGGACAGACGGACAGACGGACAGACGGACAGACGGACAGACGGACGGACATGGCTCAATCGATTTCTCTTTTCACCCTGATCATTTTGATATATATAAGTCTATATCTATCTCGATTATTTCATTCTGTTACAATCCACCGTTAGGAAATCAAAACTATAATACTCTGTGTACTAGTACAGCTGAGTATAATAAATACTTTTTGGTTGCTTGTTTTTTCCGACAGGGTAGGAATATGATGTATTGTGGAACGATCCTCCGTCATCCCTTGTCAAGTTTGGTTTGGAGACAAACCGGTTTCGGCTAATATGCGCCATCTTCAGTGTCTTTTTTCGTTCGAACGTTTGCGTACAGCTCGTACAGCTCATTGTTAAATCCTCCTCGATACTCGCCCTCGCCAACGCGCAAAGTTCCATAAATCCTCCGAAGAACTTCCCTCTCGAATACTCCAAGCGCCATCTCATCTGCTTTTGATATAGTCCATGCTTATGGGTCGTACATGTGGACTGGAACGATGAGTGTCCTGTAGAGTGTACATATGTACGTACATATAAATTTGCACTGTTTGTTAACCTCTTTCTTTCTAAAATACAACTGCGTATGACAAATTATTTGTTAGCATTATATTTATTTATTGTTGTGTGACGCCAGTTAAATTCTAAATTATTTTTCTTTAAGCACGTTATATGTATGTACATATTTTTTTGTATACAAATTTAGCAAATTCTAGAGAATAATAATACAAAATTGCGTAAAAACCAAATATTTGTATGTATGTAGCTAAGTACATAGTACATATGTATGTACATATTTAGCTAACTACATACATACGAGTAGTACATGTAGGTACATATGTGAATACCTGTTTACCTACGATACAATACGGCCCCATTACAATTCCATTCGGTCCAAGTTATTTTCCAGTTTATACCAATAAAAGTCTGCTTGGTCGAGTTTCCGATAGTCTCAAAAGTTGCGTTTATTTCGCCACGTCTCTGCTCGCTTATACTGGATTCTGCTCTCCTAGCTGACAGTTTTCATACAAAATGTTAGAAACCTTTTATATAGAATCGCCATTACTGCACACAACATTTTTATGTATCACATGTTCCTCAGAAACGCAAACTGATGATTTTACAACAGTCCATTCATGGAGAAATTTTGAAGGAGACTTCATCTGATCAGCTTACTTCTTTCTCCTCTTCAAAAATACACCCCCGTACCCCTCCTCCCACCCTTAGTTTGAGAAAGCTATCAAGAGAAATTTGAGATGCATTTGAAATAAACATTTGAGGTTGTAGAAAAGGGTTTATTCTCAAATGTACCACAAATTGTTTATTGCACCACTTCTCGGCAAGATTCTCACACATCTACACATTTTTTAATGAAATTCGAATACATACACACCCATTGGCGCACACAAGGGGGGGGGGGGGGTTTGGGGTTAAAACCGCCCCCCCCAAAATGTGACAACACCATAAAAAAAATAATTTTATAAAAGATGGTACATGCAAAAATGTTTGTGTAAATACATGTTGTAAAATCTATGAATATTCGTGGATGGACATTGCCAATATTTGTCAACAACTACTGATTATGTTTATAAACAAGCAGTGTGGAGACATTTCCCTAAAAGTATGCTGTGGATATTAGCTGACGTTTGTTATACTCATCTGTACTAGTACACACAGTATTATAGTTTTAATCACATAACGGTGGATTGTAACAGAATGAAATAATCGAGACAGATATAGACTTATATATATCAAAATGATCAGGGTGAAAAGAGAAGTCGATTGAGCCATGTCCGTCCGTCCGCCCGTCCGTCCATTTGTAAACACTAACTCGCGCAAAAATTTAGATATTTTGATCAAATTTGGAATGCAAGTTGGTATCGAGACTGGGACAGTTGGTATTGAAAATGGGCGAAATCGGACCATGACCACGCCCACTTTTCGTATATAGAAAAAATCGGAAATTTAGTATCTCAGCCACTAATATAGCTAGAGCTATAAAATTTTACCCACGTATTGGGACCAGGCTCTCATGAAGAAATTTTGGAAAATAGGCGGTGCCACGCCCACTTATTAATGGGCAAACATTGAAAGGTTTATAAGCCATAATTCAGAAACCGTAGCAGATATATCGATGAAATTTACTTTGGAAAATTTTTGGACGAAAAATTGCCAAAATCGGTTGACGACCACGCCCAAATTTATATATGAGAACTATTAAGGGGCCAAATAAAAACATTTTAAGCGATATCTTTGTCAAATATAAAGATATGTCATTGAATTTTTGTGTAATGAGTCCAACTATAGACATAAAACAAAAAGTAGAAAAATTTTTGGAAAATGGGCGAGGCACCGCCCCTTTTCAGACAAAGGAATCTACGAGATTGCGGAACCCATAACTCTACAAATAATTGAGATGTTATGATGAAAATCAGTTTGTACACTTTAATAACTTGTGGTAATACATGCTCAAAAATTTAGCGAAATCGGTTTATGACCACGCCTACTTTTTAACAAAGACGTTTCTGGAAAACCCTTTGGGAGTTTGTAACGTAACATCTTTATAATTAGAAGTCATAAAGGGTTGCAAATTTGCACTAACAATAAGATTTATATGCTTAGTTAAATGATTGATAAAAATTTTGAAAATGGGCGTAGCTGCGCCCACTTTATGCGGCACTCGATTCATATAAAATACACCCTAATCGAACAAACGCAAACAAACAATGAAAGCATACAGCTGAGTATCTAATGTTCGATTCCACTCGAACTTGGGCTTCCTTACTTGTTAGTATTAGTTTAAATCAGTGTCGGCCAAAATGCATTTTTCCTATGCCCGGGGCATAGGCTAGCTGCTGCGACGTCAAACACGTATACTCTCTGCCAGCTTCAGAAAAAACGAAAGAGCCAATAAACTGCTCGTATACTCTTCTGCCAGCTTCAGAAAAAACGAAAGAGCCAGTAAACTGCTCGTATATCTATGAATAGCTTGGTTCGGCAGCAGCGTATTGTACGCACACAAGTGAAAGCTACATACTATCCCTGTAGGAAATTCAATTACTTTTAAATCACTTTATAAACTACTTTATTTTCAATGACAACTAATTGAAACTGTGACTTTTTCCTTTGCAATGAACTGACTTTTTTAACACGGCGATGTCATAGCAAGCAGTCAATTGCCCTATCCTGCATTTGTTTTCAACTACTTTACTAGTAGTTGAAAATAAATAACTTTATCTTGAGTTTCTTTTCAACTACTTTACTTGTAGTTTAATATAAATAACTTAATCCTGCATTTGATATGTCGAAATTCAAGAAATGGTAAAAATGCGAAACAAATTTTCCTCAAATTTCGCAAATTGTTCTCAAGTTGATAAACAATATTTGAGAAACAATTGAATTTATGTTAATTTTCAAATGATAAATATGAAACAATATTTTCTCCGTTTGAGAATTTCGTTTTCAGTGTTTAATGGGAAGTGAAGCTGAAAAACGGTAATCAAAAAAGGAAAAAACAATCTTGGCATACTTAGATCTGAAAACATTTTCGCTGGTTTACATATGTATACATATGTATGTACATATACAAGAAACTGTCCCGCGCTGCATTTATTTTAAGCTACTTTAAAACTAGTTGAATATAAATCACTTTTTAATACATTTAGTTTTGCAACTAACTTTTTTTTTCCGTGAGGGATTGCATTGGCCGACACTGGTTTAAATACAGAGAAAATGCAATGAATTGAGATTTAAAAGGTGCCTTTGTTTAATGTGTCCCTACGTAGGTCCACTCCCCAAACATAAATTTAAGTAAAAATTGTCTGGACGCGTTTTAAGTATTTTTTTTTTAATTTTCCGTTGGATATTGAAAACCCCCCAAAATATTTTTCTGTGTGCGCCACTGTACACACCTTTTTTCTGCTATGCGCCGATCTGTTCGCTTATTTGGCATAGGTAGTAAACTGAAAAGCGCCTAGAAGTATGCAATAAGTAACCGATATCTGTGTTATTAACAGAGAGAGTTAATATACATATATGGCGGTAAAATCGGCACTGCTCCATTCATAATTACCAGAAACTTTACCGTCTGTGTGTGTTTACTCACCGATGGCTCGCAGGGTTGTTTTTGTTAACGTACATACATATGTCACACACACGCACACTAGCATAAAAAAGCTCCATTTCGATCAAATAAACTTTTTTGAAAACTGCATTAATTTACGCAGATTCCTGTATAATTTGATTAAAAAGAAATTTAAGGTATCTTGAAAATCCCCGGGTCCGAAATTGAAAATCAGTGACTAAAAAAATAAAATTCCACTTAAGGCGGTCTTGGTACCTTCCCTATGGCTCGCACTAAAAAACTGAGTACACCATTCGATTAAGTCCTTAATTCCACATGAGAATATGTATATTTTGTTTTTTTATTTTTAATTCTGTTGTTTTTTCATATATGAATCTAAACCTATCATGGAATTTAAAAAAAAATCGCTGTTTTTGGAATAGCCCACTCAGTTTTTTTTCTAAAAAAAAATAAAAATCAGCTTAGTTATCTGAGAAACTTTGCCAAAAAAAAACGCATCTAATGTAGGTGTCCTGCAAAAAATTGTGCGATTAATCCCGAATGAGATTCATCCAGGATTGAACTCTTTCAGGAAAAATCGGTCCCCAATTAGTCCCCGATTGTTCCCGCACGGGTATAAATGTAGACTAATTATAGACCAATTGTTCCCAAACGGGTATAAATGTAGATTAATCGCTTTCATTCCGAACGGGTACAAATCTAGATTAATTAAAGGTATAAATTTTACAAAAATATGCAATGTATTTAGGAAATTGTATAACAATCGGTAAAACCAATTGAATACCCTTTCTTTCAATAACAATGATGCATAATAATTTTAACAAAATGTTACCTAAAATAGCCTTTGACTAATTCTTTACATTACGCTCACATAATGCATACTCAAAACTAAATTTTTTTTATTTATTTATTGAAATTTTTTTAGAAAAGTAAAATATTATATTATCTTTAATTAAATATGCATGAACATTTCAAATTTTTTAAATATTGTTATAAAAAATAGTCTTGGCTAACAACTTTGAAAAATGTATATTTCTCGTTCATGCTGAAAGCGATTGATCTACATTTGTACCCGTTCGGGTATACAAATTGAACAATTAGTCTCTTCGTAGGACATGCTCGAACAAATGCGATCAATTCAATCCATATAAAAGGATGTAAAATTGTATTAGTCGCATACCTACTCCCTTGCGATTGATCCAGGACACGTCCCGGATTAATCCCATTTTTTGCACAGTATGTATACATATATTCATAACTGTGCGAAACTTTTATCCCTTCGCAATGGATCAAAAAATGTATTTAATTTTTCATAAATCAATAATATTGATCTAATATAATTTTTTCGGAATTAAGAAATTGCAAATATTTTGTGTATGGGCTCCAGCACCAATATTTGTAGGTATTAGAGCTGTCAAATCTATTCGAATAATTCGAATAATCGATTATTCGAATATTCGATTTTCAATTGTACAATTGCCAATCGAATTTCATTATTCGAATAATAGCAGCTCCACGATTATTCGAATAACCTGTTAAAATCGAATAATCGATTTTTGAACCCAGCAAAAATGTAAGAAAAATACAGTAGAATCGCACAAAAGTTAACTCGCGAGAAAGTTAAACCTTCGGGTAAGTTAACCAAATTTAAGCGTCCACGTACGGTTCTCAAAAGTTAACTCTTGGTTAACTTTTCTGAGCTTATCGAATTTTTTTCCAATCCAACCGTTTATATCTTAGTAAAAACAAGCCCATTCCCCTTGTTTCTATGTATTCCCGGAATTTGCGTGCATTCCCCGAATTTCTGTGTAAAAAATTATTGTCGGTGTCACGAGGTACAAATGTAGTTAGTTTGAACTATTGAGTGGTGTAAACATAGTTTGTGCGTTAAAAATGGCAACAAAGCGGAATAAATCATCGCAAATTAGATTGAATTTACATCAAAAAGCTGATATTTTAAGAAAACTTGATGAAGGTATTAACGGAAACCGCTTGGCATTAGATTATAATGTATCTAAAGTGGCCATCTCAAAAATAAAGAAAAAACGATATGAAATTTTGAAGTCAGCTGCACGCACACAGGAATTGGCAACCAAGAAAACTTTGCACAAGTCGGAATATCCCGTTCTCGAGGCAAGGTTGTATAAATGGTTTTTGAACCAAAGGCAACGCAATTGCGCAATTAGTGGTCCAATTTTAAAATCAGGAGCTAAGCTTGAATTCGCCAAAATGTACCCTGGAAAAAATTTGTATGCATGTGATGGATGGCTAGCAAATCTTATGTAGGAACGTAAATTAAATCTTAGTTTCTGCTTTGTAATAATTAAAACCGAGATATTCAAATAAATTTGATATGTTATATCCCAAAAATTATGTTTATTACCGTATTCTATCAGATTTAAAATCCACCTGGAAAAGTTAATATTTCGGAAAAGTTAAATGCCCTTGGGACCGTTTGGTTAACTTTTGTGCGATTCTACTGTATATTGTTTGCGTTTTTTTTTTTTTTTTTTTTTTGTTAAAATGAGTGACATTAAAGGAAAATAGGTTTGGAGCTTTTTTTATAAAAGGCCGTGAGGGCAAACAAGTTTCCAGCTCCATTTAATTTTCACAACTCTACCTCCTCGCAGATCCCGAGCGGGATGTATTGACACCCCACGGAGAAGTTGTTTATTAAAGCAAAATGTAAGTATTTGAATATTCCTTCCCAATAACTCCTGTTATAGAACAGAAGCAAGTAACCATTTTTTTTAATTCGTGGGAAATTAAGGCTTTGCGTAGCTGTTCTTACCTTCGTCAAATATAATGAACTTACAAATGCAGTTCCAATATATCACTATTAGACGACGTCACTGCATCCTTTTTTAAATGATTACAAAATAACGAAAATGACGAATCAAATTCTTTTAATATTGGTATTATATGAAAAGTTTTTAGCAACGGCTAATACGTGTCAGAATATTTTTATTTCTTTACACAAGTACATATTTTTTTCTGTGTTAGAAAAAAAGAATGTATGTAACTTGTTGTATTGTAAAAACAAAAGATGTTTGTTTCTGTTCTATCATAGAAGAGTTACTTGGTTTTGTCGTGGACTCATTTTAACCCATCAGTACATTTAAAGTTACTTGGTTATATTTTTGTTTAGTTTAAGGTACTAAGGAACAAGATAGGAAAAAACGGATTAAAGTCACTAATAGATGTTTTTATGAGAATTCCAAAAATAATGAGCACAACAAAAACAAGTAACTAGCAGTTACTTGCTTCTGTTCTATAACAGAAGATGAGCACGAACTCTAGATGAATTCAAGAAGGTGAATATAATTTCTCGGACTCGTTTCGAGTTCATTATTTTGTTAAATCCTGGTTTGCACGAAAAAAATCTCTATTAGGCTTAAATTTATCATTTAATACTCTACTCAAGAAACTCAAAAGATCGGATGACATCGTTGGTAATTCGAGGCGGATTCGTAGAATGTATTCGCCAATAAACATAAATCTCGCATGCATCACCAATAACAAATGACTGGCCTGGAATTCGATTTCGCTGATCTATACAGTGGTGCCAGATTGAGGGAAATTTCCCTTTTTGAGGGATATTTCACTGCAAAATTTTTAAAGAAGGAAAAAAGGGACATTTTATTGTCGTCCGTATAAAAAAAATAGGTAAAAAAACTTTTTAAGTTAAACGGTTTTATGTTATACATACATTGCAATGTTTAAGATAAATGTACTAAAAACCAAAAAATTATAAAATAGATACAGTCGTGGGAATTATAAACATTTGCATAGACTAGACTAAAATAAAACCGTGGGGCACGTCAATTGTCTACAATCGTTGATTAAAATGTTTGTTTTGTAATGTTACACTATAATTAGGCAGTTGTTCAACCGACAACGATGGACGTGTGATAAGTAGGGCTAGAATGTGGAAAAAAGCTAGCAAGCTCGATTATAAGCGAGTTTTAGGGTTTCATAGTGGTGAGCGAGTAGTACTTTTATCATATGTTTTGTCGATTAAAGACAAACTACGAGCAGTGAAACGATTCCTCGTGTGAATGTCCAACGATAAACTAGTTGAAACATCTCTTTTATTAACATGGAGTGTATAACTATTGGAATTTCCATGAGCAAGAAAATAGTAAGTATTTTCCTCACCGTCTGCGGGCCAACTGCCTAACGACGAATTAAACGATTCTTCTATCGCACATTAAGTCGATAATTTGTAGACAATTGACGTGCCCCCCGGTTTTATTTTAGTCTAGTCTATGCAAATGTTTATAATTCCCACGACTGTATCTATTTTATTATTTTTTGGTTTTTAGTACATTTATCTTAAACATTGCAATGTATGTATAACATAAAACCGTTTAACTTAAAAAGTTTTTTTACCTATTTTTATTTTCTAGTTTTTAGTTTTTATTTCGCATTCTGTTTAATTCATTTAGTGCTTCATTATTGCAAGGTTTCTTGCCCGTTAGTTTATTGCAGTCCAACGCCTCTATAGCGACCCACGCGCCACCTATCGGAAGTTTTTTTTAGGAAAATATTTCCTTTCAAGGTAGTAATACATGTTCCGAATTTCAGCCAAATCGGACCATAAATGCGATTTTTGTAAATATAGCGACCCACGCGCCACCTAGCGGAATTTTTTTTTAAAGAAAATATTTCTTTTCAAGGTAGTAATACATGTTCCGAATTTCAGCCAAATCGGACCATAAATGCGATTTTTGTAAATATAGCGACCCACGCGCCACCTAGCGGAATTTTTTTTTTAAGAAAATATTTCTTTTCAAGGTAGTAATACATGTTCCGAATTTCAGCCAAATCGGACTATAAATGCGATTTTTGTAAATATAGCGACCCACGCGCCACCTAGCGGAATTTTTTTTTAAGAAAATATTTATTTTCAAGGTAGTAATACATGTTTCGAATTTCAGCCAAATCGGACCATAAATGCGATTTTTGTAAATATAGCGACCCACGCGCCACCTAGCGGAATTTTTTTTTTAAGAAAATATTTCTTTTCAAGTTAGTAATACATGTTCCGAATTTCAGCCAAATAGGACCATAAATGCGATTTTTGTAAATATAGCGACCCAAGCGCCACCTATCGGAATTTTTTTTTTCATAATATTGCATTGTCATCGGGGTTATACATGCGTGCAAAATTTCAGATTAATCGGTTGACAGAAAGAGGGTGAAATTTGAATTACTAAATTTGACCCAAGAATAAAGAATAAATAATAAATAAAACAAACGGGGTGAGCTAAATAAAACCGTTTAAAAAGGGATTTTTTGGTTGCCGAACTGTTTATATAGGTACCTACATATGTATAATTTATAGTATAACTTAAAATAAGCACATCTCACACTGAAAAACTTCCATTCAGAGTATGAAAACACACGCTTTCGCGTTAACTAACGCAACGCAAAAATAATTCGGTTACATACATGCGTACAAGTAAACATACAGTGAACTACACTGCGTATACGTAACTTGTATACATAAATACATACATACATACATTCATATGTACATACAGGTGAAACTAATAAAAGCGTGTTAATAATCGCCTCTCTTATAAGATATATACCTAAGCTTAGGTAATTTATTTTTCATTGTGCATATTCGTACTGTATTGTTAATAACACTGGATCACAAAATGAAATTTGTTGCCTGTACTTTGGACGTGACTACCCTATATATATGTAAAATAGGTCGCTGATTCCGAAAATCGGGTTCATTTTTAATTCTATGGGAAGGTTTTTGAGATATCGGCAATTTACCGTTATTTGGCCAATGGCTCCACTTAATCCTGAACGTCTCTTTAACGCAGTGAGCTATCTTCCTTCAGGTAACACCAAACGAAAGAAAATTAAATTTCCTTTTCATGGCTCCTATAACATTTTTCTCAAAATCTTATAGTTTCTGAAATATTGACGATTAAATTTGAATTTTTTCGATTTTTTGCGATTTTTTGAAGAAAAAATTGAATTTGTCAGGCAATATCTTTAAAACCAATGTCTTCACCTTCGGTTTTACTCCTTCACGTGAAACTCCATTCTATTGGGAAAAAGATAAGCTATCAACGAAGAAAATCCATGCTAAAATGGAAAAGTTATAGGCGATCAAGTAAATACAGGCACGTCGCGCAATGCCTCTGCACGAGTATATTCTATGTATGTTATACCCGTAAATGGGCTTGTACCAGCGAAAGTCCAAACTAGTCAGCCAACCTACCAGTTAACTGACTAGATACATAAATTATGGGAGTTGCCCAACTAGATTCATAGGGGACAAATTGAGATTAGTTATGAAACAAGAAGTTTTGCCAAAAAAAAAGCATTTTAAATTAAAAACGAATGTATCCGGGGTTTCTGGAGGTTGCAATGAACACGTATGCAGTAAAAGTAAAGTAACTTCTTTATTGTTGTAGTATTCGAACCCTGCGTAGTAGGTAGGGATGGCAACTATAACCGGAAAAACGATTATAATCGGTTAATTTCTTTCGGTTAACGGTTAAAATGTATCGGTTTTTTCCTTTTGATTATTTTTTCGATTAACCTTTTCCCTCTCAAGTCGAAAATAATCGAAAGGAAATAATCGAAGTTGAGAATTACTGTGTAACCTAATACAAACGCAAGTCGTCAATTAACGCACGCACGCAAATTTTTCATATGCGTTGAACCGAAATTGACTTGCGTGCGTGTACAGATAAAGAAATAGAAAAATATAGAAAATCAGAGAAAATCTTATTTTGTGGAATATGTATCTAACACACGCGATATCAAAAGCGAGTGACAATTTTTTTGCAAAAAATCACCCACAATGCTTAATTTCAACTGTCACGCAAAACAAAAATTGGGCGTCGAGTTTGCTTTTTACGCACGCCGTTCAATTCCGGTTACTCCCATACAAGTTGTATGGGCATGAGAAATTTTTGACAGTAAATTGACGGCGTGCGTTTGTATTAGGTTACACAGTTACCGCCTTTTCATTCGCAATAAACGTTCCCTCCAGCCAGCCTTGCCGAATTGACGATTTTATCGCCCTTTTGACGATTTTTCTAAGCAATGATTTGACGATTTTTCCCAATAAATGACGACTTTTTCGTTTATTATATATTTTTTTAAGGAAAGTGGCATTATTCAATATTTAAACCATCTCAGTACAATAATTAAATGGTTATCTTCATGAAATAAATCCTTATATTTTGTAAATTATTTTTCAAAGCAAAATGTTATGAATTAGTATTAATGAATGATTGATGATGTTATTTATTTATTTTATTATATAAGTAAGCGCATTGTGTAGATAAATGTGCACAGCTTTTTTAAGTACGATTTCATTTATATACGAATTTGTATGAATTCGCACCTCTTTAAAATTGTTTTTGGGAAAATTTTCCATTAAGGAACAATGCCCCGAAATAAATGACTATTTCAGAGGGGTAGAGGGGCTCTCACAGGACTTGGAACTGAAATCAAAAATTTCCGGAGGCTTGTATTTTACAAGATATTTGTTGTTAAAATTTACCAAACAAAACACGAAAACTGCGATCTATTGCCGAGATAAAAGCACGTATTAAAACGAGCAAATGCATATATGTATGTATGTGTGTAGAACAACATTTTGCGTTGGCCGTCTTCAGCCGCGCTTTAAAAAAATAATCCTCAGCCGATATAATTCTCTTTCTGGGGTAATTATCTCGTAAACTGTAAACTTCCTGCAAGTTTTGATTTCAGTTTTGAGATATCTGAGAGCCCCTGAAAAAGTAATTTTTTTTCGTGGTGCGCTTTCTTAGTGGAAAGCCGACACTTTTTTGTTTATAACGTGTTTTTAGTAAAAATGAGATAGCAACAAAATATTGACGATTTTTTCGCTGAAATGACGATTTTTTATTATTATAATAGAAACGAACACACACACATGGTATGTATAAAAAATTAGCTTGTTTGTCCTCTTGGGGTACTACGTATTAATTTATAAGTAATTGTAATCGAAAAACGGTTATAATCGGTTAGTTCCCTACGATTATTCGCGATTAATAATCGAACCCTTTCGATTAACCTAAAAAACGGTTAATCGATTATTAAATTTTTTTTGCCATCCCTAGTAGTAGGCCCCTTGTAGATTTAGTTGGTTGCAAATTGGTAGATCATTAAATCAGGTGAATGCCACAAATATAACATAGTTTGAGATGTTAATGTAGCCGTGTACATTAGATACTACTTCAGCCATAGAAAAAAGTACACGATATGTTTGTATAAAGTCAGAAAATCATCAATATAAATGTCAAGCTTAGAATGGTCAACGTGTTACTTATTCACAATGTTAATGTTAATTTACCTAAATATTTAATATGCAAGATCACAATCTAATGTGCCTGAATTCTTTAATTTAAATATCATATTCTAATAACTAAATAAATGTATTAGAAGCTTTATTTTGCAACTTTTATTTTCATTGGAGTAGCATGTAAAACTAGTCAGTCAACTGGTATAGTTCTGATATCTACACTGACTAGTCAGCAAATTGGTATGATGCTGGAGTGTATACTGACTAGTCAGTCAAGTGGTATGATGCTGGTGTGGATACTGACTAGTCAGTCAAGTGGTATGACTCTGGTGTGGATACTGACAATTGCCATTTCCTAGGTCATCACCGTGTTAAAAATACCAGTTGCTAATATGAAAAAAAGATAGATGGCTGACTAGTTGAGCTGTATGGCCAACTAGTTGTCAATTAGTTTACAACTAGTTGATTTCGCTGCAGGGTATCTACTGGGCTGCCAATACGCTGCTACTGCAGATGTGTAGATATTGGTACAACATGCATAGAATATACCCGCCCAGAGGCATTGCGCGACTTGGCTGTATTTACTTAATCGCCTATAACTTTTCCATTTTAGCATGGATTTTCTTCGTTGATAGCTTATATTTTTCCCAATAGAATGTAGTTTCACGTGAAGGAGTAAAACCGAAGGTGAAGACATTGGTTTTAAAGATATTGCCTGACAAAGTCAATTTTTTCTTAAAAAAATCGCAAAAAATCGAAAAAATTCAAATTTAATCGTCAATATTTCAGAAACTATAAGAGTTAGAGAAAAATGTTATAGGAGCCATGAAAAGGAAATTTAATTTTCCATGTTACTTCAAGGAAGATAGCTCACTGCGTTAAAGGATTAGGATTCATTAGGATTCAGGATTAAGTGGAGCCATTGGCAAAATAACGGTAAATTGCCGATATCTCAAAAACCTTCCCATAGAATTAAAAATGAACCCGATTTTCGGAATCAGCGACCGATTTTACATATAGATAGGATGGTCGCGTTCAGAGTATTTTTTGGCTGTAGAGCAGTGTAATCGAAAGAATTTTGGAGAATTGGGAGCCACTTAAAAGCTATTTTCGCCTGGCCTCATTTAAAGATAAGCGTAAAAAAGCAGAAACGATTTATGAGGAATTGGAAAGAATTCAAAACGAGGCTTATTTTAGATTTTTGAAGTACGTTCTTAACTTTTTCAATGAATTTAACACATTGTTCCAAAGCCGAAATGTGCTTATACACCGACTAGGGCAAGAAGCTAGGACACTTGTGTTGAAAATTGCAAGACATTTCTTAAAACCCGACTTTTTTATAATTCCGTAGGAATTACAGCTAAACGTTTTGGAACTTCCAACTCCATATTTCGTTGACGTACATAACGTTTACGTTGGTTATGAATGAGAAGATATTTTGTCAAATTTAAATTTGGAGAAAAAGATTGTATTCAAAAAAAAGTGTTTGCGCTTTTATGAAGCTTCTACTTTTCAGACAATATCACGTTTTCCATTTGATGGTGTTTTCGAAGAATTGCAGTTTTTAGATCGCGATATTGTTTTTGATTTCTCTAAATTTCAATTGTAACGGATGTTAAATGTAAAAAGCGAAACAAACTATCTAGTGATATGTTAAATAGTATAAGTAATGTAAGAGTTGCCTTTCAATCCAAAAATATCAATTGCTTCAACTTTAAAATCAACAAAAATCATATCCACTTGCACAATGCAAATAATTTGTACAACTGATACTTTTAGCTTTAAAAAAACTGTTTGCCTGTTATATATTCTTATATTACTGAAATAAATGCTTTAAATTCGGTGGGAATTTTGTGGGATTTTTTTAATTTAAAATGTGGGAAATTGGGAATTTTTTTCCAATTTTTGTGGGAATTTTAGCGGAGATTATCTGGCATCACTGGATCTATAGTCGCGAAGCATCGCCATGATAATATAACCAGAGAACCGAACTCTTCTCGAATTCGGGGCGAATCAATTGTGTTTATTGGGTTTATAATAATAAGCGCTCCATGGACGATAATGACGCTACTGTATAAATGGGTTTCCGGATATAAACTGTATTATGCATTCAATGTGAACTAAAATATGTTAAAATAACAAAAATAATAGGCAGACTGCTGCTTTTGCGTAATAATTATAATAAACAAGTAGGGAAGCCTAAGTTCGAGTGGAATCGAACATTAGATACTCAGCTGTATGCTTTCATAATTTGTTTGCGTTTGATGGAAACACGGTGTACTTTATATAAAGCGAGTGCTGCATAAAGTGGGCGTAGCCACGCCCATTTTCAACATTTTTATCAGTCATCCAACTAAGCATATGAATATTATTCTTTGTGCAAAATTTCATTCCTCTATGACTTCTAGTTACAAAGATGTCTTGTTACAAATTCCCAAAGGGTGTTCCAGAAATATCTTTGTCAAAAAGTAGGCGTGTTTATAAACCGATTTCAATAAATTTTTGCGTGTCTATTAACAAAAGTTATAGAAGTGTATAAACCAAGTTTGGTCATAATATCTCAATTGTTTGTCCAGTTATGGGCTCCGAAATCTCGTAGATTCCTTTGTCTAAAAGGAGGCGGTGCCACGCCCATTTTCAAAAATTTTTGTGTTTTTTGTTTCATGTCCATAGTTGGACTCCTGCCATAAAATTTCATTGATATATCTTTATATTTGACAGAGATATCGATTAAAATGCTTTTACTGGGTCACTTTATAATACCCATATATAAAAGTGGGCGTGGTCGTCAACCGATTTTGGTAATTTTTCGTCCACGTATTTGCCTAAGTAAATATATCACGCGTCCCAAATTTCATCGATATATCTTTAACGGTTTCTGAGTTATGGCCTATAAAACTTTCAATATTTGCCCCTTAATAAGTGGGCGTGGCACCGCCCATTTTCCAAAATTTTAGTATTTTTTGTTTTATGTCCGTAGTTGGACCCCTGGCACAAAATTTCAATGAATTACCTGTATATTTGACAGAGATATCGCTTAAAATGTTTTTATTAGGCCCCTTTATAGTTCCCATATATAAAAGTGGGCGTGGCCGTCAGCCGATTTTGACAATTTTCCGTCAAAAAATTGGTCTAAGGAAGCAAATCACGCATACCAAATTTCATCGATATATCTGCAACGGTTTCTGAGTTATGACATATAAAACTTTCAATGTTTGGCCCTTAATAAGTGGGCGTGGCACCGCCCATTTTCCAAAATCTCATCAAATTTCTTCATAAGAGCCTAAGCTCAATATGTGGGTGAAATTTCATCGCTCCAGCTATATTAGTGACTGAGATACCAAATTTACGATTTTTTCTATATAGGAAAAGTGGGCGTGGTCATGGTCCGATTTCACCCATTTTCAATACCAACCGTGCCAGTCTCGATACCAACCTGCATTCCAAATTTCATCAAAATATCTCAATTTTTGCGCGAGTTAGAGTGCGTACGGACGGACGGACGGACGGACGGACGGACGGACTGACGGACGGACGGACGGACGGACATGGCTCAATCGATTTCTCTTTTCACCCTGATCATTTTGATATATATATGTAAGTCTATATCTATCTCGATTATTTCGTTCTGTTACAATCCACCGTTATGAAATCAAAACTATAATACTCTGTGTACTAGTACAGCTGAGTATAAAAATTTCTAAAAATCGAACACATTCAAATTTTATATACACATGTGTATGTAAATATTTCAACAATCGAATAATCGTTCAACAGCAATTATTCGAATAGTTGACAACGAGCGATTATTCGAATAATCGCTATTGAACAATTATTCGAATTAGTCTAATCGAATTTTGAAAATCGATTTTCATGGTATTCGAATAATTCGAATATTCGATTAATCGATTTTCACGAGCTCTATTAGGTATGCACATACATATGTACATATGTACGTATAAAGCTGTGTAGGTATGTAGCTAAATAAAATGTAGGTATACCTACGTATTGCAGATATTAACAAGTAAGGAAGCCTAAGTTCGAGTGGAATCGAACATTAGATACTCAGCTGTATGCGTTCATTGTTTGTTTGCGTTTGATGGAAACACAGCGTATTTTATATAAAGCGAGTGCCGCATAAAGTGGGCGTAGCCACGCCCATTTTCAACATTTTTATCAGTCATCCAACTAAGCATATGAATATTATTCTTTGTGCAAAATTTCATTCCTTTATTTCTTCTAGTTACAAAGATGTCACGTTACAAATTCCCAAACGCTGTTCCAGAAATATCTTTGTTAAAAAGTAGGCGTGGTCATAAACCGATTTCAATAAATTTTTGCGTGTCTATTAGCACAAGTAATAAAAGTGTATAAACCAAGTTCCGTCATAATATCTCAATTATTTGTCGAGTTATGGGCTCCGAAATCTCGTAGATTCCTTTGTCTAAAATGAGGCGGTGCCACGCCCATTTTCCAAATTTTTTATATTTTTGTTTCCGGTCTATTTTGGAACTCATGCTACAAAATTTCTATGAATTATCTCCATATTTGACAAAGATATCGCTTAAAATGTTTTTATTAGGCCACTTTATAATACCCATATATAAAAGTGGGCGTGGTCGTCAACCGATTTCGCTAAAATTTTGAACGTGTATTACCACAAGTAATAAAAGTGTACGCACCAAGTTTCGTCATTATATATCAATTATTTGTCGAGTTATGTGCTCAGAAATCTAGTATATTCCTGCTTCTAAAAAGAGGCGGTGCCACGCCCATTTTCCAAAATTTTTGTGTTTTTCGTTTTATGTCCATAGTTGGACTTCTGCCATAAAATTTCAATGATATATCTTTATATTTGACAGAGATATAGCTTAAAATGTTTTTATTGGGCCACTTTATAATACCCATATATAAAAGTGGGCGTGGTCGTCAACCGAATTTGGCAATTTTTAGTCCAAACATTTGCCTAAGTATGTATATCACGCATACCAAATTTCATCGCTATATCTTCAGCGGTTTCTGAGTTATGACTCATAAAACTTTCAATGTTTGCCCTTTAATAAGTGGGCGTGGCACCGCCCATTTTCCAAAATTTTCGTGTTTTCTGTTTTATGTCTATAGTTGAACTCATTCGACGAAATTTCAGTGATATGTCTTTATATTTGACAGAGATATCACTTAAAATGTTTTTATAAGGTCACTTTATAATACACATATATAAAAGTGGGCGTGGCCGTCAACCGATTTTAACAATTTTCCATTGAAATATTTGCATAAGAAAGTAAATCATGCATACCAAATTTCATCGATATATCTTCAATGGTTTCTGAGTTATGACATATAAAACTTTCCATGTTTGACCCTTATTAAGTGGGCGTGGCACCGCCCATTTTCCAAAATTTCATCAAATTTTTTCATATGGGCCTGAGCTCAATACGTGGGTGAAATTTCATCGCTCCAGCTATATTAGTGGCTGAGATACCAAATTTCCGATTTTTTCTATCTAGGAAAAGTGGGCGTGGTCATGGTCCGATTTCGCCCATTTTCAATACCAACCGTCCCAGTGTCGATACCAACTTGCATTTCAAATTTCATCAAAATATCTCAATTTTTGCGCGAGTTAGAGTGCGTACGGACGGACGGACGGACGGACGGACTGACAGACGGATGGACGGACGGACGGACGGACGGACATGGCTCAACCGATTTCTCTTTTCACCCTGATCATTTTGATATATATAAGTCTATATCTATCTCTATTATTTCATTCTGTTACAATCCACCGTTATGTGATTAAAACTATAATACTCTGTGTACTAGTACAGCTGAGTATAAAAAGACAATTTACAATAAGTTCATTGAAATTAATAACTGTTTATTGTTAATCTATTTCTTGCTATTATACTTTTTTATAATACTTTGTTCTCCTTATATAATAAATCAATAACATAATTACATTCACAGGTATACATATGTATGCAAATACATACATATGTGTATTTGTATATATGTATGTATGTCTGTAGGTATAGTATGTATTTTATACTTTATTTAAATTCTTTATATTTATGCACATATGTACATATATACACTCAGGGAAAAAACATTAAAAAATAAACGAAAACGCGCTTAAAATGGGCACAAACGTACATATTTAAAAGTGATGTAAATACGAACATTTTTATTTTAAAAATGTTCATTGTAAAATCAAGTAAAAACATTTTAAATTCAGAAATGTTCATTTTTATTTTAAGCACCATAAGATTTTGAATCTAAATTTTTCGTTTTTATTCCATTTATTTTTATTTTTAATATAAACATAATTCTTTTTAAATCTAAAATACATTTTTATTTTAAAAATTGCATTTATAATTTAAAATTTCTAGATTTGAATTGTTGAATTAATGTGTAGGTACCTACACAGAAGATTTTAATTAATTTTATTTGGCGAAAAGCGAACAAGTTCAACGATAGGTACGTAGTACCAGCGATGGTAGAAGTGATAGCTATTTCGAAGAAAACCAATTCCTCATCATCATTCGAAATAGCTATCACTTCTACCATCGCTGGTAATACGTAGTCTTGAACTTGTTCGCTTTTCGCCAAATGAAATTTCTTGATTTGTTTAAAAAATTTTAATTTTTAAAATAAAAATGATCTAACTTAAAACGTGCATGTGAAAAATAAAAATTTTATTTTTGCTATTAAAATGCTGGTTTTCTCTGAGTGTGCATGTAGTATATGTATGTAACTATTTACAATTGTTCAATATGAGTAGTTATAAGTATTAAATACATATGTACATTGTACTTATACATACATCTGGGAATCCTCGGGACAATGTGGATTTTCATATACATACATACATATGTATATATGTATATGAATTCATTCAAAAGCTTAAGTTCACAATAAATACATAAATCGATCATAAAGTCTACATATATACATAGGTACATACATACATATCAATCATTTAACGTGTGAAACAAAACAAACAACAAATGTAAAATCCTTTAGATTAAATAAAGTACATAATATGTAGATCAGAATATAATTAAACATACATACATATGTACATATCTTCATATGCATAGATAATATATTTATTAATAACTACAATTTACAATAAATTAATTTTATAAGTACTCGTACATATTTGCTATCTACCTACACATGTTTATGTACATACATACATACATACATACATACATATATGCGTACTGGACATACATATGCACATATACGTATATATATATACATACAGTGAACTCGCGATAATAAGAACTAATTAAAACCGTGCCAGTTAATTTTTGCGAGATTGTTCATATTTTCAAAAGGCGCAAACATTAAAGAAAAAACTTATTTTCTAAATGAAACATTTTTTTTAATTCATATTGTTCGTTACGCAAATAGACAATACAATAATTAAAAATGGTTAGATATAAATTCACAAACGATTTAATAACCAACTAAAGAAACATACTTATGTACATACATATATATGTATACATTTGTAATTCGAATAAATAGGGGACTCCCCGAATTGCCAAGCGCGTGATGTTCGTTATTTTTTAAAATAAAAATGTTCATATTTTAGATATGACAAATGGTGACCTAAATGTGTTCATATTTTTGGTTGCTCATATATTAGGGTGCTAATATTATCGCGAGTTCACTGTACATATGTAGATATGTATTAGGGTGGAGTGAATTGGGGCCTTTTTTTGAAATCATTATTGCTCTACCTGCAGAAAGTGGCCTTTCTAGTACAGAAGTAAGACTGCAAAATATTACTGGCCTAGTCCTTTATTTGGAGGTGCCCCAATTTCATTAAAGCAATAATGATTTCAAAAAAGCCCCAATTCACTCCACCCTAATATGTATGTAAATACTTATTTATGTATACGTACACATTTGTATGAATACCCAATAAACACAACGGATTCGCCTCGAATTCGCGTCGGATTCGCTTTCTCTGATTATATTATCGCGGCAATAATTCGCGGCGATAGATCGGCGAATCCGAATTAGTAGGCATGTCACCTATCAGTAGCGATTCGAGAATTTGTTCATTCTCGGATCGCTGGCGATTCGAATTTTTTATCATTAGCGATTCGAGAATTTATAATTTCTGATCGTTGGCGAATCGAAAATTTGTTCATTAGCGATTCGAGATTTTTTTATAAATGGAGTTTCGAAAAATTAAAAGTTCAGAGTTTGGTTTACTGGCAATGGTTTAATCCGTATAAAATAATACAAAGCACTAAAAATATATTTATAAAGAAAGTTTAACTTTCATGAATAACAAAAGCTTTTCAAATAAATTTAAGCATTAAATAAAGTCCCCTTATTTAAACAATTTTGAATTGGTTTTTCTACATACTCGTATCTATTTGATTATAAACCGATTTGATCTACTGCAACTGTGATATTCGAGTTCAGGTATAAATGTAAAATTTCAGAACTAAGTAGGTATAATGCTTTTTTAGTGCAAAACAACTTAAAAAAAATTGAAGAAATTAATATCGCGAAAATTGATTTTCTCGAACATGCCGCGAACTTGAGGCGAGTCCGAGAAATTACGTTTGTGAAAATCTGCTTTCGCGAACTCGCCGCGATATCATCCTCGCGTCTGTGTTTATTGGGTATTTTGTGATTGGAGTGCACAAAAAAGACTTGAACTCCTAAAAAGCTATTACAGTTAGCGTTCAAATGCATTTTCCGTTCGAAATTTCATTTTAATGCCTCTATTTGCTAACATAAGCAGAGAACCAGTCGAGTAATTATTATTCGCGTTTCTCGAACTTTTGAAAACTAATACAATTATTCTAGTTGTGAAAGAATTTCAGTATGTATGTATGTACATATGCATGCCAGTATACAGCATCACATATGTACATATGTAGGTACATATGAACATACATACATACATATGTACATATAAGCATATGTATGCACATGCACGTTTGTAACTTGGCTTGCATTTCTTAAAGCCCGTTTCCACATAACTTAATTCGCATTGAAATAAACTCGAAAACGATCTCGCAAAATAGCCACTCTCTACGTAGCTGATCGTCGTTCACTTCGATATTTCTCATTCTTGTTCTACTTCAAAGCTTGTAGGTTTGCTTATTTTTGCGTTTTTGTTTTGGGCTGTGTGAGATTTCGATAGATACACAATTAGAGAATGCATCGATATTATCGGAGTTGGCGAGTGTGTTGAGAACAAATGACGTATGTATGTATTTCATTCGTTATTCGATCTCAGAATTTTGTATGGAAATTAGCGGGTTTCGGTACTGGATTCGATGCCGAACGACGATTTAGAGAGCGAATACAGATATAAATAGCGAACGACGTTATGTGGAGACATGCGATCATTGAAATCCTCATCGATTTATAAAATCACAGGACCGCTTAATGGCTAATAATCTTTTGTAGGTGTTTATATATGCACATACATATGTATGTATATGTATACAGTGTGTGTAATTAATACTTCTGTGCTTAATATACATAAAAACGTACGATTACTTGAATTTACTTTTCAAAATATGCGCATACATACCCTGTAGGGAAAATCTCTAGTTCCGAACTAGGTCGCTTCTAGTGCATTTTTCGACACTACTAGTGCGAGCTAAATCTCTTTTGCATGTTATCAACTGGCGAATTTAACACGGCGATGTCCTAGGCGGTGTCAATTGTCACCCTCTGCACTACATTTTCGATAGTTCCGAACTAGTACTAAATTCTACAGTTTACACTAGTTCGTTTATTGGCACATTTTCGATAGTTCTGAACTAGCTACAAGTACCTACAAATTCTACAGTTTTACATCTGCCGCTTAAGTGCAGACATTGACACACTTCATGCAAGTGGCGCGATGGCCGACTGGCTAACGCATGTGCCTTTCAATCTCAGGGGCGCGGGTTCGAATCCTGTCGGTGTCAAGGTGGATGACAATTTTTTTTTTTTTATTTTTTTTGACTAATATTTTTTTATTTATTTATTTAATAAAATTTACAGTAATATTTAAAAAGTAATAAAATAAAAAAAATTAAAAATAAGCCTGAGGGATCGGAAAAGCATAATTAGGGGAACATTTCATTTCATACAAGTTAAGATGCAAATAGAAAACTCTTTATATGAAACGCTTCACTAAACATCTGAGAATTGCAGAAATATACAAAGCCGACCGAAATTGAACGAACGAAAATTTTTCATAGAATTTTTGTCACTTCGAAATTGCATACAAATCAAAGTGTATCTTATAATGGTCACTCAATTCACTCCTCCTGAACTGGTGAGGGTCTAACTACAATTGATGTAGTTCACTTTTGACACCTTTTCGCTAGTTCGGAACTAGAAATTTTGCTCACTAGTTATTGAGTTCCCTGCAGGGTACATATGTACATACATACATATGTACAACGGTATGTACATACATACATATGCCATAAACCAACCAGAGGGACAATCGAGGTAATGTTTCGTAATTCTAAACTTAAGCAGCGCTGCTTCCAACGCCAAATTGTACTTAAAGTCAAGCCTATCTTCTTACGGAATAATTTAATATAGCACCGGTACAGGCCGTCTCAATGCATTGTCCATTGCTGATGAGACCGAGGTTTCCATCCCGTTGGGGGTTATGGTGCCCGGTGATGAGCCCGGAGATGACGTTGAAGAAGAATTGTAGAGTCCCGCCGCCGCAGCATTTGCCGAATGTGCGGCGTACAGTGATGGCGCTGATATGCCGGAATATATGCCCGAGTAAAAACTGCTAAGTGTCGTTGGTGGTAGTTGTGGCGCTTTTTGGGCCTCAAGTACATTGTGTGTTTGGTTTGTAGCTGCAGCAGCGGCAGCAGCCTGTGTTTGATGTAGTTTGGATAGAGCTAGTGGATCAAATCCACCGAAATATGGCACTGGGTATGGCTGATCTAAGTGATGGGAAGGCGCGAAATATGCTGGCAGCTGATGGAATGGATTGTACGCACCAGATCCAACTGCTCCCGCACCACTGCCCAGCTTTTGCTGGCCTTGAACTGTTTGCATTTGAAGGGATTGATGTCCACTTACCAGTGGATTTTTCGGTTTGCGACGTGGGCGATATTTATAATCCGGATGTTCTTTCATGTGTTGCGCGCGCAAACGCTTAGCCTCATCGATAAACGGACGCTTTTCAGATTCAGCAAGCAATTTCCATTCAGCGCCAAGACGTTTCGAGATCTCTGAATTGTGCATTTTTGGATTATCTTTTGCAATTTGACGCCGCTGCAAGCGAGACCATACCATAAATGCATTCATTGGCCGTTTTATATGACCTTCCTGTCCCGTCGAAGTGGGATGATGGTGTATACTGTGGCCTCCTCCTCCACTCAAATGCTGTCCATGCCCAAGTGAACCGGCCGAACACTGACTATTCATACTGCCAGCCGAGCCGATAGAAGAATTTGGCGATAATGTATGATGTCCGACGGCACTTTGCATATGATGGTGCATGTTGGCACCATTTCCACTGCTGCCACCATTCATATGGCCCATACTGGCCGTGCCCATAATGGAGTTACCATTGCTAGCAGCGTGACCGCTAACGGGCGAGCCGCCCATTGCAGCTGAAATTGCTGCAAGTCCCCCAGTTTGGGAGAAGTGCATTACACGCTTTATATCCATATCAGACGGGCTAAGAGTGCTCTGAGGAGCATAGTCACCAGGACTAGGTACATCTAAACCCTGACTAAGGTGAAAACCATAATTGTGATGTGCGGATATAGTTGCCATTAAAATTTTTTTTAATTATTTAAACTAGTTTTATTAGGTGTGTATGTTTGTTATGTGTTCGACGCTAAATCACTTTATTTTATTTAGCTTATTGGACTTCTCCGTATCTTTTGTACAATACTTTGTTATAGTTTTCACTATATGTATAGAATAATGTTGTATAACGACACTCATTTGTTATGCTTTATTTATTGTCTATATAATTGGCTCATTAGTTTTAATGTGTCTCTACACTCCGACTCCTTATTCATCGCCCAGTTTAACAATTCGCACTTCCACTCACTTCAACAGTTTCGTAAAGACTAATTTCTATGCATAACAATCGTCAACCATTTGAGGCCTCACTAAATATTCGAATTTCACTTCCTCAACACAATACCGCCCTAAATGAAACAATGCTACCTTAACAAATGTTCACCTCTCACTCGCTCGCTCGCTCTTTCTTTCTTTAGGCGTTTTCAATAAATTGTTTGCTCTCGAAACGTTTACAGAGCGTTATTTTGATACGGTTGTTGTTATGGTGTGCCTATGTGGAATAGTCATTGTCGTTTATATATCGTCGGTCTCCTGCCAGAAACACGAATGTGCAAATTTTTGTAAGTGCGATGTCAGCTCTTTATCGGGGAGATATTGATGTAATAACAACTAATATTTGTATAAAAGCTTTTGGAAAATCCATACATACATAATATATATATGTATGTACATAAGTACATATTATATCAATACATATATACCCGAGCAGACATCGCACTTAAAAAAATTTTCACATCCGTGTTTCTGGCAGGAGGCCGACGATATATACATACATACTTGCAAAAACAAAGTTATCGTGTCGCTTTATTCTTAGGTACTATAAAGTTTAGAGAAACAGGAAATTGTAGAAATACCGGTGGATAAATTACTCAAATTTTCTCTTGCTTGGTACTAAATGTATTCATAGTTCACATCATATGTATGTACATATGTATATACGCAGCAGTTATAATGATACAATTTAATGCGAAGACTTTCTTCTGTAACGTGTATGTTCACCCAATTGCAATCTATTACTGGGTGGTAGATGTTATACACCACGGTTGATATCGCTTATCTACCACACATAACTCTTAACCGAACACAGGCAAAATGTTGCTAAACACAAACATATGTACATTAAACATCAGATTACCTAGCACAATAGGGCTCTCGTTTCCTCCTTTGCAGTAAGAAGAGTGCACTGCGTAAAAAGTGATGAAATTCATTCGTGTTCCTTTTCATAAGTGCAAAGAGCATAAATAAAGTTTGAGAAAGAGCCAATGGATATTGGCTTTTTGCTGACAGACATTAATCATCAGACAAAGCAAGACAACAATATACTCTTACAATAAAATATGTTTAATTGTTGACTAGTGTTAGTTGCTATAGTTATTGTCGATTGGGAATGGTGGTAGCTATTCATGCCCCAACTTTGCCATTGTCATCTGCCAATGAACAATGGATGCACACATAACTGCTTTATTGCATTTTGTACGATTTCTTTTGATTTCAAATACATACATGTGTACATACATATTTATAAGTATAAATATGTAATATGTAGGTACATATGTACACATGATTTAAGTAAGTTTCATTGTTTTTCGTTTGTTGGTATCTATGTATGTATGTAGTATGTACCTACATACATACATAAAGGTCCCCACAAACAGACGCGATACGATACAGTCCACATATGCAATTGTGCATGACGCGATACGATTTTTCATATGTGGGCTGTATCGTATCGCTTCTGTTTGAGTAGGGCTTAAGGCTTCGTCGTAATTCATAGACACTTAGGATTTGTTGCAACACTTTGTTTGGCTGGTCGTTGTGTAGTCTGTTGTAGGTACGCATGTTTTGTCCTTACAATGGAAATAAGTATCCTCTTTTCTTTATATAGAATCGTCAGTGAGTGTGCGGGTTTGAGGCTTGTGGGGTATGTACACATGTACTATGTATTTTGTCACTTAATCTTAAAATTTAAATGGTAGGTTCCAATGTTGTATGTACTTACCTACATATTTGCATATGTATGTATGTATGTACATAGGTACATAATGCAGCAAAGGCGTACAGTAGGTAGGTATGTATGTATAAACTCGCTGATAAAATAGTTGTACCTACCTATGTTAGTAACAAATACATATGTTAGTGAAACCTAGGTACACACATACATATATACATATGTATGTACTTTTAACTTATGGCAGTAGGTCTTCTATAGAAAATTATCGAGGGATAGCCAAGCTGTCAGCGGTTCCAAAATTATTTGAGGCTATCATTGTTAATTATCTGAAGTACTCTATTTCCGCATCAATATCGCAACCTCAACATGGGTTTTTTGCTAGAAAATCTACCACAACTAATTTACTGCAGTTCACAACTTAGGTACCTATGTTTCAAACGGATTTACAGAAAATGCTCACACAGAATAATTTACACGGATTTTAGTAAAGTTTTGACAAAGTATGTCATTCATTGCTTATCCAGTTTTATTCGATGGATATCTTCATACCTACATGGCAGAACTCAAAAAGTTATTTTTAAAAATTGTTCTTCCGATGTCATTTTCGTTCCTTCGGGCGTTTCCTAAGGAAGTCACCTTGGACCAATTCTGTTCCTGCTATTCATTGATGATATTTCGTTTGTAATAAAACATTCTAAGATCTTATTACCTATGTAGGTATATGCTGATGATTAGGGAAGCTAAAAATATGCAAATGCATATTGCATATGCAAATGCATATTTAGACCTAAAATGCATATTTACGGTCAAAATGCATATTTACGGTCAAAATGCATTTCGTGCTTATTTTGGCATAATTTGGCACTTAATCGAGCAATATCGAAAAATATTAGGCTGGCAACATCTTATTTGTGGTTAATTCAGATATTTGCTTATACATACAAACAAGACTATTTAACTATTGATCTGGGCTCTGGAGCGGAGCGTTTTCCCTATAAAAATTCACCACGACAAACACTAAGTTCTTGTATGCTGATCAGATCCTCGAAGCAAACCCAGAGCAAAAAAAAACTTTGCTCCGATGCCCATTTATTGATGGAAAACGACTATAGTGTGAAAATTTGAAGGGAACAATAATAAGTATGCAATATGTATCGACATACATAGGAATACGTTACACTGTCAATATGAATCGCGATGGTCTGATGAATCGCAGACTAGTACTACACGTTCAATATGAATATTGCGATATTTTCTTCGCTCCGAGGTTTAAAATATTTTACTTCCATCCTTTTCACACTTTCACTTTCAATAAAATTTGCCAAAATTGCCAATATTTCGTTCCAGATCGCGGATTTCAAAATTTCTAAATATTTTGCCATCCAGAATCGCGATCCATCAATACTCGATGCTACACGGTCAATTTTAATCGTTTTCTCATACAAGAGATTTTTCTCGGAAAATCGCGAAAAATTCACACTGGAAAATATAGTAAAACACACGGTAGTTCAATGCAACCCGGCGCAATATTAATGGAATGGTTTCGTTTGTTTTGTAAAAAGATCTCATGTATTTACATAAATACAAATCTAAAATTAATTTAAAGTATTTTATAGTATTTAAAAACATATTTTTTAAATGTTGAAAATGTGAATTGTACGTTTCAGTTCTTATATTATTATTATTTTGCAAAATTCGTTAAATAAAAATGTCAGCTTGAAATGAAATACATACATTTTTTAAGCATATTTCAGGTATTTTTTAGGCATATATGCATATAATGAGATTTTTTCGTGCATATTTACGAGCATATTTCAATTATTTTTCGGGCATACTAGCATGCATATTTTGAAATTTTTCGTGCATATTTTTAGCTTCCCTACTGATGATGTAAGACTATTTAAATCATTTTCCACTATAGAAAATAGATCTTCCTTACAAGCAGATTTTAACAACCTTGTTCATTGGTGTAAAGCAAATTACATGCCGCCTGCTATGCCACAGGTCTCGGGATCAAACCACGGTCCGAGCAAAACACCAAAACAATTTTTCTAATTAGTAAAAATCCAATTATTGGGTTTTTAAGAGCAGCGGTCACCTCTCGGCAGTGGACGGCATACCCTCCGAGTGTTTTTCTGCCATGAAAAAGCTTCTCACAAAAAATGCATTCGCCGTACGGAGCCGGCATAAAACTGTAGGTCCACCCAATTAGTAGGAAAAACAAAAAGGAGCACACCTCGAATTGAGAGAGAATCTCGGCCATAAAACTCGTCAGAGTTATAATAGCGCCATTGTATTATATTATTATTATACCTATATAAACTTAAAAAAATGTAAAGTTATGTGCTTTTCTCGAAGAACAGTACAACCAGCTTCTTATAAAATATCACAGCATAATCTAGAACAGGTAACTAATTTTATCGATCTTGGTGTCACAATGGACTCCAAACTCATCTTCAACCTCCATATAAACTCTACTGTCAATAAAGCTAAAGCTGTCTTTGCATTTATAAAGCGATGGTCTAAGGAGTTCAACGATTCTTACGCCACAAAAGCTCTATTTATAAGCTTAGTTAGACCTATGTATATTGGAATACGCATCTGTTATTTGGAATCAGTCTTTTTCGGATAAAATAGAATCTGTCCAAAAGCAGTTCCTGCTTTTTGCTTTGCGTAATTTTCGTTGGGACTCAGATTACAATCTTCCACCTTACACTTCTCGTTTAAAACTCATTAATTTACCATCACTTTGTAGTCGTAGAGAGATGCTTGGTATAGTTTTTATGGTTAAATTAATCACTGGGCTTATAAATAGCCCATCCCTTCTAAGTTTTAACGTTCCATGTAGATTATCGAGGCATTTCAAGCCACTATTTGTGAAACCTTGCAAAACAAATTTCGAATTAGACGAACCATTTCGCCGCTTATGCCATGACTTTAATAATCACTTGAGCGCGTTTGACACTTCAGACACGCTTTTTATTATAAAAAAAAAAATAGTTCTAGCCTCACTTAATAAATGATATATGTACCTATCTACAATCAGCTGATGAATTTTGTTCTGTAGCTGAATAGTTTTAGATCTCGACACCTAACAAACCTGTACCTGCACGACTCGGCACAAAAAAAAAAAAAAAATACATATGTAGGTACCTATCCAATCGCTCGATTTTTAAATCCAATTTTTCGCCTGTGACGCTTTTTCCCCAATCCACCATATTTAAAAAAACCCGGCTGCGGGCTTAATTGCCCTTCCGAAAGAGAAATAAATCCCATGGATAAAACGAAATAACGCCCGCGGGAATTATTTCTTTTTCAAGAAAGGAAAAAACGCCTGCGGGCGAATGTGGGAGCGATTTCCAGGGTTTTCTGGATTACCCTCTTAATTCCACGGTCATCGAGTTTTTTGATGGGAACTAGTGACCAAAATTTCTAGTTCCGAACTAGCGAAAAGGTGTCAAAAAGGAACTAGCTCCATTGTACTTAGACTCTCACCAGTTCAGAAGGAGTGAATCGAGTCACCATTATAAGACACACTTTGATTTGTATGCAATTTCAAATTGACAAAAATTAAATGAAGTGTTCGCCTAATTATGATTTTCCGATCCCTCAGCCTTATATTTATCTTTTTTTTTATTTTGTTACTTTTTAGATATTTTTTTTATTTTTATTTAATAAATAAATAAATAACTAAATATTATCGTCTGCCTCGACACTAGAGTTGGGAAATTTAGTTCACTTTGTTGAGCGCTCAATTGGTGATCGACCGTTGCGACTTCTGAACGCAACCATTTTATTGGAATTGGTAGAGTGTGATATCAAAATGATGTTTCGCCTTCGTTAAATCTAAATTCGCTTGGGGCTCGTCTTGCATGCCTAGTTTAATGAAAAGTCAAAATCAGAAGAGGCCCATTCTGATACCACAAGAAGAAAACAGATTACTCCTCCTTTTTGAACCAGTTTGAAAACCTAATGAAGTTCACCAGGGCCCTCACTCTGTAGTTCTATCATAACACCCACGAAAAACACTAGAAAGAATGTAAAATCAAAACAAATTACGATAACTTGACAACTTTTAAAACAGAAAGAAGAAGAGCTCATTTCCATCGCTTTGATCATTCTTATAGGTCCATGATTCGCTTTGAGTTTGACAATACACTCACCGCAATCAACTTTGCAAATGAAAAAAGTAGAAATCAGCTGACGAGATGAGCCCACTTTATAGGTAAGTCATGGTATATACTTTGGGAGTATGGCAACTGTGAACTAATAGTTCATCTGAAAATATGAACTATGTAGTTCGTTCACTCACTTGGATAAACTAGTTCACTGAACTAGATAGTTCATCAACGACTCAACTCTACTCGACGCTGACAGGCAGGCCCGCAGAGAGCCGAGCCGGGCCCCTGGGACAGTTCGCGTTTACGGGCCCCCCTAAAAAATATATTCAATCTAGTAAAAAAATAACATACAAAAATTTTTCAATTCACATTGTCAGTTTTATTTCATATAAAATAAGATTTACTAGAGCACTTACATATAGAGTCTATGCACGATGCGTCTGATTCAAGAGTCAGTAGTAGTTACACCGACATGACTCTGGCATGACTCAAGAAAATCAAAATTAGTTTGATATTTTGCTGTGACTCGCCTGTCAAATTTTGTCAGTTAATTTCCAAACCGTTTAAAAAATAAATAACGAAAAGAAAAAATATATGTATTTTATTTTGAAAAATGTTTGCCAATAAGTTCGATATTGAGGAAGATAAAATTTTTTTTACTTGAATTCATCGAAGTATACAGGTCGTCTGAGATATTCATTTCGAACCTTCTGCAATGAAAACTATTCACAAATGAATGACGCAAGTGAGCCCAGAATGACAGCGAGTCAACACGTACACAGATGACTCGCGAGTCAGACGCACTGTGTATAGACCCCAATACATACATAAATGAAATGTTAGATCTCATTTGTTTGATTTGCTTACATTAACTTTTTAAATACGTTTTAAGAGCTTGAATCATCCAAGGAAAACCTTCCGTGCTTTTTGGTCTGCGAATATGGAAATTACTGAGTCAAAGCTAATGGGCCCGTCAGAATGAATACTTTTCCGGCAATCCAGCAGCGTTTAACTGACACATACTTCAATTTCATATATTTTTTACGGCAAAGTTGAAGTACTGATTGTGTCGATCTTCATTCAAATACATGTAATTCCACTCTGCTGTCAGTTAAACGGATTGCTGGATTGACGGAAAAGTATTCATTCTGACGCCCCTATAATGCTGCGAGCAAGGCTGGACGCCAATGCCAATGTTCCAAGGCTTGTCAAGCTATTTTGGCTCATAGTAGAACGCAAAAAATTTTTCACGCGAGACAATAGACTGAAAGAATGCTCCCCTTCAGCCACACTGACTGGAAGTGTGCAAAATATTCTTAATGCTATGCAGATGTTAGGAAATAATACTTCCATCTTCAAGTTATGAAGTTTGTTCAGAAGTTGTAATGGTGGCAGCGAATCACATCCCAAATTTGTTAAGTGGATGGCTTTGAGATAAATGATTTCATCTATTAGATCCGTAGAAATAGCTATGCCATAAATCGTGCAGAATGCCGTTGCCTTTTCTCTGAGCTCTTCTTAAGACAGATCCTGATACTTCCACAAAAAACTAAATTTAATCGCAATGTCAGTTTATTTATATAATCCTTCTTGCACTTGTTCCTGGTAATAACTCTAGTATCTAACTATAAAATCATGGAAATAATAGTAGATAGATAATGGTATTGTTTTTAATAATTTTTTAAATTTTGTATACCTTAACTCTTTGAAATCAATTTAAACAGGGTTACCAACATTTTTCATTTGAAAAGTAAATATTTCTGAGAAGCTTGGTTCACCACCTTACCAATTGCGGTACTTTGGAAACTTTAAATCAAAGTCGATTTTCCTCAATTTCAACTCACTTTTCTAGGATTTGCCCATGTATAAACAAGGTAAATATTTGATTGGATGCTTATAATTTTAGTTTGGTGATTTGGTTAAGTTAAACACTTCAATTTTAAAACAATTTTTTGTAGCAACAAAATACCTATGTATGTATCTATGAAATCCTAGTTCGAATACTGTCAATACTGCTTTGCCTTTCCGGGCCCCCAAAAACCTTCCGGGCCCCAGGGCGATTGCCCTGGCTGCCCCCCCCCCCTCTCCGCGGCCATGCCGACAGGATTCGAACGCCAGATTGATTGTCACACGTGTTAGCCAGTGGGTCATCGCGCCACTTACATGAAGTGTGTCAAATACTGCACCTAAGCGGCAGATGTAAAACTGTAGAATTTGTAAATACTCGTAGCTAGGCATGGGTAACACTGCGCTGCGCGGCGCAATTGCGCTAACACCAACCCTGGCGTTATTGCGCTAACTCCGATTTGGGAAATGCGCCAACTCAATTTTGTAATATAAAACCGACTCAATTTCGTGCGCTAACACCAGCACCAATATAGCGCTAGTGTAAAATGGCGCAACCACAACGCCAATAACAGCACCATAGTATATGTATACGTATGACACCGCCACAATTATGTATGCTTGATAGTGATCTAAGTGACTCTAATTTCCAGCATATTTTCACAAATATACGGAATATGTTTCCAAATGATTATGAAAATTTAAATTAATTGTGCCCTCGTATATGTAAGCAGAATTGCGCCAAAAGAAATAAAACGTGGATGGTGAACAGTAACAAGCGAAAAAATGCTATTTATCGATTATTCCATGACAATTGCGCTAAAGGTGTTATTGCGCCAGTACCGTGAGTTGGCGCCACGAGTGGCGCTGGAGTTATTGTATCAGCGCCAAAAAAATTGCGCCATTACCCATGGCTACTCGTAGCTAGTTCAGAACAATCGAAATTGTGCCAATAAGCGAATAGCGAAAACTGTAGAATTTAGTACTAGTTTGGAACTATCGAAAATGTAGTGCAGAGAGTGACAATTGACACCGCCTAGGACACCGTCGTGTTAAATTCGTCAGTTGATAACATGTAAAAGAGATTTAGCTCGCACTAGTAGTGGCGAAAAATGTGCTAGAAGCGACCTAGTTCGGAACTAGAGATTTTCCTTACAGTGTAAGCATTTCTATATATGAATGTATGTATGGGAATTGGTTGGAAAGTGAGAATCGTAACTGTTTAACCAATCATAATGGCGCAATGGAGAGAATTATTTGTTGCCACTGTATGCAGTTTCCAGTATAAAAGCACACAAGCTGTGCCGTTATTTAGTCATTCATCCTCCCTTTCATTCACTCCCGTTCATTGAAATTCATTTATATGTACATACATATTTGAAGCATTCATTCTAATATAATATGAGTATTTGCTTGGGTGCATATTAGGCCGGGGCGATTTGTATGGAGGTAAATTAATCGTGGTATCGAAATTGTTATTCCTCCTAGTTTTCTGAGTAACTGATTTTTTTAGGGGGCGTGGCACAGCCCCCCGATTCTATATCTGAAGTGCAAACGGCTAGGAAACAAATAGTTTTTGGAAATATTAATGTTTAAAGTTGCGTAAATTGTCACACTGAACAACCCTTTTTTGTATGCAAATCGATTGATCTGTTGGTCTAGTGCTGCCACACAACAACAAAAAATCCAAACAAAAACAGCAATCAGAAATTGTCTAAAATGGGCAAAGAGATGTTTTATAAAAGTTATGCGTATAATACCCTTATGCGTTCCACGAAATTTGTGTAAAATTAATTTTGATGTTCAGAAATTTTATTTTTACATATACACCAGAACGGATTTCAGGAAATAAAAAATGGACAAAAATCGGAAAAAAAAAATAAGCAGGCCAATATGCACATGCTTGTATGCTGATTCCAAATATGAAATCTTAATTACAGTCGGTTTCGAGATATCTATAGCCTGATTTCTGGATTTGAGGCTGAATACTCAAAATCGCATATTTTCCCAATTAGTTTGATAATTTTTTTTGATAACCAACGAAACGAAATAGTTTTGATAATTTTTATTTGGTACTAGCAAATACCAGTCCCGCTTCGCAGCGACGAACAAAAGTTTTTATGTTATAATGGGTCTTTCCCTTTACCTTTACTTTTACCTTTATCTTTATCTTTACCTTTACCTTTACCTTTACCTTTACCTTTACCTTTACCTTTACCTTTACCTTTACCTTTACCTTTACCTTTACCTTTACCTTTACCTTTACCTTTACCTTTACCTTTACCTTTACCTTTACCTTTACCTTTACCTTTACCTTTACCTTTACCTTTACCTTTACCTTTACCTTTACCTTTACCTTTACCTTTACCTTTACCTTTACCTTTACCTTTACCTTTACCTTTACCTTTACCTTTACCTTTACCTTTACCTTTACCTTTACCTTTACCTTTACCTTTACCTTTACCTTTACCTTTACCTTTACCTTCACCTTTACCTTTACCTTTACCCTTACCTTTACCTTTACCTTTACCTTTACCTTTACCTTTACCTTTACCTTTACCTTTACCTTTACCTTTACCTTTACCTTTACCTTTACCTTTACCTTTACCTTTACCTTTACCTTTACCTTTACCTTTACCTTTACCTTTACCTTTACTTTTACCGTTACCGTTACCGTTACCTTTACCTTTACCTTTACCTTTACCTTTATCTTTACCTTTACCTTTACCTTTACCTTTACCTTTACCTTTACCTTTACCTTTACCTTTACCTTTACCTTTACCTTTACCCTTACCCTTACCTTTACCTTTACTTAAAAAAAACAATGAAGTTGAAGCCCTTCAGGGGTCATCCGCGTCCCCGCTTTGACCCATATCTCGGGACCTGGCCTAGGCATCGCAATGAAAATAACTCTATGTTGACGGCCTGCTCAGCACCTTTCATTTGATACCAATATTGCTCAAAGACTTGCTGGGTCACTCTGGGTCCACATTTGGGCCTATATTCCGGGAAGTTCCCGGAAACAGGACAACTGTAGTGGAAAAATCCAATGTCAACAGGACCTAAAGGATAACCACTGAAATATAAAATAACACAAAAACTACCTACTTTAATTTTTTATAACTCCTAAAATGTTAACTACGTGAAAATTCCTTATGATATGTTTCATTTAGAATAATTAAAGAAATATTTTTTTTAATATACAATTTTGATGTACCTGCAGTGCTTAATGTACTTTGGTGCATCTAAAGTGAAAATTTCAAAAAAAACTACGTTTTTTTATGGTGCTATTTTAAGTTCAAATATTTTGCTAATTTATGTAAATATTTTAATCTAATGATCCAATTCTCATTCTTACATACTTAAACGTTAATATTAAAAACAACTAGAGCTGAAATACATGCTAGCTGTGCACGGTGGGCGGTGAGCAACAATAGGTTGCATGAATATATCGAAAAAACGATTGCCGGCTAAAAACTTACGTAAAATGATATTCTAACTTAACTTAAAATAGCACCAAAAAAATAACGTACTATTTTTGATATTTTCACTTTAGGTGCACCAAAGTACATTAAGCACTGCAGGCACATCAAAATTGTATATTAAAGCAATATTCCTTCATTTATTCTGAATGAAACATATCATAAGGAATTTTCACGTAGAGATAACATTTAAGGAGTTATTCGCAAATTAAAGTGGGTACTTTTTGCGTTATTTTATATTTCAGTGGTTATCCTTTAGGTCCTGTTCACATTGGATTTTTGCACTACAGGTGTCCTGTTTTCTTTTTAATACCTTTTCTTGTATCCTTTAGCTACCAGATAATGTACTGAAATAGCCAAATTTAGACTTTGGCGAATTTTCGATTTCGTCAATATTTAATCCTTTCAAAAAAAACAAAAAATGTGGATATCCTTGAAATAGGAGCAGCTCGGATTTTAATTTCAACGGATGTTTCATCTATAAACATCACATAACACAACCCCACTTTCCTTTTTTGTCGACATTTTCATGCAACCTATCGTCGCTTCCTGCCCACCGTGTACAGTAGAACTTTTTATTTTTTTATACTTCTGCTGCGCTGTTGATTTATTTATTTTCAAATGAAAATGAAATTCAAAGGAAATGAAAAAAGTTGAAAGTAATTTCAAACCCTGTTCCAAAGGCTACAATAATGACCAAGGATGGAAAATAACTATTATTCTTAAATTTTTTTATCAAAATAAGCACATCTCACACTGAAAAACCCCCATTCAGTGTATGAATACACACGCTTTTGCGTTAACTTATGCTACATAATGCGTACAAGCAAACATACAGTGAACTACACTGCGTATACGTAACTTGTTTACATACATACATACATACATACATACATACATACAGGTGAAACTAATAAAAGCGTGTTAAAAATCAGTATGTTCCCACATCTAATAATAATGTAATCTGTGGTAATCTGCAATGATTTTTATTTTAAGAGTTTTATACATAAAAATCGAAAAAAATAATTGAGCCTGAGCATAATATGTAATATCAGGAATAAGTATTATGCTATGATTTTAATTTTTCTACTCAAGCATATTTATTATTTCTTCATTTTTACTCTTTCCGTCAAAAATAATTATTATACTTAATTTTTATTTTTTCCCTCAAAGCAATTTTTATTTTTTTTTTACTCAAGAATAAAAATTACAGTCTGATTTTTATTTTATTTTTCATAAAATAAAACTCAAAACGTCCTACAGCCTGGACCATTAGGATTTTTGGCTTGAAATTTTGCATGAACACACCTTCTAGTCTGCCCTAACTACTTCCGAAGAGAAATGGTTGGAAATTCTATTACAAATGGTGGAAAAATGGTGTTAAAGTATGCATGCAATTTGCTTTAAAATTCTTACAAAAATGTTGCGTATACGCCACAGCATCTATATGTAAAACTAACCTAGAAGTAAAAATCAAGTATGTATACATATATTAATAATTATTTTTGATGGAAATAGTATAAATGGAAGAATAATGATTACATGCTGATTTAAATCATTTCGCTTATAATGATTACCGTACCTGATAATGACATATCTATCAATTTTAGAAATCGGATGTCAAATAACAAAGTTACAAAAACAAATTACCCCAAACCCTCTCAAGTTGTGAGTCTCAACATAAGCTAAATCTTGGGGCGGACTTTTACAGCTTTTGTCCTTTTCCATGGTTGGGTCATCTAACTGAGTTGTTCTTCCATAAAATATCACTTTTGTATCACTTGGAAAAAAATCGCCAAAAATAAAGTATTCATCGGATCCTTTTAATATTACACTTAAATTGTTTGCAATAAAACAGCCTACTTTTTTAATGAAGAAAACTTTCCTGGTTTTTACAACTTCTTATAAAAAACCTAATTTCAAAATCAGAAGTTTTGAGAAAAAATTTTTATTCTAAATAACACTTTATGAACCGAAATTTTTTTTTACTATTTTTACTTGGTGCACGAAATCAAGGCTGCTCAACGAAATGAACAAAATAGTTTTGTTTCAAAAAATATCAATAAAAAGTATCCAAAAAATTTTGTTTTGTTGCTTATCAAAAACAAAATTTTTTCGTTTCAAAAATTATCAATGAACTTTTATCAATATAAATTTTGTTTCATTGATATCAAAAAAAATAACAAAATTGTATTTGTTTTTATTTATGTACGTACATAGTACATAGAATGTAAGATTTTTTCACTTCACAGAAAACGAAATTATTGAAATTTAATTTTTTCGTTTAAAGTTGAAACAATATTTTTTTAAATAATTGTTTTGATAATAACACTACTCGGCAAATTTTGATCAACTTTAACCACCAAAAATGAAATAATACTTTTCTAAAGCGAAATTTTACGCTGATTCCGAATATCATCTCCATTTTTTTGTGGCAGACCCAGTTTTTGAGATATCGGTCAAAATGTAGAAAAATCCATATATGCAAGACATTGATCACATAAGTGCATTAAAAAGTTTTATTAGACATCGTGGCAATTTGGCATCTAGGAAAATCTGGTAGCGCGAGCTCCAACAAAAAATTTTTATTATCGCACTCAAAAATGGGTCAAATAGTTTGGTTACAATGGCAAAAAGACCAAAAATAGTAAGATTTCAACAACAAAAATTGGATTTATTCATAAAACTTCATTAAGGAGTAATACTTAAGATTATTTCATTCCATTTACTACGTGTTTTGAAGTGCTCAATGCCTCTCAGAACAGCGATTAATAGGAAAAAAAATTAATTAATCTGTTTTTCGCGATTTTAAGGAGAGGATAAATAATGAGGAATGTCAGTAAGTACATTTTTTCCTCTATAGTTTTGCAATAAAGTAGCTTTTTGTTACCTAGAAATCCACAAACAGTTTGGTAAAAACTGCTCCAAACAGTAACAAAAAGGACCCAATCTATCGTGAAATAGTTAGGACTTTTGTTCTGTTTGTGGATTTCTAGTTAACGAAAAGTTACTTTCAGGGACCCTAATCATTATGAGTTTTATAATAAAAATCACGATTTAATCATAATATGTTGAGTTTTTTTACAATTCATCAAAAATAATCATTATTCCTTGAGTTTTATTTTTTTCGATCAGACATAAAACTTATTCCTTGAGTGATATTTTATCTCTCAGAAATAATAATTATTCTTTGAGTTTTATTTTTTTCGATCAGAAATAAAACTTATTCCTTGAGTGATATTTTATTTTTCAAAAAATAATAATTATTCTTTGAGTTTTATTTTTTCGCTTGGGTCGAAAAACTTAAAACATCTCTGGGTGCCTTTAGTATAAAAAGACTTTCAAGAAATTTAAAGGCCGACTAAAATTGTGTCCACCATCAGAAAGAGCATCTTCACGAAGTTATATCAATAAAAATTTATTGGTAATTATGTGTCAGGGCACTCCAGATATGTTTTGAGTTTTTCGACCCAAGCGAAAAAATAAAACTCAAAGAATAATAATTATTTTTTGAAAAATAAAATATCACTCAAGAAATAAGTTTTATTTCTGATCGAAAAAAATAAAACTCAAAGAATAATGATTATTTCTGAAAGATAAAATATCACCCAAGAAATAAGTTTTATTTCTGATCGAAAAAAATAAAACTCAAGGAATAATGATTATTTTTGAGTTTTATGGATATCGCTAAAAATTTTTCGATTATAGTGGATTCGGATAGTGCTCTTTCAGACAAGCACACACACATACTCGATACTCTTCTACGATGTTTGAAAGTATTTGATTTTTTCCATTGAAAATATAAGGCATAATGATTATTATGGGTCCCTGGTTACTTTATTGCAGAACTATACAGTAATATGCGGCCTAAAATTCATTTTTTGCATTCACATCTTGATAATTTCCCTACAAGCTTAGGTGCTGAAAGTGATGAACCTGGTGAAAGATTTCATCAGGGCTTAATAGTTTTTGAAAGGCGTTATCAAGGATCCTGGCATGAGCATATGATGGGACATTATTTTTTGGACAATCATATGTACGTGTAACAAATCCAGAAAATCACAAAAGAGTAATCAAAAGTACTTACTGACATTCCTCATTATTTATCCTCTCCTTAAAATCGCGAACAACAGATTAATTAATTTTTTTTTTCCTATTAATCGCTGTTCTGAGAGGCATTGGGCACTTCAAAACACGTAATAAATGGAATGAAATAATCTTAAGTATTACTCCTTAATGAAGTTTTATAAATAAACCCAATTTCTGTTGAAATTTTACTCTTCCGTAAAATTTTAGGTTAAGGACTTTCAATAAAAATAGATAAATATAAATAACGGTACATCCGATTATTGCAATATTAGTCTTGGAATGTTCACAATTAAATTCTTTATAGGATAGGGGGCTAGCTTTTTGACCCCCATATAATGTTTCTGATTTTAGGACAGTCGAATCTGAAATGTCTTTAAAAAAATTCGATTTTTTTTCCAATTTTTTTTTTTCCTTCTTTTTGCCATTGTAACCAAACTACTTCACCAATTTTTGAGTGTGATAGCAAAAAATGTTTGTTGGCGCTTCCTCTACCAGATCTTCCTAGATGTAAAATTGCCATGATGTCTAATAAAACTTTTTGATGCACTTATGTGATGCAATGTCTTGCATATATGGCTTTTTCTACATTTTTACCAATATCTCAAAAACTGGGTCTGCCACAAAAAAAAAACGGAGGTTATATTCGGAATCAGCGTAAAATTTCGCTTTAGAAAAGTATTATTTTATTCTTGGTGATTTTTTTTGTCGAGTAGTGTCATCAAAACAAAAAAAAAATTTTATTTTTTTTTGATAACAGTCAAGACTTATCTAAAGAAGAATATCGCAGTAGATAAGCTGATTGGAATTGTGTATGTATACTAAAAAGTGTGAATGTCAGACAAAACGAATTGGCAAAAATTTTAACTTGAAATTCATTTCTCGTCTCTTTCACATTGAAATTTTTAAAGAAAACACACACATAAAAACGGAAGTAATATAACCTCTATTTGGATAAACCTTGATAACAGTTGAAAAGAAATGGATTTTGTTATCCTTTTTACGTTTATAAAATCGAAAATTTCAACAGAAACAAAATTTTTTTTGTTTATTGTTAAAAATAACGTTATTTTGCAGCCTTGCACGAAATAGGTTATATCGTTGGCTTCGTGAGCAAGTGTGCTAAGTCCAATTTTTATCAAAACTGAGATTTTAATGCAGTACGATGGTACAACTAAAAAGACATGCTTAGCTTTAGCTTACTTTCGTTTAGTGTTACTCCAAAGTTGATAGCTCAATGCGTTAAAGAGACATACTGAATTAAGTGGATCCATTGGCCAAATAACGGTAAATTGCCGATATCTCAAAAACCTTCCCATAGATTTTCGGAATCAGCAACCAATTTTACATATAGATAGGATAGAGGCGTTCAAAGTATTTTTTTGGCTGTAGAGCAGTGTAATTGTGGTATGAAAACTAGTTTCCGGTACTTCATACATTTTTATTATAATTGTATTCGTTTGATCCAAACACGGTCCAGCTATTTTATATATAGAGGGTGCAGCATAATGTGGGCGTGGCCACACCCATTATAAACGGTTTTATCTCTCATCAGACCAAGCCTAAAATATTCTTGTTAGTGCAAAATTTCATCCCTTTATGACTTTTAGTTACAAAAATGCCACGTTACAAGTTTCCAAAGGGAGTTTTAGAATTTTTTTTTAAAGTAGGTGTGGTTGCAAACCTTATTTCGCTAAAACTTTACTACAAGTAATAAAAGTATGTACCTAGACCAAGTTTCGCCGTAACATCTCAATTATTTGTCGGGTTATGGGCTCCGAAATCTCTTACATAGATTCACGATGTCACGCCAATTTTCAAAAATATTTATGGTTTCTGTTTTTGTCCATAGTTGGACTCATGCCGTAAAATTTTAATGATATATCTTTATATTTGACAAAGATGTCGCTTTAAATGTTTTTATTAGTCCCATTTATAGTTCCCATATATAAAAGTGGGCGTGGTCGTCGACCGATTTGGACAATTTTTCGTCCAAATTTCATCTATATATCTACTACGGTATCTGAGTTATTTATGACTTATAAAACTTTCAGAATTTAACCTTTCATAAGTGGGTGTGGCAGCGCCCATTTTCAAGCTATTTATTGGTTTGACAAAATTAGTACAGCAAGATTGAATCTTTAATAGTACAACACATACTTATATGGAGATCATATTACATTGCATGTACAGTCTAAATATAAAAAATTTCAACTTAAAAACTAACAATAAAACATTAAAATTAATTGCTTCACTAAATTATTTATTTATTTATTTGTAGAGAAATAGTTATATAACACTTTCTTGAAGTTACCTAAGTTCAATCTGCTCCTAAATTAGCATTAAATGCTAACAGGGATAAGATTCCAAACTCTTATAGCATTGATGAAAAACAGTCGTGTAGAGTTATTATAATTGAAACACGGCACAAATAAATTACAGGAACGCACTGATTTATATATATTTCTTTGTCGCCGGCTTTCGCGCAAACGCGTGGAGGGATTTCGACCAAATTTACACACCAGCTGAGTATCTTGCCCTAGATGGTTTATATGCATATTTTTTTCAAATCCGAAAGTCGGTTCCATAGATATATGTAGGTCAAAAGGTTAAAACGTGGATCCGGCTTTCCCCTGAATATTTCTGGCCGATTTTGGTATCAAATGAAAGGTATTGATGAGGACCTGAACACAGAACCCTTTTAATTGTGATGCCTTGACCGGGTCTCCAGATATGGTCAAAACATGGACCCGATGACCCTGCAATGTTTCTGAGCGATATTGGTATCAAATCAAAGGTCTTGATGAAGACTTCAACACAGAACTATTATAATTCTGATGCATAGGCCGGGTCCCCAAATATGAGCCACAACGTGGACTCGGATGAAACCGAAAAGTGGGAATCATGGCTTTAATACAGAGATGTTCTAGATGTAATGCTCAACCTGGTTCTCTGGGTAAAGGGCAATAAAAAGGAAGAGGAAAAGGAAGAGGGAAATCGGAATGGGAATTCAAGGGGAAGAAAACGAAAATAGAATAGGAGAGAGAGCGAGATATTGGGAGTGGGAAAGGGTGACGAATGAGAGGGGGAGGGGAAAGGACGGGTAAGGGAAAGAAAAGGAAATGAAAGAGAAAGCAAAGGGAAAGGAAAGGGAAAAGGAAGCGGAGATGAGAGAGGGAAAGGGAGCGGTAGTATAAGAGAGGTCGCACAGTGCTTCGTCTCCATATAGGGAATCGGCAAAATTAGGGATGTAGTCGCAGAACAATGAAATTTTGTATACAGACATAAAATACTAGAGGTAAGAAAAAAACGAAGTTTTGACTAAATCGATGCAAGGACATGACTACCTCCCATATGTCCTTGATTTTAAAGTTGTGATTTCAACTTCAATTTCAAACAGAATGAAATCAAATTTGGTATATATTTATAGAATTATGCTTTTAAACTAGGTGACAAGTTTCGTCCCCTTAAGTGCAAGGACAAGGACTACCTCCCATATATCCTTTTTTACAAAATTTAATTTTTAGATTAACATGTAATCACAATACATTAAAAACGAACTATAACATATATAACTATCCTTTTAGAATCAAGGATGGACTACTCTCGTTAGTTATTGCAAAAAATGGTTCTAAAGAAAATTACTTTTAAATTTGTTCAGAAAATATGTTGGTTGTTATAGTTTAATGCACTATTTTGTTGCAAAATGTCAATATGATTTTGGCACATATCAAATTGTAACTTTTAAAGGCGCAATATTATTAGAGTTAACAGAGAAACATTTTTTTATTATAAAATATTTAAATGTAAAAAATAAAATTTTTGGGGTGTTAAATAAAGTACCAAATTAGCGATTTCCGGCATAATTTTTGAACCTTTTTCTTTTTTGGTAGCAAGACCTCCTAGCATAGAATCGAAAATTAAAATAAAAAAATATTCGTTTTTTCTTGTTTTTTTTTTTAAATTTTGTCAAACTGTAAAATTTTTTGTGTCTCACCTAAAAAAGTTAGTATTACATGTATGTTTTTTGTCACATATTTATAAAAAAAAACTGTATATTTTATCCTAATTAGGCTAATTTACTATAGCATGAGAGAAAAAATAGTTCCATATATTAATTTTGTTAAATTTTTTTGAAAATATGGCTTTACAAAGTTGTACAATTTCTACATTTCCGGCAAAAAACAGTGCAATTTGTTTACAGATTCTACTAGACCACTTCAAAGTTAACCAAATTCGCAAATAAAAAATAGGCGTTCTTTTTTAATTTTTTGTTTGACTCCACCAAACTTTAGTAATTTTTTGAACTCCAATAAAAAAGTCGCAAATGTTTCGATGGAACTACATAGTCACCTTTCTGAAATAAATCATTTATCAAAAGTTATTTCAGCTATAATGGTAAGCAAATGTGGCAAGTTTCAGAGTAATACGATTTAAAATGAATTTTTGGCAATTTTTTTTGTAACACACTTTTGCCTCAAAATTGTACTGATTTTAGAGACCTCTATTGGCAACAAAAGCATTATAAATAATGCTATTCTAATTCTATTTATACATTTATTCCAGGTGATGTGTTAGCTTCACAAAAATATATACATATTACTTGAATAAATTATGCAGTTTATTTTATCTTAATTTTGCCTATGGGACGAAGCACTGTGGGTCGGGTCTCCAGATGTGGATCAAAACGTGGACCCGAATGACCCCGGAATATTTTTAAGAAATATTTGTATCAATTTCTATCGAAACCCGCTGAAAGGGCAACATTGTCATGAATTTTGGTAAAACAAAAAGAATAATTTATGGACGTATAGGTAGGTAGCTGACCCAACTATGTGAAAACGACTTCAGAGCTCAAAAGGACATTAGAATGAAGTGTAGAGCTTCAAAATACGAAAATAATGATGTATCAGTTTTAAAAATCGGTATTTCACAGGGTCAAAAAAATAGCCCTCTCAACATTAGCTTCAAATTTAGGGGCGGACTTTTACAACTTTTTTTTCGACCCTATCTAGTGGTCATGTCCTTGCATCGATTTGTCCAAAACTTCGTATTTTTCTTATCTCTATTATTTTATGTCAGCACACCAAATTTCATTGTTCTGCGATTACTCCCCTACTTTTACCGATTCACTATATGGGCCGTTACCTTTGAAAGTGGCACAAGTCCAGTTTTTGCAAAAAGTGAGTTACCAGCAGTTTTAGTTAGACATACGTATCCTTAACGCGTATTTCTAAAAGTTGTCATTATAACATATAGCTCCCATACAACTGATTGTTTAGATATATGGATTTGCACTTTTATTTTCTTATAGCTCCGAAAATAGCCATTCTGTGTGAAAAAGTAGCATAAACATTTTCATTGAGAATGAATAGACAAACAATTTTCTACTATACGATTTCGACGTATCTGCATCACTTAATGCACTTTTGTACAACCAAAGTCGAATTTCACAATTGGCATTTTTAAGCCTATTATTACACTGTTGGTAAATTTTTAACTTTTGAATTATCACAGCGAAACGCTGAGACACCCCAACTTAATTTTTGGCTGTGGAATACGATGGCGTTTTTAGAAAGTCAAAGTTAGCTCTTGTTTTCGAGAAATTTGGAAAAGAAGTTTCAGAGCTCTGAAGGTAATTTTTTTCCGTCTATAAACTTTACTTTATTAGGTTTTGAACCCTTTTGCGGATTTTGACGGTTATTCTTACCTACTTAATTGGGGCATTCTAAATTCACCATTAGTTTTCCCAACCTGGCTCCGGTTTGTGATATAACGGTATTTACCCAACAAACACTGGGGTTAGTTATCGATTTGAGAATGACTCGAGAACTAGCCTCATTCTCAAACCTCTAACGTTAGAGGACGACTCGAAAATCTATCGAGAATCATAGCGTTCTCAAACAAAAGGGTACCTAATTCTCAAATCGAGAAAATTATAATTCTCGAATCGAATTCTAATGTAGTTCTCTTATGATATTCTAATCAGAATTTGCAAATACTTCCAATTGAAATGAAAAACAAAGCTTTGTCTCATTTTATATGATTTTTTCATTGTTTAGATTTTATTAACGCAATATGTGCCTAAATTGCATATGATTATATATATTGACATGTATATGTTTACCACATTTATAAGAACTGAAATTTAAACAAAATTCAGTCTTATTATTTAAATTAAAGGTACTTCTTGTACTTTTTAATGGAAAACATTGTACTACGGTAATATTCACTTTACCATTTTTTAGTATCTAATTTCAATATATGTATGTATATTCAATATATCACAGAAATATATTGAGAATTGATAAAAGGCGTGAGATTTGGCTCCTTCTCTAATCACTCGCTAATCGAATTCTAGTGTAGTTTTCAACCCTAGTTATCGATTTGAGAATATATAGAGAATTACACTAGTTATCTAAGGTAATCTCGACAAAATTTCTAACGTTAGAGACTGTGTTTGCTGGGTAAGAATTACCATCGATTTGGACTTTCTTGTTAATAACTCAGCCAGTTTATGAGACATATTGCCCAAACTTTACACATGCTCATATTTTAGCATTACCTTAACATTTTCTGAAAATAATTGAAATCGGCTGACTATAACATATAGCTGTCATACAACAAATTGTTCAGATATGGACATTTTGGGGTATAAATTCGCTATTCAAACAGCTAAGGACATGAAACTGGAGAATTTCTACTCGTATTGTACTTAATCTATTCTCTGAAAATCGTCAAGATCGGGTCACTATAACATATAGCTCCCATACATCTGATTGTTCAAATATATGGTTTTGCACTTTTATTTTTTTATAATTCCGAAAATAGTCATTCTGCGTGAAAAATAAACATAAACACTTTCATTCAAAATGAATAGGTGAACAATTTCCTCATATACCATTTCCACGTATCTGCATCAGTTATTGCACTTTTGTGCAACCAAGTTTGAAATTTGACCATAGGCCTTTTTTCAAGCACGACAACACATAACTTCATACTAGATGTTACATTTCGCGCGAGATTGGACCCGCGAAGTGTGACATCTAGTGTGAGGTTTCACTGACTGCACCCTCATCCATATACGCTCTTTGTGAAACTTCACACTAGATGACAGACTTCGCGGGTCTCATCTCGAGCGAAATGTGACATCTAGTGTGAAGTTTTTCAGACTGCAGCCTCTTATCCATATACGCTCTTTGGTGCAACTTCTGGCGTACGACGATGATATCGATATCATTTTGGTGGGTGCATACAAACATACATATGTATGTACATATGCATATGTATATTTAGCGATCCCTTCGGGCAAAACAGACTCTGCTGAAGAAGACAATGAAAGTATCTGTGGCCACAAGCAATAATCGCGCAAGTCCTAAAATATGATTTCGAGATAAATTGCTTCTTATATTCAACAGCGTTTCTTAAAAAAGTCGGCCAAAAAGTATGAATGCAAAATCGATAAGCCATCCACAGTTTGATCAGCTGTTTTATAACAATAAAGTTAACGCATCACTAATTTAAGCTTTAATTATGGCCTTCAACTGGATGCGTACGATATACTGTACCGCCACGCTACACTAATTTAAGATTAAATAAGCTCCGTGATTTTTTAAGGGTTGATTTCTTCACTCCAGCTTTTGTGCATACCTATGTACTTATGTGATGTGATGTGTGTATGTGATTAAATGAATGTGAATATGGCACTATGAAAATGTTTGACTTTTCAATTTTTTTTTAATTTGGCTGAATTCAAATTTGATGTATGTACCTATTTATGTATATACATATGTACTTGTAAATAAAAAAGGTTTTAGCCACACATTAATTAAAGTGGCCACTTATGTGGACTTAAAGTGTTACTCGAGAGTTTTTTTTTATTTCTACATATGTATGTGTGTATGAACAAACGAGTAGTAAAAAGTATAGAGCAACCCTGCAGGCAAAACAACTAATTGTATATTATACATAATTCTACCAGTTTGAAAATTTTGCCAACTATACCATTTCCAGACAGATTTTAGAAATGTCAAATGGATTTTAGAAAGCGTTAAATGGATTGTCGAAAGCGTGAATTGGATTTCGGAATGTGTGTGTAAAGGAAATTTTACACAGAATTTTCGAATAGAAATTCTTTATTGCGTATGACAGTATAATGTACATATATGTACGTATTGTATACATTTTCGAAAATCCTATTTGCAGTTTCTAAAGTCCAATTATCCTTTTCTAAAATCCAGTTGGCTATTCTAAACTCTAATTTCCCCTTTCTAAAATGCAATTGAAATTACTAAAATCCAATTTTCCATTTCTAAAATACAGTTAATAATAATAATATAATACAAACAAACAATTTGAATCTATTTAATGTCAAACGTCCGACTTAGTAGAGAAATGTTCTACTCAGGCGTAATACGGAGGTCATAATGCGATTTTTTTTTCATTTCATTTAATTTATTTCACAAAATCAGTATCTACAATAAGATCAAAATCTTTTGTAGTACAACAATAGTAGTAATGCAACTTACAATTTAAGACATACGCATAGATACAATTTATAATACACAAAAGAGATACATATATGGTTACAAAATGTCTTACTAACTAATTAGAAATACATATACATGTAGATAGATGGCTAATCTAATTGGCTGGAGAAAAGTAATCATATATAACTTTTTTATAGTTGCTTTTGCTAAGTCTATTTCTTACAGCATTTGGAATAGAGTTCCAAGAACGTATAGTGTTCACAAAAAACAATCTGGTGGAAGTAACCGATTTAAAAATAGGAACGATTAAGTGTGTTCACGAGTTGACTTGGTATATACGAGTTTCTCATATACATAGGTAAGAAGGTGTTTTGGTAATCATAAGGCGATACAGAAAAATACAGCTTCAAGCTCTGAAAGAATCATGAATATCACATCCCAAAAGATTAAATCCCCAATGGGATATGTGCGCGAATTTTCGTAACCCGTATACCCGTATTGCTCCATATATTTCCCGTATTTCTCCATATATTTCCATACATTTTTACTCACTTGTCAAAAGCGCGACCGATCGAACGCTAAATTGCGATTCCGGTATTACCTATTCGATAATTCTGAACTAGCTAAAAATTCCAAAAAATTCTACAGTTTTACATCTGGCACTTAAGTGCAGTATTTGACATGCTTAAAGCGCCACTATACGGGTACATTCTATGCTCAATGCGTTAAAGAGACATACTGAATTAAGTGGATCCATTGGCCAAATAACGGTAAATTGCCGATATCTCAAAAACCTTCCCATAGAATTAAAAATTAACCCGATTTCGGAACCAGCGACCGATTTTACATATAAATACGGCAGGTGCGTCCAAATTACAGGCAACCAATTTCATTTTGCGATCCAGTGAAATTAATAAAATAAAAAAGTTAAATTTAAGCCTGAGGGATAAGAAAAACATAATTAGGGCAACATTTCATTTCATTAAGTGAAGATGCAAATTGGACATACTCTTTGTACAATATGCTTCACTAACAATCTGAGAATTGCAGAAATATGCAAAGCCGATGGTAAATGAACTGGTGCCTCTTTGACACTTTTTCCCTAGTTCTGAACCAGAAATTGTGCTCTCTAGTTATTGTTTTCCCTTCAGGGTAGTATATGGGTGGTATGTATGTATGTATGCAAGCAAAATCTAGGTACATATTTCAGTTGAAATGTTGTGTTTGCATCATTTTATCGCGTTAGCGCTTGAGTGGCGTAGAGTCCCACGGTTTTGTTTATAACCACAAGCTCAGTGGGATAGGGCTAGTGGTAACTTTAATGAATAATGACGTCGTCGGAATATATGTAGGTATAGTGGGTAGAGCACTCGCCTGATAAGCCGGAGATATCGACTTTGAATCGAGCCCGGGTAAACACCCCAATTATAATCAAAATATGTTTTAATTAATTAATTAAAACACCGATTATAGGGATTTTAAAAGAATTACGCTAATCCACCGTCAGTGGACGGAATACATATGTATCATTCGAATGTATTCCTACTACCAAAAAGCTCATAATAAATTCATTTGTCATTCGGATCTAGAATTGTAGGTCCACCCTATTTGTGTATTTTTTTTTTGCTGTTATTCATCATGTGTCAGAAGTTTCATAAATATTCCATAGAAATAGTGTATTCTTTCAGTTTACGGAAAAATCATTTGGGTTGCTAAAATTGCCAACATCGGAGACTTCTATGTGCGGTTCACTTTGGTACAAACGCTGATTAGCCAGCAAATTGGTTGTGCAGAGGCTGCAATTGCCGTCTTCAAAATACCAGCTCCTAATATTGAAAAAGTATACATGACTGACTAGTATGGTAAACTATTTGAAAAGAGTTTACAATTTGTTGGTTTGACTTCAAGGTATTTACTTTTTGCCTTTACCTGGCAAACATATTGTTACACACAGAGAAAAAACTATAGTAAATCCAACAAAGTTGACTTAGTTAAAAAAGAAATTTAAGCGTGAATAACGGGTATTCATGAACATTGATGTGTAAACAGTTTCGAAATCAGATATTTATTCCCTTTTCTTTATTCCTTTTTTCCTGGTTTTCTATGGATTAAAAGGCGACTATCGTTTTTGTAATTTTTTGTCATTGTGACTGCTACTATTTTGTTGTTTTTGTTTGTTTTGGTTTTTGGTTTTTGACTTTTGAATTTTTATTTTGTTTTGTTTTGTATTGCTCAGAAACATGCAAGATCATCCGAGTGCACGTTTGGCCCATATCTGGAGACCCGGCCTATGAATCATAAAGAGTAGAGCTCCGTGTAGAAGTCCTGCTCAACACCTTTCATTTGATACCAATATTGCTCAGAAACATTCCGGGTTAATCCGGGGTCACATATTTGAGGACCCGACCTAGGACTCATAATGAATAGAGCTATATGTGAAAGCCCTGCTGAACACCTTTCATTTGATACCAATATTGATCAGAAACATTCAAGGATCATCCGGGTCCTCGTTTTGACCCATATCTGGAGACCCGGCTTAGAGGTCACAATTAAAAGAGCTTCATATCGAAGTCCTACTCAAAACCTTTCATGTACAAAAATGAAGCCAGCAAAGAAGTTGCCTCGCTTAATAATTGCGAATTTACACACATTGTATATTTGCTATCTGAAAACGTAAAGCCTTTACTAACCACATGCGTAAAAGCTACTGTTCAAAATGCGTAAAATTTTACAACAATTTTAGTAAATTTCCTAATCATATGCGTATATTACTATTCAAAATGCTATTCTTTCAAACATTCACTTTTTTGTGTTCTCTTCTATTATTTCTATTCTCCTCCGGATTCGAAACATGACATCAACAGCCCAACGGCATCATATAGTAGGACATTCAACATTATACTATATGCTTCATTGCGGCTTTTATGTTACCTTTCTTCAAAATAGCCTCTATGAATTTCAATTCACTCCCGTATACAAGCCAATAAGTAACAAGCTTTCAGGGTACGGAAAAACTCACTCACGAACGCTCAAAAATACATTCTTCTCAAATCACAAACAAATGTTCAAAGAAAAACGTATAACCACTCAAATAGCGAGCGAACTAACACACAACAGCCAGCGATCGCTCATAGCGATGGCGATAAACTCAATGCATAAATTCACTCAAAAATGAAGCTTGAAGCTTTCTGTTTTGGGTTTGTTGTATTTGCAATGAAATCAGCCGCATGTACATACATACGTATGCAAAGCAAGAACTGGTTTTGTTTGTAATTCATTTAATAGTAAGTGCTGAATCAACGAAAAGGAACCCTAATTCTATAATTGCATTTCATGTTTGGAAAGCAATTTTTATACAATGTTTTGTAAACGTGAGGTGAAAAAAATTTCTCTAAAAAAAAAAAATAAAAATAAAAAAAAATGCGCCACTCGGGACTCGAACCTGAGCTCCTTGGTCCGTAGGCAGCATACCTCACCATTACGCTACAAACGTATTCGGAACTTTGTTGTCTAAATTCGAATTTATTCAATCAGGTTTCTTTTTTTTTTTGTTCTTTTCAAATGCTTCTCCTCAACTTCTCTTCACTTTCTGATTGTAAAATATAACAAAACGTTTGGGAAATTTTGTATTTCCAAACTAGTTTGGAAAACCTTGAATAAAAGGGTTTGCAAAATATTGCATAATAAGCTAGTTTACTTCACTGCATATTGGGATTTTTGGTAGAAGTTATAAATACATATGTATGTAGATCTATTTCGGAGAACACCACATCCCATCAGACTTCTTTTTACTTTTATTCTTGCGTCCGCATAAAGCATGCTTTAATGAAAAATTTCACTAAAAAGTTAAAAATAAATAATAGCTTAAAAAAACTAAAAAACACGCATTAATCTTAAAAATCGTACTAAAAATTGAGAAATAATTTAATTAGAAACAAAATGATGAACGAAAATATAAGTATTTAAGGAAAAGCGTGGGGGTGCTCAATAATATTTGAACATGAAAATATTCGATTCGTACAACTAGTACAAAAATATACCTACTTAGTTGCGAAATTAAAGAGTACGATATATGAAATCTCAAAAAAGTCAAAATAAAATTATTAGTAAAAAACACCGATTTTAAATATTTTTTGACATACTGAGCACCCCACGCTTTTCCTTAAATACTTATATTTTCGTTCATCATTTTGTTTCTAATTAAATTATTTCTCAATTTTTAGTACGATTTTTAAGATTAAAGCGTGTTTTTTAGTTTTTTTAAGCTATTATTTATTACATGCCGTTTTTAGAGTGCACCTACCACTGACAATGGCCAAGCGATTCACACGAACACAGCAGCGCACTAACACAAAGGTCATTTACGGTTTACGTGTAAACTTTACCTGTTTTTCGAAATTACTCGTAGCTAAAGCAAAGATGTTTACACATCAAAATTTGCATGAGACCCAAGAAACTTCTAAAACTCACCAAAGTACTTACACAATTTATCCCGGCAATGGAAAACAAAGCCAGTACCGCCGAGAGAAAATCCGGGCCCGGGGTCAAAAAAACTACGTGCCCTAATACTAAATGAACAAATTCTCAAAATCAAAATTCAATTAATATATATGTACATAGTTTGTTTTCGGCGTATCGCTGTTTACATACATACACGTACATATGTATATCTCTGTATAAGAATTTGCATCATACCGAATTTTTCTGTTGCAACAGAAAATGAATTCAAATGTATAATGCTAAGCCGACGCCAAAAACCAACAATTCCTTAAGTGGGGTGCAGACACGTTAAGAGATTTATTTGTTGAAATCAGGGCTGAAATTTATTGATATTTTTAACGATAAACAAAAAATAATTTTGTTTATGTTGAAACTTTTCATTTTAAAAGCAAAAAAAAATTTAACTAAATTGAAATTGCTTCAACAAAAATCAAAAAAATTATCAAAATTTTTTTCGTTTCGATAATTGCCGAAACAAAATTTTTTTTAAAATATTGTTTCAGCTGCAAACAAAAAATTTATTACCAAAATAATTTTGTTTCCTGTGCCTATAAAAAAAAACTGAAAACCTATCATATAAATACATATGTATTCATACATACATACATACACCCTGTAGGATTTCGGAGTAGACTTAGTATACTCCCTAAACTAGACTGTAGTGGATTGTAACTGGTACAAAATTTGGTCCAATCTCATATAAAATTATATTTACATTTAACACTGCATGTCCTAGGCTAGGACCAATTGTACCTGTCTGCATTACATTCGGACCAGCTTTAGGTCGATTGAACATTTGTACATTACAATCGGAATATACTTTTTCTATATACATTGGTCTAGACCTTTTCTCATTACAATCGGAATGTACTTATGCTATATACATACATAGATAGAAACCATTCCTCGTCTCTTATTTTTTTAAACAATTTCTCCATATTTAATTTATTTATTATATTAACATACATACATACATAGGTACCTAACCTAACCTAGGTATCTTAATATATTTTAAAAATAATTAAAGAAATTCATATTTGAAAGAAGTAAATAAATACATACATACATGTTGCAGGAAATAAATTACAAACTATGCATACATATGTAGGTACATACATACATATATTATTATTTTTGCGAAACAATGCACGCATTAGCTAAGTCCATATATTTTTATCGATGTCCTTTAATGATTGATCTGGTTCAATCGCTCCTATAAGAATAAAGAATGCGTTAATTTCAATAACAAATATGTTTTAAAATCTAGCCACATTTATTTCGAAATACGTACCTTTTCCAACGGTTAAGACGATACAATTAACTAGTTAAATCATTATCAATATCTTGAAAATTCTCAAACTTTTTGAAATAACGAAAAAATTACATATTTTTTAATAATCAAAAATTTTCAGCAAGAAAAGTTAACATGGTTAAAAATATTTCAAAAAACAAAGTTGATATAGACAAATTACGTATAACAAACAATGCACAATGTGCATTACATTCGGACCAATTTAAGTACAATAGACCTACCCCGCATTACATTTGGCCCATTTTCGAGGCAATTGACCTGCTTAGCATAACATTGCATTCATTTTTTGAAGCCTATTTGGTCTACTTACAATGCAACTATACCTCGGGCTATAATTTTAAGACAATTGTCCCCATCCTTCCTTCAGGGCATATGTACATACATACGTATGTATATCTTAGCAACAGACAAACAAACATAAACAAAACGAAATCCTTTTTGTTATTTTGTTTTCATATCAAATTAGCAAAATTAATTGTGATACAATTTTATTGATAATTTTGGAATCGGAAATATTTTGGTTTTGATAAGCAGCAAAGCAATATAAATTTTTGATATTTTTTTTATATGTTTATTGAAACAAATTTTTTTTGTTTATTTTGTTGAGCAGCCTTGGTTGAAATTTAAGATGGTTGCTATCTACGAAAGGTGATTAAAGGAGTTGTTTGTTTATTTTCTGTAAGCAAAAAGCTTGGATATCATTTTGAGATTCCCGGGCCCTCTAAAGCCCGGGCCCGGGATAATTGACCCCCTCAAACCCCCTCTTGTCGGGCCTGAACAAAGCTTAGTTGATTTATTGCTCAAGCACTTTGGCTACCAAAAAAGGGGGCTGGTTTGACCAGGGTACGCATTTGTACACACATGCGCCATACATTTTAAAAATACAAATACAAAATACATGTGCTTTGTATATGTTTAGAAAAAGAAATACATAGTACATGTGCCTTTTGCTTCAAAAAATGTACATGCACATGTGTGTGCTTGTGTATTTCAGGCACACCCATTTTTAAAGGCTTTGAAAAAAAAAAATAATATAAAACAAGTAAAAGCGCGGCTGTCTTCGGCCGTACCGAAGACTTCATACCTTTCATGACTGGGGAAATGAAAAGTTACCTATGTATGTATGTACATAGACTGATTAAGTTTAATTTATAATTTTAATTCTGTGGGTTATTTATGGAAAGATTTATTAGAAACAAGTAAGGAAGCCTAAGTTCGAGTGGAATCGAACATTAGATACTCAGCTGTATGCTTTCATAATTTGTTTGCGTTTGATGGAAACACGGTGTACTTTATATAAAGCGAGTGCTGCATAAAGTGGGCGTAGCCACGCCCATTTTCAACATTTTTACCAGTCATCCAACTAAGCATATGAATATTATTCTTTGTTCAAAATTTCATTCCTTTATGACTTCTAGTTACAAAGATGTCACGTTACAAATTCCCAAAGGGTGTTCCAGAAATATCTTTGTCAAAAAGTAGGCGTGGTCATAAACCGATTTCAATAAATTTTTGCGTGTCTATTAACACAAGTTATAGAAGTGTATAAACCAAGTTTGGTCATAATATCTCAATTGTTTGTCCAGTTATGGGCTCCGAAATCTCGTAGATTCCTTTGTCTAAAAGGAGGCGGTGCCACGCCCATTTTCCAAAATTTTTGTGTTTTTTGTTTCATGTCCATAGTTGGACTCCTGCCATAAAATTTCAATGATATATCTTTATATTTGACAGAGATATCGCTTAAAATGCTTTTACTGGGTCACTTTATAATACCCATATATAAAAGTGGGCGTGGTCGTCAACCGATTTTGGTAATTTTTCGTCCACGTATTTGTCTAAGTAAATATATCACGCGTCCCAAATTTCATCGATATATCTTTAACGGTTTCTGAGTTATGGCCTATAAAACTTTCAATATTTGCCCCTTAATAAGTGGGCGTGGCACCGCCCATTTTCCAAAATTTTAGTATTTTTTGTTTTATGTCCGTAGTTGAACCCCTGGCACAAAATTTCAATGAATTATCTGTGTATTTGACAGAGATATCGCTTAAAATGTTTTTATTAGGCCCCTTTATAGTTCCCATATATAAAAGTGGGCGTGGCCGTCAGCCGATTTTGACAATTTTCCGTCAAAAAATTTTTCTAAGGAAGCAAATCACGCATACCAAATTTCATCGATATATCTGCAACGGTTTCTGAGTTATGACATATAAAACTTTCAATGTTTGGCCCTTAATAAGTGGGCGTGGCACCGCCCATTTTCCAAAATCTCATCAAATTTCTTCATAAGAGCCTGAGCTCAATACGTGGGTGAAATTTCATCGCTCCAGCTATATTAGTGACTGAGATACCAAATTTACGATTTTTTCTATATAGGAAAAGTGGGCGTGGTCATGGTCCGATTTCACCCATTTTCAATACCAACCGTGCCAGTCTCGATACCAACCTGCATTCCAAATTTCATCAAAATATCTCAATTTTTGCGCGAGTTAGAGTGCGTACGGACGGACGGACGGACGGACGGACTGACGGACGGACGGACGGACGGACGGACGGACGGACATGGCTCAATCGATTTCTCTTTTCACCCTGATCATTTTGATATATATAAGTCTATATCTATCTCGATTATTTCGTTCTGTTACAATCCACCGTTATGAAATCAAAACTATAATACTCTGTGTACTAGTACAGCTGAGTATAAAAATGGTGTCTTGGCTATTTAAATGGAGGAGTTATACACCAAAATGTCCATATCTGAACAATCGGTTGTAGGGGAGCTATATGTTATAGTGGTCCGATCTTGACAATTTTCGGTAACCCTGTTTGGGCCCATATGGGTACAAATACTTCAAAATTTCAGGCCGTTAGCTGTTAAAATGGAGAAGTTATACACCAAAATGTCCATATCTGAACAATCGGTTGTAGGGGAGCTATATGTTATAGTGGTCCGATCTTAACAATTTTCGGCAATCCCGTTTGGGTCCATATGGGTACAAATACTTGAAAATTTCAGGCCGTTAGCCGTTAAAATGGAGGAGTTATACACCAAAATGTCCATATCTGAATAATCGGATGTTGTGGAACTATATGTTATAGTGGTCCGATCTTGACAATTTTCGGTAACCTTGTTTGGGCCAAAATGGGCACGTCTACTTCAAAGTTTCATGTCCTTAGATGTTTAAATGGGGAAGTCATGCACAAATTACATCCAAAAATTTCATGTATATCTGAATAATCGGTTGTTTTCTATATATTATAGTGGTCCGATTCGGCCGGTTCCGACAAATGATCAGCTGCATATAACAAAATACCTGTATTCCGAATTTCATTCAGATATCTCAAAAACTGAGGGACTAGTTTGCGTTCACACAGACGGAGGGACGGACAGACGGACAGACGGACCGACGGACAGACGGGCAGACGGACATGGCTTAGTCGACTCAGCTCGTGATTGTGATCATATCGGTATATATTTTGGTGGGTCCCCCACGCTTCCTTCTGGTACTTTCGACAAAAATTTTTTGGCACTAAGTTATAATACCATTTCATTCTCATGAAAGGTATAAAAAGAATACATAGTACATGTGCCTTTTGCTTAAAAAAATGTAAATTAACCTTATTATTTTTTTTTATATGAACTTTGAAAACTATGTGAAAATCAACAACGTTTTTTTGAAACTTAAATACGATCGCAGAATCAAAGCTTGGAAAATGTATCAAAGTTTTCTTGTCTAATACTCTAATACTTGTCAGTACATGACATAATGTAATTCAACAAAGTCTGCAATCGAGTTTTAAAAAAAGAGGTCAAAAAATTATAATTGCTTATAGATATGTATATAACAAAAAAAATTTATCGCCAAAAGCCAAATCAGGTGTCTATTGGTGTCACAAAGAATCAATTTTCAAAAATGTCACTGCCGACCAGAATCGAAATATTTTATGTTTTGGGTGGCCCATTTCAGAAATTCTTACCCCATTATCAATCTACAGGGCAGCCCTTTCATATATGTAATACCTCAACTTTAAAAAATCAAACATACTGTAGCGTAAAAATTTATTTATGAACAGCTGGCAACCATGTTTGTAAAAATTATAGTAAATTATTTATTTTCAGGCCAAGCCTTTTCATATGGTTCCTGAAATTTAAAAATCAAACAAATTACTGCAAATTTAAATTACTCATTTCCAGACAAATCCCTTTCACATGACACCTCAAATTTAAAATTAAACAAACTACATACATACATATGTATAAACTAAAAATTGTGTGGCCGCTGTGGTGCAGTGGGTAGAGTGCTCGCCTGCTATGCCAAAGGTCTCGGGTTCAAACCACGGCCCGAGCCAAACAAATTTTTCTAATTAGTAAAAATCCAATTATTGGGTTTTTTAAGAGCAGCGGTCACCTCTCGGCAGTGGGCGGCATACCCTCCGAGAGTATTTCTGCCATGAAAAAGCTTCTCACATAAAATGCATTCGCCGTTCGGAGCCGGCATAAAACAGTAGGTCCACCCAATTAGTAGGAAAAACAAAAAGGAGCACACCTCGAATTGGGAGAGAAGCTCGGCCATAAAACTCGTCAGAGTTATAATAGCGCCATTGTATTATATTATATTATAAACTAAAAATTAATTCTGAGGCCAAGCCTTTTCACCTACCTGAAATTTTAAAATCAAACGGACTATACAGGAAAATTAAATTTTTAAACATATGCAACCCTTTTCAAAAAAAATAAACCTTCCTGCTTATCTATATACAGGTCAAGGCCTTTCATTTGACACCTCATTTTCAAAAATCGGTATAACGGTGTAAAAGCTATCGCTTTTACAAAAAACCCCTTAGCGTAGTACCTATATATAAAGAATATATGAAGATAATATTAAGACGTATTTTATATATCTTCATCCCTTCCAGGATTTTATAAATATGAACTTATGTATGTACATACTAGGGATTCCAATTTTTCCGATTTTTGCGATCCCGGGATTTTCGAGATTTGTTTTTATAATCCCGGGATCCCGGGATTTATCCCGGGATTTGGACTTTAATTACACAGGCCGACAAAATTTCCAAAACATTTTCTAACTCAAATAAAATTCTACTTTTCTAAAGGATTTCGGTGCGCAGATTCTGAATCTGAAGTCGGATTTTCGGTAATACGTGTAGGTTTTGAGATATTCATGTCCAAAGAGACGAAAAATGCGATTTTTTGCTATATTCACTGCTCAATCTGTTAAATTACTTACTTTCATTAAAAGATGATTGCAGCTATTGAAAGAACGATCATTTCTCTTGAAAACAGCGCTTTGCTTTTTCGGATATTTTATTCAGATATATACGTTGTCTTCATTTGTTACACGTATGATTGTCCAAAAAATTATCTACCATCATAACCTCGTGCCAAGATCCTTAATATTGCCTTTCAAAAACTATTAAGTCCTGATGAAATCTCTCACCATGTTCATCATTTTCAGCACCTAAGTTTAATTAGTCTTAAAATGTTCACAATTAAATTCTCTATAGGATAGGGGGCTAACTTTTTGTCCCCCATACAATTTTTCTGATTTTAGGACAGTCGAATCTGAAATTTCTTTAAAAAAAATTCGATTTTTTTTCATTATTTTTGCCATTTTAACCAAACTACTTGACCAATTTTGGAGTGTGAAGGCAAAAAATGTTTGTTGGAGCTCCCACTACCAGCACTTCCTAGATGTCAAATCGCCACGATGTCTAATAAAACTTTTTGATGCACTTATGTGATGCAATGTTTGCATATATGGCTTTTTCCACGTTTTTACCAATATCTCAAAAACTGGGTCTGCCACAAAAATATCATGGATATGATATTCGGAATCAGCGTAAAATTTCGCTTTAGAAAAGTATTATTTCATTTTTGGTGGTTAAAGTTGATCAAAATTTGTCGAGTAGTGTTATCAAATGAATTTTGCCACAAGCTAAAAGCTTTAAAAATACCTAACGTACATTTCCTTACAACGCGTACTTCAATACAAAAAAATTTAATTATTAAAAAAAATCAAAAATTTTAATCCTTACTTTGACTAATGGACTTTTTTATTCTAGCAAAAATGTAGCACTTTCTTCCGGCTGTCACATTTTTATGTTCTCTTCCACACAGACTCAACACTTTTTTTTGGGATGTTTGTTCTATTGAAAAAATATAAAACATATTCTGCTCTTAGCACAAGTAAAAGGTTGCATTATTTTTGTTACATTCATCACATGAAAACTGCAACACTTTAATAGGGCACAGGACACATGTTGATAATGCTGCAATGTAATAATGCAACATTTTCATTCAGAATAGGAAATGCTATTAGTATACAGATCTGAGACCAATAACAATTATATAAATTATATATTATAGCGTAATATTCTCTCTTTATCTTACCCCGAAAATCCCGGGATAAAATTCTAGCTATCCCGGGATTTTCGGGGTGCCAAAAAGGGCGGGATCCCGGGATACCGGAATCCCGGGATCCCGGGATTGGAATCCCTAGTACATACATATATGTACATAAATACAGCTGCTTCAACGACCTACTCATTTATTTAATTAATACAAAAAAACTCAAGAACATTTTTAATGTTTATTGCAAAAATAAAAAAAAAGTTCTTAAAGTTCTTAGTTTTCTTTAGATTGAGACGAGCCCTTCAACTTTCCGAAGAAAGGAAAGATGAAAAGGGGCAAAATATGCAACCAAGCTAAGTGGCTCGTTTCGATTACAACTTAACCATAAGTCGATTGTTTTTCATTTATTCAAAGTTGGACGCTTTGAAATTTTTCATATTTACCACACTTTAGCTTACACGCTATTCGGCGATTCACAATTCCTTGCAGGCAGCAATTTCCGCATCAAGATGCTGCGAATCTGGCTGACGAAATGTCGACAAAGTGACGTCGTTTAGTTAAGTGCCACTTAAATGGGCTATACTTCATGCACCAATCCATACACATATGTACATAACACATTTGCAAATAAATGTACATATGCACTGACATATGCACATATGCTCATACCCCAATAAACATTTTTCTTAATTCTCAACATGAGAAGCATTTGATAACTAACCATATTTTCAAATCTCAAACGGTAGTTCCCAAATGCATCTCAAATAACCGTTGATAGATTTCTGAAACTAAAAGGCAAACCCATCACAAACGTGGAATGGGATAGGGATAGGTATATGGATAGGGATAGGGATAGGGATAGGGATAGAGATAGAGATAGAGATAGAGATAGAGATAGAGATAGAGATAGAGATAGAGATATAGATAGAGATAGAGATAGAGATAGAGATAGAGATAGAGATAGAGATAGAGATAGAGATAGAGATAGAGATAGAGATAGAGATAGAGATAGAGATAGAGATAGAGATAGAGATAGGGATAGGGATAGGGATAGGGATAGGGATAGGGATAGGGATAGGGATAGGGATAGGTATATGGATAGGATAGGGATAGGGAAAGGTATATGGATAGGGATAGGGATAGGGATAGGGATAGGGATAGGGATAGGGATAGGGATAGGGATAGGGATAGGAATAGGGATAGGGATAGGGATAGGGATAGGAATAGGGATAGGGATAGGGATAGGGATAGGGATAGGGATAGGGATAGGGATAGGGATAGGGATAGGGATAGGGATAGGGATAGGGATAGGGATAGGGATAGGGATAGGGATAGGGATAGGGATAGGGATAGGGATAGGGATAGGGATAGGGATAGGGATAGGGATAGGGATAGGGATAGGGATAGGGATAGGGATAGGGATAGGGATAGGGATAAGGATAGGTATATGGATAGGGATAGGGATAGGGATAGGGATAGGGATAGGGATAGGGATAGGGATAGGGATAGGGATAGGGATAGGGATAGGGATAGGGATAGGGATAGGGATAGGGATAGGGATAGGGATAGGGATAGGGATAGGGATAGAGATAGGGATAGGGATAGGTATATGGATAGGGGTAGGGATATAATGGTGAACAACACGGTAATCTAGGACCTTTTCCTTTAGGCATTATATAGGAATAAAATTTAGGCAGAACTACGTCTGGCGGGTCAGCTAGTATACATATATTTTTAGATATACCCCTTGATTTTTAACAATCAATTTTTCCTCACACTGTTTTTTACACGGATTCGCCCATATTCAAGTACATAAGTGTATAGAAATGTAAGCATTGAGGGCTGTGTTAAACATGCATTTTCGAAACTCATACAGTAGTATTGAATCATACTGCCATATTACGGAATGCGTTTTCGCACCGTCAAACAACCGAGTGTGATATAGAGCATAGTTCGTATACATATGTATGTATGTACATATATGCACTGTGTATTGCACTTATGTGCATACATACATATATCCCTCCAAAAATAGTTAAGGAATAAGTGATATATAAGCTGCGCTGCTGTTATGCGCTGATTCCATCTGCTACAAATATTTTAAAACTTTTCTGTTAATAGAAACAAATGTTGTAATTCATTCTGTTCTGCACTCAAATAGAGGTGGAATTTAGTTTTATGAGTAAACATGGGCAAAGAGAACACAGTGTACTGAGTAAAAAATTACGTAAGCACATTAGATAGGGTCGAACAAAAATAGTTGTTAAATTCCGCTCCTAAATTTGAAGCGTATGTTGAGAGGGTTAAGGGACACAAAAAAAAATCCCGCGAAATTTGGCCTAAATGATTTTTTCTTGTAACTTTGTTATTTAACATCCGATTTTTAAAATTGATACATCATTATTTTCGTATTTTGAGGCTCTATATTTCCTTCATATATCCTTTTGAAATCGGATGTCAAATAACAAAGTGACAATAGAAAAACCATTTCGGCGGAATTTCGCGGGATCAGAAAACAAAAAATGCATCCCTTAATCCTCTCTATATAAGCTTCAAATTTAGGGGCGGACTTTCCCAACTTTAAATATACTGAGTTGCTTAAAGTTCATATTACCATGTGCGAGCCCTGTGCGACAACCCTTAGCCGTCTCCGATCGGGACCAAGATGTATATTTGGTATCCTCGAGTATAGGACTATCGATTTTGGTCGACACAAGAAGACACTAAAAGACTTTTACCTACCTGGTTAACGATACTAAACTAATGAAAAGATAACAGAAAAATACATTTGGCATACCTAAACGAACAGCACAGGCTCACGCACACACACACGTCGCCCGAACGCACGAACACATCACACGGGGTACCTACCTGGCAAACAACGGAGGTTAGTTACTGTAATTACTATCGAACTTACACAAAATAACTCAGAACGAGAAAAGTCGAAACCGGTTTGTCTGCAAACCAAACTTAACAAGGGATGACGGAAAATCGTTCCACAATACATCATATTCCTACCCTGTCGGCAAATGAAGCAACCAAAAAGTAAGAATTATTATAAGGTATTTGTACACCACATAAGCTCTTATTATAAGAAATTATCTAAGCCCTAATTCTCATGGCGAATAAGCCCTGATAATAAGGTCTTTTCTAAGAGAGAAAGAGTGGTTATTATGGCCTCATGCCATCAACACAGGAAAATAAGCTTTATTATAATACTTTGTTCATATAAAAATTTCAGGCATCTATACATATGTATATCTATATATTAATACGCTAACATGAATTTTATCCGCGACCTTTTGGCGATTATACTGAACAGATTTTAAAAGTTAGACCATCATTAGAAAGGGAATTCCCTAGAATAGGTCCATTTTGATTTTCATTAATGGCATTTTCTTTTCTACGAAAAAATGTTGCCCTCCTATATCCCAATTATCGAATTACGAATCCTGACTTTCTATAAAATGGCTGAATTTATAGACAAGGGTGCCCTCTTACTTATGGCGTTTTCTTTTCTACGAAAAAATGTTGCCCTCCTATATCCCAATTATCGAATTACGTATCCTGACTTTCTATAAAACGGCTGAATTTGTAGATAAGGGTGCCCTCTTACTTAGTTAGAGGTCAATATTTGGTGAAAGGACCAGACAAACATACAAACTAGCTAAGAAAATCAAACAGGGCAACATTATTTCGAGAAAAGAAAACGCCATTAGTTTGAGGTCAATATTTGATGAAAGTATCAGAAAAACTTACAAAATGGCTAAGAAAATCAAACAGGGCAACATTATTTCGAGAAAAGAAAACGCCATAAGATCGGTTGGAAAATACGTGCACAATCGCCGTTAGAAAATTTCTCTGTAATTGTTGTTGTTGCAGAAAATTTCTATGCTATTGTTATTGCACAACACAATAACTTTACCTATAATAATTTTAATAATATTTTTTGTTGCCTGCTTTTAGGCGTAATAAATGGGTTGTGTCCAAACTAAAACAAAAAACCAGTGCCATCCAAACTGAGGTAAAAAAATTATTTAGTGTGAAAAATTTTAATTAATTAAAAATCGAAAAGGGTTGTGCTTGAACTACAAAAGGGTTTTGAATCAAATAAAGATAAATTTTAATAAAAAATATCATAAAGTTAAAAATATTTTTGCATTCTGGAGTAGCTAAACCTCTAGAAAACTGTCGATTTTCGATAGTAGCGGGAACTCCTAGTTATTTTAAAGCCTTATTATCATCTGAAATAAACTTTAAATAAAGCGAAGATTTTTTGGAGGGTATGTACATACATACATACGTCCATTATAATAAGTTACGTTTGTGTGTTTGTAATGATATTGATTAATAATTATTAATTACTTCTGACATCTACAGTTAGATAATGGGTTATTGGATGGATGCTTCATGCGGAGGCGCAATGAAGTGTGCATTATAAGTGGTCGATTTGAAAGCAAAGCAATTCAATATGCTTTAACACGTCCGCACAACTGAGTTATGCATATGTACATACATACATATGTATGTATATAAACATGTACATATGTATTAAGATTCGATTAATTGGTGTGAATTTGTTTTAGGTGCCATTTATACCACTTTGAAAATGATGTTGGTATGGAGCCTTACTAATTATGTACATATGTATGAGTGCATATTTTCAGGAGTAAGATTGCATTTCAAGCACTCCTTGAAACGCATGGGAAATTACAACATCATCTTATATTTCTTTAAAAAATTTAAGTCCGTGCGAAAACTTCTAAAAATGGTTTGGATATAACGCAAACAGGATCCTATTCATGCAATTAAAAATATAAAATTTGCTTGTACCAGTTTTGAAAACAATATTAAATCAAATGATCTTGCCTCAGAAAGTTAAATATAGAACTTAGTGGGTCCAACTACTTTTAGACACAAAACTACACCGACTCTACAAACTTATACTTAGAAAACATTTATTTCTGTTTGACAAAATCTTACTTTTGAATATCGGGAAGTGTGCACAAAAAAGACGTATGAACCACTTTTTCGATTTTAGTTTTTTTATTAAAATCAATTAGGTATTTATTAACACACGCATCAGCTCACAGAATTTCATAGCTATGAAATGTACCGTTTCGAAGTCAGGTCAGAGAGTATAATAATTTTGATCACAGTATAAAATATAAAAGCTCAGTAAAAATAACACTGTGTGACAGTGAAAAAGTACTTTTGGCGAAACATACCTCAAGTTGCAGGTCTAGTCAGGTATATAAAAACTGCATACATAGAATTTCCAATATACGCTCAAAATCTGGTAGGGAATTTTTTAATTCAGAAATTTTCGTTTTCTTTGCACCGAATTAATCTTTTCTAGGAACCCAAAATTTTTTAATAACTACAAATAAAATATTTCTGCATGCTTGGGTACAAAATTGTACTTTGTTCTGATTTGGCAAAATATATTCTTCGACCTGCTTACAGGGCCTCGGTTTTCGGTTCGGTTTCTCTTTTCGTTAGCTTCGCTCCTGCTCCGCTCCAAAATTTTTTGCTTTAGTTCTGGATCCGATCTTAGCACCAAATTTCGCTTCGATCTTTTTGTTGTGGTGATCAGGGATGCGTTTGTGGTTTTTCTTACCAAACCAGTATAGGAAGTAAGCAATTTTTTAAAGGCTGAGCTTTTGTATATATAATATTTATGTTAATAAGAAACTAAAAACAACCGTCAGTCATTCCGCGGGCGGTGGATTATGCGTCAGTCAGGCACCTGAACTTGACAAAAAAGTGCAAATTTCAAGCAATTTTATAAAGGCTGAGCTTTTTTATATATAATATTTATGATAATAAGAAACTAAAACCAACCGTCAGTCATTCCGCGGGCGGTAAATCTATTTACGTTCTTTGGTGAGGTGGATTGTTGGTGTATTTGCGCTATTTTCTTAGAATACTTTTAGACGCCGTATGTTACAGTGGGGGCTATATTATTGAGAATAAACACATTTAAAACGTAAAATAACCAGATTTTAAAGAAATTCGTAAAATGAAATGAACTAAAATATGTACGCAAGCCGGGCTTCTCGGCTTGTATGAAGCGCCCGCCTCTGGTGGTACCTATCATATAAAGTGAAATTTTCATGTTGTAATTGAAATTAAAAAATAGGGCTGGTCGAAATTCGACCACTGGGCAATTTTTGTTCAAATAAATGCGATAAAAAAAGTATTCACTGTCATCTTACAATATGTATCAATACATGATGTGACCACATAAAATTTGTCTTTCTCTTAGTCAAGGTTTATCTAACTAACTGTGTAACCTAAATCAAACGCAAGTCGTCAATTTAACGCACGCACGCAAATTTTTCATATGCGTTGAACCGAAATTGACTTGCGTGCGTGTTCAGATAAAGAAATAGAAAAATACAGAAAATCAGAGAAAATCTTGTTATTTTGTGGAATATGTACCTAACAGACACGATATCAAAAGCAAGTGTCAATTTTTTTTGCAAACAATCACCCACAATGCTTAATTTCAACTGTCACGCAAAACAAAAATTGGGCGTCGAATTTGCTTTTTACGCACGCCGTTCAATTTCGGTTACTCCCATACAAGTTGTATGGGCATGAGAAATTTTTGACAGTAAATTGACGGCGTGCGTTTGATTTAGGTTACACAGTAAGGTTGTGTAAGTGAATCTACTAATTTTAATTGTGTATCTATACTAAAATTGTGATAATGTCAAACAATGAATGTGATTTTAAGGAATGTGCGGTGATGGAGCGAGTTTAATGGTAGGCAGAATTAACTCATTAGCTTCAAGACTTTTGCAAGGCATTCGTGACGTAATTGTAATAAAATGAATTTGCCATACAGGAGCAATTATAGAAAACAAGGCATGCCTGGAACTACCTGGCGCTCCAGAAAAGTCATTGAGGCAGATCGGAACTTATATATAGAGGTGTATAAGATAATTTGCAATGGGAAATGTCTGCCACACAATTTTTTATATGAAAATATCGACATAAGCACATGTATACATTCTTTATTGAAAAATGTTCATTTATAATAAAAAAGTTACAATTATAATTTTTATGAAATATGTACAATGTTATTAAGAACAAGTAAGGAAGCCTAAGTTCGAGTGGAATCGAACATTAGATACTCAGCTGTATGCTTTCATTGTTTGTTTGCGTTTGATGGAAACACGGTGTACTTTATATAAAGCAAGTGCTACATAAAGTGGACGTAGCCACGCTCATTTTCAACATTTTTATCAGTCATCCAACTAAGCATATGAATATTATTCTTTGTGCAAAATGTCATTCTTTATGACTTCTAGTTACAAAGATGTCACGTTACAAATTCCCAAAGGGTGTTCCAGAAATATCTTTGTTAAAAAGTAGGCGTGGTCATAAACCGATTCCAATAAATTTTTGCGTGTCTATTAACACAAGTTATAAAAGTGTATAAACCAAGTTTCGTCATAATATCTCAATTATTTGTCGAGTTATGGGATCCGAAATCTCGTAGATTCCTTTGTCTAAAAAGAGGCGGTGCCACGCCCATTTTCCAAAATTTTTCTATTTTTTGTTTCCGGTCTATTATGGAACTCATGCCACAAAATTTCAATGAATTATCTTTATATTTGACAGAGATATGGCTTAAAATGTTTTATTAGGTCACTTTATAGTACACATATATAAAAGTGGGCGTGGTCGTTAATCGATTTTGGCAATTTTTCTTCCAAACATTTGCCTAAGTAAATATATCACGCGTACTAAATTTCATCGATATATCTTCAATAGTTTCTGAGTTATGACTCATAAAACTTTCAATGTTTGCCCCTTAATAAGTGGGCGTGGCACCGCCCATTTTCCAAAATTTCATCAAATTTCTTCCTAGGGGCCTGAGCTCAACACTTGGGTAAAATTTCATTGTTCCAGCTATATTAGTGACTGAGATACCAAATTTCCGATTTTTTCTATATAGGAGAAGTGGGCGTTGTCATGGTCCGATTTCGCCCATTTTCAATACCAACCGTCCCAGTGTCGATACCAACTTGCATTTTAAATTTCATCAAAATAGCTCAATTTTTGCGCGAGTTAGAGTGTTTACAGACGGACGGACGGACAGACGGACGGACGGACGGACGGACGGACGAACATGGGTCAATCGATTTCTCTTTTCACCCTGATCATTTTGATATATATAAGTCTATATCTATCACGATTATTTCATTCTATTACAATCCACCGTTATGTGATTAAAACTATAATACTCTGTGTACTAGTACAGCTGAGTATAAAAATGAGTCGTGGTTTGTTCGGTCCCTTAAAACTTGAAAACCACTGGACTAACTTTAATACTTCTTTCTGCAAGTTTGTTCGTAATTATCTAGAATCGGTTTTTGGCTCAAAAAAATTTGAAAATATTGAGGTGGCGTGGCACCTCCCATGCAAACTTAACCTTTCATGCTCAATGTTTCTGGAAGTGTTTATGGTAGGACCCTGGAAATTGGTACGGAGATAAACAATAACTGCACCATACTTACGAGTAGGGTTGCCAGATACCTTTCCCGAAAAAATCAGTACATTGCCTTCAAAAAAAAAAAAAACCATGCCCCTATGCGGAGAAAGTCGTCTTTATTACTGGAATTTTGTTTTTGTTTCCGTATCGTTAACTGTCAAGCATGTTTCTATGACATTTAACGTTCGCGTTGCTGCCTCCTTCCTAATTGTTTCATGGTAGCAAACGTCAAATGAAAACAGTTGGAAAATAAAACAGTGCAGGGTGAAAAAAAAATGAATTTTTTAGTGTCGGCTAAAAATCAGTATAAATCAGTACAAAATCCAAAAAATCAGCATTTCTTAAGGTTTTTAAAACCCTCAGTACGGGGCACGAAAAATCAGTATTGTACTGATCAAATCAGTACGTCTGGCAACCCTACTTACGAGAAAAGATGGGAGCTTTTGGAAAAAGGGGCGTTGCACCTTGAGAGTTTGTACGGAGAAAAACAATATCAGTACCATACTTACCAGAAAATATGGGAGCTATTGGAAAAGGGGGCGTGGTACCTCCCATCAGGGTTGCGTGATTTCGAATCAATTTTGATTTCAAATAAAGAATCAGCTTGATTCGTGATTCAAAATACTTTCAAATAAAAGATAAATTTTATTGTGATTCGTTTCACAAAAGAATCAAAAATACCCTTTGATTCATGATTCAAACTATTTTCAAATCAAAGATAAAATTGATTTGTGATTCATTTCTAAAACGAATCAAAAATATTTTTTATTCGAATCAAAAAATTATTTTGAATCAAAAATTTATTTAGAATCGAAAATTTCATTTCATTCGTTATATGCAAATGCTTGGCTAAGGCATCTGCGAAAATCTGCTGGAATTTTCTTCCATACAACGTAGAAGTTGCTTGACAATTTAAATTTTTTGCAATACATTTTTGATTCAAAAAAATTTATTCGGATCAAAAATTTGAATTTGAATCAACATTCAAACAATTTTGATTCTAAATAATTTTGATTTGAAATCAAGTTTAAATCATTTTATTCATTATTTTTGATTATTTTGTGAAACGAATCACAAATCAAGTTTATCTTTTATTTGAAAATAGTTTGAATCACGAAGCAAAGGGTATTTTTTATTCTATATTGAATCGAATCACAAATAAAAATTATATTTTATTTGAAAATATTTTAAATCAAGAATCAGAAAATAGTTTTGATTCGTGATTCAGCCAAATCAAAATCACGCAACCCTGCCTCCCATACAAAATTTATCCTCCATGTTGAATATCTCTGGAAGTGTTCATGGGAGTTATAACGGAGATAAACAATATCAGTACCATACTTTCGAGAAAAATGAGAGTTACTGGAAAAGGGGCGTGACACCTCGATACAATTTTTGGTACTAAGAAACCCTGGAATTATTTGCGGTAGAATATTAAATTATCACCACTAATAGATCTTTCACATATACATACATATGTATATCTATATATATAAAAATGATTTGGTATTTAATTGAAACGCTAAAACTTGAAAACGGCTGAACCAAATCAAATACTTCCTTAGGGGGGTTTGTTTGTTCTTACCTCGCGAAGGTTTAGTCGAAGAAAAAATTTAAAAATGTTAGGGGGGCGTGGCACCTCCCATACAACCTTAATTTTTAAAGCTGATTATCTCTAAAACAGTTCAAGGTAGGGAGCTGAAAATTGGTATAGTGGTAAGTGATATCAAACCCCTTCTCACTCAGAAAAGTGGGGGTTATCAGAAAAGGGGGCGTGGCACCTCCCATACAACATTAATTTTTAAAGCTGATTATCTCTAAAACAATTTAAGGTAGGGAGCTGAAAATTGGCATAGAGGTAAGTGATATCAAAACCCTTCTCAATCAGAAAAGTGGGGGTTATCAGAAAAGGGGGCGTGGCACCTTCCATACAACCTTAATTTCGAAAGCTGATTATCTCTAAAACAGTTTAAGGTAGGGAGCTGAAAATTGGTATAGAGGTAGGTGATATCAAAACCCTTCTCACTCGGAAAATTGGGGGTTATCAGAAAAGGGGGCGTGGCACCTCCCATACAACCTTAATTTTAAAAGCTGATTATCTCTAAAACAGTTTAAGGTAGGGAGCTGAAAATTGGTATAGAGGTAGGTGATATCAAAATCTTTCTCACTCAGAAAAGTGAGGGTTATCAGAAAAGGGGGCGTTGCACCTCCCATACAAGCTTATTTTTTAAAGCTGATTATCTCTAAAACAGTTCAAGGTAGGGAGCTGAAAATTGGTATAGAGATAAATGATATCAAAACCATTCCCACGCATATAAGTGGGGGTTATCGAAAAAGGGGCGTGGCACCTCCCATACAAACTTAATTTTTCATGCTGAATATCTCTAAAATAGTTTACGCTAGGGACTTGGAAATTGGTGTGGAGATAAACCATAACAATTCCATATTAACGCAAAATAATAGGAGTTATACGAAAAGGGGGCGGGGCTCCTCCCAACAACGCTTAATTTTTTTAGCTGAATATCTTTAAAAGGATTTAAGTCAGGGACCTAGAAATTGGTACAGAGCTATATGATATCAAAACAATTTTTGCGCATAAAAGTGTAGGTTATCGGAAAAGGGGGCGTGGCACCTCCCATATAATTTTTCAAGCTGAATATCTATAAAAGCGTTTAAGGTTGGGACCTGAAAATTGATCAGGAGATTAACGATATCAATAGCATGCTTATCAAAAAAAACAGTAGTTTTGGAAAAAGGGGGCGTGGCACCTCCCATGCGTTCTTAATTTTTAAGGCTAAATATCCCTAAAAGCGTTCATGGCATGTACATAGAAATCACTATGCAGATATACGATATCAATACCATGTTCACCAAAAAAAAAAAAGATTTATCGAAAAATGGGGCATTGCACCTCCCATACGTACTAAACTTTTGAGGCTGAATATATCTAAAAGGGTTGGAGGAGGGGCCTGAAAACCATTATGGAGATATACTATATCAACCCTCTTACTTACTTAGTGAAAATAGCCAATACTCAGTGAAAATAAATTTCCGGAACAGAAAACTAAAAATGTTGTGTATCGTGCAGCCTTAAACTGAATACTAAAAGTATATATTTTTGAAGTTGTATACACAATGAAGTAGTGAAAAATCGTTAATTTTCTATTAAAAATAATACCGGTGTAATAACAATTTTTGAAATGAAATTAATAAAAAAAATCTATTTTGGGCAGAACGAAGTTTGCCGGGTCAGCTAGTATAGATATAGATAAGCCACAACGCTTAAGTTGTGCAAAAAATATTAATTATGCAGCTAAACAAAAAACATCTTTTCATTATTCCTTATTATAAGGCATTCAAGTACCTCAGAATGCCTTATCAGGAATTCTTCTCTTCTTCTTGATTGGCGCTTAACCGTCTAGACGATTTTGGCCGAGTCCAACAGAGCGCGCCATTTCCTTATGTTTCGTGCAGCATGGCGCTACTTGGGAACACCTAGGGAGGCAGCATCGCTGTCCACCTGATTTTCCCAACGCAGTGGAGGTCTCCCTTTTCTTTTGCGTTCTGCGGATTTCAATAGAAATACTTTCTTGGCTGGAGCGCCTTCATCCATTCTCACGACATGACCTGCCCAACGCAGCCGCTGGATCTTTATTCGCTGAACAATGTCGATTGCTGTGTAAAGCTCGTACAGCTCATCGTTAAATCTCCGTCGATACTCGCCCACGCCAAGGCGCAAAGGTCCATAAATCTTCCGAAGAACTTTTCTCTCGAATACTCAGTGCCATCAGGAAGTATCTAAGCCTTATTCTCATGGCGGGTAAGCCTTGGAAATAAGGTTTCCTCTCAGAGAGAGAAAGAGAGAGAATAGTCCTTACAGTCTGATAACATCAACACAGGAAAATCAGGCTTATTTTAAGCAAGGCTGCACAACGATATCAACAAAAATATTTTGTTTTGTTGAAATCAAATAAAAATTATTGAAATTATTTCGTTTCGTTGATTATCAAAAAAAAATTATCAAAACTATTTTGTTTCGTTGATTATCAAAAACAAAATAATAATAAAAATTTGTTTCGGGCTTACGGCTTCATTTTACTTTGAATTTTTATTAACGTTATTTTTTTGATAGTTTTTTTTGTTGGCTACCGAAACAAAATTTTTTCAATATTTGTTTTTTGATAATCAACAAAACGAATTTTTTTTTCATAATATTTTTTGATAATTATCAACAGTATTTTTTGTTCAGCACTTAACGTTAAAATTTTTCAGTTGAATTGAAAACAAAATATTTTTTCGGTTATTGATAAAAAAAATAACGTTAATGTGCAGCCCTGATTTTTAATCTTTACCCAAACAATCTTTGTTCGCTAAGAATTTTCAGGCATTATTTCGTTAGCCTTTAAATCTTCTGGAATAAACCTTTAAAAAAAGGCGTAAATTTTTTTGGGGGTACACATACCTACACATATATCGTACCCTAAATCATAAAGTGACACAACTCAAAATTCAAAAATTTTCAGGAGCAAAAAAACTTTTTTTCTTTACAAGCAATTGTATGGCAAAAAATCACGTAAAATGGTAATTTTTCGGTGAAAAGAGACTTTTATTGAAAACTTTTTTTTGGCAATCGCTAGAGATATGTTCTGTGTACCAGTTTATGAAAAAAACTCGATTTCAAGAAATTTTGAGTTGTATCACTTTATGATTTAGGGTGCGATATGTATGTACATATGTATGTACGTACGTTTTTGAGGAAAAGAAACAAAACAATGTTGGAAAGGAAGTGGGCGTAAACTCTTTGGTTCATTGTTATTAACGGTACAGCAACAAAACGGAACAATTTAACAATAAGAAATCAAATTGTTGCCATCATGTATACCAAAGCATCCATCCTTGAAGGCTGGTCCCAACAACCTATCATTAACTTGTCACCAACACAATATGCATAGCTTGTTGTTTTTAACTAAAAGGTGAAAATAGGGCAGCACAAACAATCGCCAATTTAAATATGTCACACGATGCAAGAGGTGACCGACCGAAATCAACTACCGCCGCAAAATACCTACTTATTTATGTAGGGTAGGGTATGTTGAACACATGTAAAAAAATAATTAGTCTAAATGGGTGCGAACATTGCATAACAACCCTGTAGGGATTTTAATAACTGTTGAACAAATTTTCTGGTTCAGAACTACTGCAAAGGTGTCAAAAGTAAAATCGTAGTTTCAAAGCGACAAAAAAATGCACCCCGTGCATTTATTTCGTGCACTTTCATGAGAGAAAATATTGTGCTTTCCACAGCTTTAATCATTTCTTAATAAAACTAAGTAATATAAGAGATATTGAGGAATGAATATAGCCAAAATCGCGTTTGTCGTCTCTTTGGACATGAATAAAAAACTCCACGTAGCATTGAAAGCCTGACTTCAGAAATCTTTTAGAAAAGTAGAATTTTATTACTGTTATAAAAATTTGTCGACCTGTGTTATTGGCCATTGTGTTTTAATTTGGTGCTAAAAAATATAAAACACCGGGTTTTATTTCATTGCAGTCTTTAAAAAATAAGACATCAGATTTTTATTTTATTGTTTCAAAGGAGTCAGAAAAATTAATAGGGTCCAGGATTTTTGTTACATTTAGGAGCATGTTAGCAATCGAAAGGTATAAAAAATATTAGGATGTTAACTTTGTTATATGCACATATGCATATTATTATTTGATGTTGATATGATGAACCCAAATTCCTAAAAAATCTATAATGTGCCCTTTTCGAAATTGATGATTCCATTTTTTTCAAGGATACTATCTAACCCTAGTGTTTTATAACATCGCGAAAAAGAAATAAATTGCATTTTCTGTCACCGGTTTTAAGCAAATAACTAAGCTAACGAAATCTATAAGGACCTTTTCACATTACTCGGTACGACATCGGATCGACATTTTTTGCTCGGTATTTTCAGCTTACCGAAACGATTCCGCGTTGCTGTATTTTTCACACTTGTGGGAATACTTTCGGTGCGTAATTTTCAGAAAATAAGAAAACAAACATCGAAGTTTACAATATAAAATTTTAAAATTCAACAAATCACTCAATAATAACAGCGAAGACGAAGACATTATAACTTGCTACATTTATTTACCAAAAAGAGTTTTTTACTGACTTTGTTCTTCATCTTTTATTACGCCGCAAAAATGTATGCAGTAAGTCCTCAAATATTACTGACCGGTCTTACCGCGTTGCGGTATACCGAAATCAATCCGCTCCGATTTCATGTATGCAATACTAATGTGAAAGTGCCAATTGAAATACATGTGGTCGGCAAGGTTTCGGTATACTTTCGGTAATAACCAAAAATGTCGATCCGATTCCGCACCTAGTAATGTGAAAGCGCTCTAAGCAATTCTTTCGGGAGAGAAGGCAAAGCCTTGCAGTGCTGTTAGTGATCTTACTCCTTCCTTTCTCTACTGGGTTTAAGTTACGCATACATACATGTTGATGTGTGTATGTATATTAGATGCGTTTTGTTTTAGATCCTCCCTCCGGCACCGGAATATGAAAATAGTGTGTTTTAAAGTAAGTAAACTGAACAAAAAATTTAACTTTTCCAAAAACTAGATGATGCTACACCAAAAACCGCGCAAATTCCCAGAATTCCAAGGTATGTTTGGATTTATGTATGAAAAAAATTAGGATTTTGCACAAGATAAACAATTGATATCTATCCATACGTAGAATTAACCGCTAAAGCGAATGGCGTACTCAGTTTTCTGCTACTCTCCCCAAGGAAGGTAATATCGCGGCCTAAAGTGATAATTTTTTTTTCTCATGAATCTTCAACCATTCGATTTAGCGGCTAATTTTACGTACGGGTAGATATCAATTTTTTTCTTGTACAAAGTCCTAACATTTTTCATAAGTAAATCTAAACATATCTTGAAATTCTGGGAATTTGCGCCGTTTTTTGTGTAGCTCCATCTAGTTTTTGGAAAAGTGAAATTTTTTTTCAGTTTACTCACTCTAAAACATCCTAATTTCATATTCCGGTGCCGGAGGGAGGATCTGAGAAGGTTTAAGGAATTTCTTACAAAAAAAAACGCATCTAATGAATATGTGTGTATGTACGACTCAAATTTAAATGCATTGTTGTGATTGATACACGCGTCGAGCTTCTAACGCTCACACTGTACGATACATTTTTTGTCGAAAGCAATTGGAAAGGGTTTGTCCTACTTAGTGAGTGATGGCAATGGCAGTTAGGCCAACACATATCATTATCGCCGCTGTGGTTCCATTGTTAAACCACATTTTAAGCGACAAAAAACAAAAATTGCAAATTTAATTTTTTTTTTCATTATTCTTATACGAACAACAAAACGCATACCTATATACATACTATATTCACAATACAAATGTACATGCATTAAATCTTTTCTCATGTGATATTTTTTTACGCATTTGAATAATAAATAAATAAGCCATACATTCATATATGTATACTCTGAAAAAAATACCCGTAGTTAAACCAACAACTTTCGGCTGTTGAATCTCCGTCTTTGATTCAACAGCAAAAGTATTTGTTTTTACAGCAAAGTTTTTTATCCAACAATTTATTCAAAAACGGGCGTTGTTGATTCAAGAAGTTCCTTGCCTTTAACAAATTTTTTGTGAGAAAATATTTTTTCGTGAGAAAACCAACAAAAAAAATAGAGAGAAGATGAAGAGAAAAATACAAAAAAAGTGTATTTTTAGCAACAATTTTCTCCCCGTTTTTGATTTAAAGGCAAAAGTATTTGACCTAACAGTTTCCGTTGTAAACAAAACTAATGAGAACAAATTTTTTTAAATTTTGTTTTTACAATGATTCAAATAATTCATGGATTCCTTTTTAGGAAATGGAAGTATAAATAGGTTACTACAATTCAATATAATGTTGAATGTTCCACTATGTGATGATTGGATAGATTTCAGGTTGATGTCATGATTCGAATCCGGAGGAGAATATAAAATAAAGAAGAAAAATCAGAATGAGAAATAAAGATAGCAATCAGTGAATGCTAAGAAGGAGAGAATAATAGGAGAACAAGCGGAGGCTACATATTTGCAGTTGGGACCCGGGCGGAGAGAAGATGAAGAGTAAAATGCAAACAAAAATTTATTTTTAGGTGAAAATTTTTTCCAACAATCTCCGTTATTGACTTAAATCAACAACGCTCGAACCTTTGAAACAACAACGGATCGTTGTTGGGCACATTTCAACTGCGGAAAGTAGTTGATTTAACAGCGAAAGTCTTTAGATTTACGTTTTTTTTTTTTAGAGTACACAAATTTATACATACATACATATGGGTATTTGGGGAAGGGGTTCGTTTTTCTTTGTTCGTATAGTTATTATTGCTGAAAGAACTAAAGGGGTTTCCAACAGAGCGCAGTTTATCGTATAATTTTGTCTTGTGGCTGTGAATGTGGCGAATTTTTAGCTAGTCTTTGTCAAGAGCTACATTTGCGTTGGGTATTGTTGTATTTCATTCATTTTAAAAATATTGTCACAGTGACGTCTTGTATTCCATCTATACCATCAGATCCTCTATAAGCGTTAGAATTGTGTCAATTTTCAATCGATCAACAGGGGTATTTAAACAGCGGGAGCTTAAGTGATTAATTTAAAACCAATTAAATCAAACAGAGGTATTCTTCTAGATTTCGTACACCGGATTCCTTGAGAGATTGTGCTCTTTTTGCATCTAAATGTTTGGGGCTGTGAAAGTTAATGATAGATATTTCGTTGCAACCTCGTTTGCAGCCAGCATTTTCCCACAAAATGTAGTATCCATTCTTAGTGCCATTCTCATACCGCTCCGTTATAAGTGTAAACTACAATTCCAGTACATACACGACAACTTCCATCACTTATTACATTTTGCACAGGGCTTGTGCTTCAGTTTTCTAATAACGAATTCCTGGAGGCAATTTACCGCTTCTTATCTTTTGTAAACGTAACGTAATTGTAATGCTGCTCAAGTGCTTTTCAAGAATCAAAATAAGAAGAAAAGTAGGGAAAATTTTCCAACAGTCTACCACGCGTTGAAAAAGAGGACTTGTCGGGCGTTGTAGAGGAGGTCCTGCTTATTCAAAATCCAAAAGTCCCGTCGACCGGAGATATTTGTCAGTTGTAAAATTTACAAAACAAAACCCCAAAACTGTGCAGTATTACCGTATGAAGACACTTATAAAAACACGCACTATGTATATTTGTGTGCAGAACACCTTTTTGCGTTGGCGGCCTTCGGCCGCGCTTCAAAAAAATAACCCTCAGCCGGCAGAATTCTCTTTCTGGGGTAACATCTATGGACCCATCCAACTACCAACAAATATCTCATGAACTATAAGCCTCCGGCAGGTTTTGATTTTAGTTTTGAGATCTGTGAGAGGCCCTCTACCTCCCTGAAAAAGACATTTTTCTCGGACCGTGGTTCCTTAATCTAAGGCATACCCTCTTGGTAGACAGATGGAAATCTGAGCCGAAAAGTATTTTCCGCGATGCATACTTTATTGAGCTTTGAAGGCCTACGAACGTCACATTCGCCATTCTGGATTCGCCCATATTAAATTTCCTTGATTCACAACAAAATCTTTCGAGATTTCGATGCAGCGAATTCATCAATTATGCCGTCAAAATTAATTCTCTGTGCAATCGCCATATCGTCGGTCTCCTGCCCTCGCCAAAGCGCAAAGGTTTTGTCTAAGATTTTTTGTTATTTTCTAAACCTTTAAAATTGTTAACAATTATTTTCAATGTCTGCTTTCCGAGCAATATCAAAATTTTTTCATTTTTGTTTTATTTTGTTTGTGTTTATTACTTCCCTTCCTAGGACATACAATGTTAAAAGCGAGTATACAAAATTGTATGCTTATACACGAAGTATAGGGAGTGATAGAGTATCTATTGACAATTACCCCAAGTCCTACTGCGTATTTTAATGCTTTATTAATAGGCGACTTCCCTTGGCAGTGATCCGGAAAAAAAATTTGCAAGCAACTGCTCATATAAAATGCACATAAAACTGCAACAACATTTTTTTATCCTAATGTTTATCTGGATCAAAAAAATCTATTACAAACTATACGGACCCGAAATAGATCCAGATAAACATCAGGATCACAAAAGTGTTGTTCCATTTGCATGCAAAATTTGTATGCGGATCTGGATCACAGCCAGGGGAACTCGCCTAATGTGTTTTCAAAACACAAATAAATTCAAGTTCAATTTAACAGGTCGGTTCAAGATACATACACACATACACGCCGTGAGCTTAATGTCGAACTCTCGTGACCGAGATGTCAAAACTGTAAGAAAAACGAAATAATTTGACATTCAGTTCACGGGCGAATGATGTATAAACTCAGATAATGAAGAATTTGACGAATTGTAAACACGAATGCATGTATAGAATATGCGGAAGTAAACAAATTGGATAGCTGTCGAAGAAGAACAAGAAGTCAGCTGACTGAAGAACTGACTTGTTTAATGAAGCCTGCATAAGTTATTTATTTTCATATACTATATGTAAATTTGTACTTCAGTGTCAATAAAAGTAACGAAATGTTAAAAAAAATGTTTTACATTCAAATAATGGTAACTATGATGACCGTATGTATGTATATGAGCAGTCAGCAGCGCTAATTTTTTGGGGAGTTTTAGCAAATAAAAAAGCTAAAAAAAGCCTAAGCTAAATCAGAATTTTTGCAGCTAAAAGACAAGAAAAAAAGCTAATCTAGCATGAAGAAAGCTAGAATCGCAACGCTGCACGTGGCTGATCGTTTTCAGTTTAACATTTCTCATTCTTGTTCTTCTTAAATGTTCGTATGTTTGCCTTTTTTTTGCATTTTTTTTTGGTTTATGTGAGATGTCGATAGATTTTCGTTAGAAAATTAGAGAAGGCATCGATATCATCGTGGTTGGCAAGAGGATTGAGAACGAAACAAGTGTTTTATTCTTCATTCGCTCTCAGAAATTTGTATGGAAATTAGCGAGTTTCGGCACTGGTTTCGAGGTCGAACGAAGATTGAGAGAGCGAATGCAGAAAAAAAGAGCTAAACACGTATGTGGAGACCTGATATAAAGGAGAACCAATATCAATGTTTCGAAATAAGTACATATATTTATGTATGTAATGTAAATTTCTATATTTGAAGAATTAGATCCTTATGCCCGCTCCATTCCATTTAAAATAGTTGTATGTGGTCTGTATTGATAGTGTGAGTTATAATTTCTTGAATAGTGTGGATTTCTAATATATGGCCTTGGTGTTGGGGTAGTAGTTGTTGTTGTCGTGAAATTACTTGTAACCGTTGTGTTACCAAAAAAATCGGGGTATAGAATCGGTATGGAAATTCCATCGCCGTAATGATAATCTAACTCCAGGTTTCCTGTTTTAGAATTAACGATTCTTAAAAATGGGCCCACTCCATTTGATACACTTGGCCAATTGTTGTGTTGCCTACTGGGTACACCATACGTGGCAAAGTCGGTCCACATATTTACAAGGGTTCGTGACAAAGCGCGGTCTTGGACATTCAACTTGCTCACCTCCTCTGGATAAGGGAAAAGGTATATATTGTCATCGCTCAGTGTGGCATCGGTTTCAAAAGGTAACGGATTTTTCAAATGGCCAAACCGGTGAAATTCCCCACGATAATCAAAGCAATATAAATACGTTGCTACTTTCTTGTAAGTTGTCCGAATTGTATCAATTATTGGTCCTCTGTATAGAATCAAATTTGTGAGCTTAGGAAAGAAAAGAGTAGATTTTAAATGAATTCCATTTAAGCAAAATATGGGTACATATATACCTCTAATAAGCCTTGTACTAAATTGGGTAGACTCGCAGTACGTATATCATCTTCGCTGAATATTTCCCTTAGAGCTAAGTTCTTCCAGATCAAGTAATGTTGGGGTTGAGATGTGTGCCTCAGTACTACATTTATATAATCGGATATATTATTCGAACGTAAATTACTCAACTCATCGTAAAAGTCTTATGGATATCGAAAAGGAATATAAATTAATTATTATAGAAAATAATAATGGCGAATATTGATATTTATGTATGTATGTATTTACTTGTTAGTATGAAAGATCCTGCATCCTTAGTAACTCCTATTATCATTGGGACTGTTCGATTGAATACTAAAGCCGCAGGGTGTGCTGGCAAGTATCCAAGGGCATCCCCCACTGTTAACTTGAAACCGCCCATAAACGAGAGGCCCCGAACTTCATTTTCCTCCTAAAATAAGTTAAGTATTTGTGAATAATCTAAATTTTTTTTAAATTTAAAAATTCGAAAATAAAAAAAAAATCGTACATAGTGTCGCTTCATGGTTTCTAGTAGCTCTGCTGTACTTAGGCGCTCGAAGCAACTGTGAAGATTTTCCACCTCTTGTTTTGTGGTACGTGGACAGCGTGCTAACCGCGCAAAGCTTCTGGCTGTTGCGAGAGCATCTTGCTCGAGGTAAAATGGATTTAAGGCCGTACCGGAGTGAAGAATCAATTTATGAAACAAACCATGAGCCTGCAACGATTCAAAAGTTTGTACACGCACATATGCATACATATTACAGTTTTGCTCTAAAATGCTCAATTCGGCCAGCATTGAACTGGTTTTAGTACTCACTTTACCGCTTAAAGTTAGAGCATGTACCAAAGTCGCACCACCAGCCTGACCAAATAAAGTCACTTGAAAGGGATCTCCCCCGAATGTTCTTATATACTGCTGGATCCATTCTAATGCTAATTGTATGTCGGCCAATGCTACATTTCCCGGCATTTCCGTTGTTAATGTGCTAAGAAAACCGAATGGTGCAAGACGGTAATTTATTGATACCAAGATGACATCGTGTTCCATAAAATATTCCGGTTGAGCTTCTTCAGCGCTGCCATCGAACAACATTTCACCGTGTATAAAAACCATCACCGGTAAAAGGCGTTTTGTTTCAGATTGAAGTGCATAAGGGGATGGTACATGAATATTTAGAGTTAGGCAGTCGTCCACATTGCCTTGATGTCCTTCTGCAGTTATTATACGCTTTAATTCCGGAAATTGAGGACAATTTGGTGCTACCTCTGTCGCATCAATTGGTTCATTACTATAATGCTTGTACACACTGGCTTGCTGGGGGAGCGATAATAAGTAAAGAGATACAGATTAATATATGCACACATCCTCTGAAAAAAACCCGTAGTTAAATCAACAACTCTCCGTCTTTGATTCAACAGCGAAAGTATTTGTTCTTACAGAAAAGTTTTTGATCCAACAACTTTCCGTAGTTAATTCAAAGACGGGCGTTTTTTTTTGTGAGAAAACATTTTTTTGTGAGTATTCCAACAAAAACAATAATGAGAATACATTTTTTTTTAATTTTATTTTTACAATGATTCATAGAATTCATAAACTCTTTTTCGGAAAAGGGAAGTATAAAAGGCTCACTACAATTCAATATAATGATGAATGTTCCACTATGTGATTCCGTTGGATTGAATTTCAGTTTGATGTCATGGTTCGAATCCGGAGGAGAATATAAAATAAATTATTCTTAGGTGACAAATTTTTCCAACAGCTTCCACCGTTAACTTAAAGGCAACGAAATAATCGAGATAGATATGGAGCGTCAACAAACAAACCATAAGTTTTGAAGTTCTGCAGTATTCGAGTAAGTACTCGAGACAGCTGGAACTCGGGTTATTTTGACCCCTTTTTATATAGTCAAGAAATTGTTTTTTTTTTTAAGATCGCTAGAGGGCCACAATGTTCTAGAAAATTATTCGGCATAAAATTTCAGTAGCAGTCTCTTCAGAAAAAGTCTATGTAAAATGAACCTAAAAGACGACAGAAAGCTAGTAACATATATTCTTATGAATGTTAAATGTGTTTTTTGACAACATTTAACATGCCGGCAAAAAAAGTTACATTAAGGTGGTATAAACTAAGTACTGGGTGTAAGTGACCCCATTGGCCCAATGTATGTACATACATATGTGTCATACATAATTTTTTTTATCTCAGTGCTTATGGCAGCGGAAAAAAATTTAATTTTTATATTTGAATTGAAAATATGTACATATGTATATCGTTGGCTTCGTGAGCATATGTGCTAAGTCCAATTTTTATCAAAACTGAGATTTTAATGCAGTAAGATAGTACAACTAAAAATACATCGTCTGCCAAAAAGAAGTTACCATAATGTCTGTTTTTCATGGTGTAATGCAGTGTTATGCAAATGTTCTAAGTCCATAAAAAAATTTTTTTTTTTCAAAAATCTACGTGCTAAGTCCAGGTGAAAATGAGAAATTATTGGTTTTTTTTGAGTTGTTTTGTAGAATGATATAGAATTATTAGTACACTGCTTTAATAAGCATGGCTTGGGACTGTAAACGTTAATAATTTGAGGGAGTGGCTAGCTTTCCCACCAATTTGATATGCAAACTAGTTTGCGGTACTTCTTACATTTTTATTATAATTGTATGCGTTTGATGGAAGGGCGGTGCACCTATTTTATATAGAGAGGGTACAGCATAATGTGGGCGTGGCCACACCCATTATCAACAGTTTTATCTCTCATCAGACCAAGCCTAAAATATTCTTATTAGTGCAAAATTTGATCCCTTTATGACTTTTAGTAACAAAGATGCCACGTCACAAGTTTTCAAAGGGAGTTTTACAATTTTTTTTAAGTAGGCGTGGTCACAAACCGATTTTGCTAAAAATTTACTACAAGTAATAAAAGTACATATCGAGCCATAACCGCCGGATTGACGTAACCACCATGTACAAATTTCTAGAGGAGAACGTTTTCTTTTGTAAATATCTACGCAAAAAAGCTACACATTCCAACGAAGTTTTGCTGCATTATATACCAAAAGTGGATAAAATCATCATACAAAATTTCACTGGAATGCGTTGCTCACTTACGTAGATATTCGCAAAAGAAAACGTTCTCCTCTAAAAATTTTTATATGGTGGTTACGTCAATTTGGCGGTTATGGCTCGATATGTACCTACACCAAGTTCCGCCGTAATATCTCAATTATTTATCGAGTTATGGGCTCCGAAATGTCTTAGATTCACGATGCCACGCCCATTTTCAAAAATATTTATGGTTTCTGTTTTTGTCCAAAGTTGGACTCATGCCAAAAACTTTCAATGAATTGTCTATATATTTGACAAAAATGTCGCTTAAAATGTTTTTATTAGTTCCATTTATAGTTCCCATATATAAAATGGGCGTGGTCGTCTACCAATTTGGACAATTATTCGTCCAAACCTTTGCCCTAGCAAGTAAATTACGCCTCCCACATTTCATCTATATATCTACTACAGTTTCTGAGTTATTTATTACTTATAAAACTTTTAGAATTTATCCTTTCATAAGTGGGTGTGGCACCGTCCATTTTCGAGAATTTCAATTTATTTCTTTATAACGGCGTAAGCTCATTGCATGGATGAAATTTCATCCATTATCACTTTTTGCGTGTTTTTCGATATATACTATATAGGGAAAGTGGGCGTGGTTATCATCCAATTTCGCCTATTTTCAATACCAACCTTCCCTGTCTAGTTAGGAGCCTCTGTACCAAATTTCATCAAAATATTTCAATTTTACTATGTATAATAATTTGTGAGAAAATGCGCTAAGTCCACCTAAAAAAACAAAATCATAGAAAGCAAATGTGCTAAGTCCTAAAGAAGCTCATAACTTTGTATCAGCTTTATATTAAAATGTGCCGATAACTGGCATTTTAGCATGACCATCTGAGGAAGAAAACTGCATTTTCAGATTTTTAAAATAGTAACAACAAAAAAAGTTAGGAGGTTTTTTGCCTCTCCTGAAAAGTTACCATGAATGGACTTAGCACATTTGCTCACGAAGCCAACGATATGTGCCTTTGCTTCAGAGCAAAACAAAAACAATTGTGCTTTGCGTGCCTATGAGCTGAGTAGTCTTGTTATAAATCAATGATAGTAATAAAACCTTTATAAAACGTTTATGAATAGTGTGCTGTATAACGGCTTGTTTATTAACATGTAATTTTTTCGTCAGGATGTACCTTTATACGCATTCACCCAATTACAAAAATACTTAAAAAAAATAATAATAGTTATGTATTTCTAAAGCCGAGATCACACGATTTACGCATTTGTACAAAAAATGACAAATTTAAATTTGTCCACATTTGCCCATTTTGAAATCCATGTGCAAATGATTTGCTTTGCGTTCACACGATTTGTCCGATTTATTAGCTTTTGATTTGCCACACATTTGTACATAGAAGTAAAGTGGCAAATTTGTTCACATTCGTTCACACGATTTAACCAATCATGATAAAACAGTCGAATGAAAAATATAGAAGCATACTTTTGGGCATTATTTGGAAGAAAATTTTATGAAAAATTAACAAACACAAATTAATCAAATAGGTATTAAATCACTGGATAGTACTTGTTTTAATTCTCTGTAAGATGATATAAAGCTAATTTAATTCATTCAATAGAATACGTGTGTTAACGAGCTCCAAAAAAAATGGTCATTGTGAAATGTTTACCTTGGTTGCACAAAAGTGAATTAAATGTTGCAGATACGTCGAAATCGTATATAAAGAAATTGTTTATGTATTCATTTTGAATGAAAGTAAAGGATCAAAACCATATATCGATTTCGATTATTTTTATACTCAGCTGTACTAGTACACAGAGTATTATAGTTTTGATTTCATAACGGTGGATTGTAACAGAACGAAATAATCGAGATAGATATAGACTTATATATATCAAAATGATCAGGGTGAAAAGAGAAATCGATTGAGCCATGTCCGTCCGTCCGTCCGTCCGTACGCACTCTAACTCGCGCAAAAATTGAGATATTTTGATGAAATTTGGAATGCAGGTTCGTATCGACACTGGCACGGTTGGTATTGAAAATGGGTGAAATCGGACCATGACCACGCCCACTTTTCCTATATAGAAAAAATCGTAAATTTGGTATCTCAGTCACTAATATAGCTGGAGCGATGAAATTTCACCCACGTATTGAGCTCAGGCTCTTATGAAGAAATTTGATGAGATTTTGGAAAATGGGCGGTGCCACGCCCACTTATTAAGGGCCAAACATTGAAAGTTTTATATGTCATAACTCAGAAACCGTTGCAGATATATCGATGAAATTTGGTATGCGTGATTTGCTTCCTTAGAAAATTTTTTTGACGGAAAATTGTCAAAATCGGCTGACGGCCACGCCCACTTTTATATATGGGAACTATAAAGGGGCCTAATAAAAACATTTTAAGCGATATCTCTGTCAAATATACAGATAATTCATTGAAATTTTGTGCCAGGGGTCCAACTACGGACATAAAACAAAAAATACTAAAATTTTGGAAAATGGGCGTGGCACCGCCTCCTTTTAGACAAAGGAATCTACGAGATTTCGGAGCCCATAACTGGACAAACAATTGAGATATTATGACCAAACTTGGTTTATACACTTCTATAACTTGTGTTAATAGACACGCAAAAATTTATTGAAATCGGTTTATGACCACGCCTACTTTTTGACAAAGATATTTCTGGAACACCCTTTGGGAATTTGTAACGTGACATCTTTGTAACTAGAAGTCATAAAGGAATGAAATTTTGAACAAAGAATAATATTCATATGCTTAGTTGGATGACTGGTAAAAATGTTGAAAATGGGCGTGGCTACGCCCACTTTATGCAGCACTCGCTTCATATAAAGTACACCGTGTTTCCATCAAACGCAAACAAATTATGAAAGCATACAGCTGAGTATCTAATGTTCGATTCCACTCGAACTTAGGCTTCCTTACTTGTTAGAAATGGTTAGGGTAATAGTAGGATATAGTCACGTGCAAAGTTCTGTTAAATTCGCCCGGAAACTGACTGAGTTATTACCAGGGGTTCATGTTTATTTATATTCGGTTCGGATTCGGGAAATTATTAGAAAAATAATAGGTTAAGTATTCGGGTTCGGTTTCGGATCTGGTATTTGGAAAAATATTCGATTCAGAGTCGGGAAAGCATTTGGGAGAACATTCGGTTCCGATTCGGGCAAATATTCTTTCCCGATTTGGGAAAGTATTGGGGTTCGGTTTAGGATCCGGAAAGTATTTGGAAAATTATTCGGTTAGGTTTCGGGAAAACATTCGGTTCAAATTCGGGCAAATATTCTCTCCTAATTTGGGAAAGTATTCGAAAAATCACTTTTTGAAAAAGTATACTTGTGTGACTATCAAGAATAATTGAATAACGTCAAAAATGTATTCATTATACAAAATTATCTCAATAAGGAATAAAAAATTATTCCTAATTTTTTCTAGCTAAACGTTAAAAAATGCTTCTTCGGCCTATATGACACTACATTTTTTCTCTGGTATATTTGGTTTGAAAAACCCGCCGAAAGTCAAAATACAAAAACAGTTCTTGAAAAGATACAAAACCTGTGTTCAATTACTAAAAATTTTTAACTTATTTTTCATATAAACTGTCATTTTCATATGGAGAGCTGTCATTTTTTACGAAAAATTCGTAACAATTTTTCCTTTTGTTTTGTCCTACTAATTGGGTGGACCTACAGTTTTATGCCGGCTCCGAACGGCGAATGCATTTTTTGAGAAACTTTTTCATGGCAGAAATACACTCGGAGGGTATGCCGCTCACTGCCGAGAGGTGACCGCTGTTTCTAAAACCCCAACAATTGAGTTTTAATTAATTAGAAACAATTTTTTTGGTGTTTTTTCGGACTGGGGTTTGAACCCGAGACCTCTGGTATAGCAAGCGAGCACTCTCCAGACTGCACCACAGCGGCCACGAACAGAGCTAACTACTCCATCAAAAACAATTTGATTGACATTAAACTTCAAACTAAATGAAAATAATATTTATTTCAAAAATTAATTTTTTTCGAAATTGGAATTCAAATTACTGAAATAAAAAAATTATGCATCTCAAATGGCATGATATCTGTGTATTCTATTTTATAAAGAGAAGCCAGTGCGCCGTGTAATGTTTTTTCCGGACTTCTTCTTTCCCCTTATGGCCAAAGCAGAAGCTTAAAAGAGGCCAATTTAAAACTTGTATTTCCATATATTTTTTATTTTAAACATAATTTATTTTATAGTTGTCAAAAAAGATTTGTATATTTGCCACAACCATTTGTATCCAAGTGGCAAATCAAAATTTGTCCATTTTCATCATTTTCATTTACCTTCTGTATGGCATTTGTGTTCACACGATTTGGCTACAAGGGCCGTTTTTGATTTGCCACAAGAGGCTAAATATTTGGCTTTTGTGATTTGTCTCAAATGAAATTTACCGTTCACACGGTTTGCCTATGAATTTGGCAAATTTTTAGCCAAATGTACAAATCGTGTGATCTTAGCTTAAGATATTTCTTAAGACTGGTATTCTTTGAATAATAATTATAGAAGATTTTTAACATTTTCATCTACATCTCCGAACAAAATCCAGCACAAAAGTTGGAAACAAAATTTGTTTGTATTTATATGGCCGTTTTAATTCTAATAATTAATTTTACCAAACGACTTAAGTTCGATTCTCGGTTGAGGCCGCTTGAAGAAGTCTGATGAGGGGATGTGGTGAACTCCGAAATGGATCCATAACTTCTACCAAAAAATTTTTTCAATTTTTCTTCTTTAAAAAAAAAAAAAAAAAATGGCCAATAGCTCATTTAAATTCACATAAAATTTGTTTGGTCTTACAAACTTGTTATGCAATGTCCAACCGGCCCTTAAATCTGAAGTATAAAAATATATATTTCTTACCTGAAAGCGTCCCATCCCTGGTCGTACCACTCCATATTTCAAGCCAAAATATGAGTTTATTGGTCTTCCTTTCATATATTTGTAGCCTTGTCTGCCTCGGACAATACCCAATCCCGGTACGATTAATTCATCGGAACTCCCTGATGGTAAGCCGAATCTGGGATTTGGTCGAATTATAGTATTATCTGGTATAACTGCTGGCTTATCCGTTTGAGAATCGTTTTCGGTTTCAACTTCACCGCCTTGAAGGTCATAATCATCATATGACCAACGTTGTGCACTGCAAAGGGATAAGCATAGCATTAGAACCAACCCCGCGTGCATAGGCGCCCGAATTCCTTGCAAACAATATAACATTTTGATTAAACCGAACCGTACGACTGAATGTTGTCAAAGCAAAGTCTATACTAAGGAAAAAGTATAAGAAACTTATTGCTTATAATAATATAATACAATGGCGCTATTATAACTCTGACGAGTTTTATGGCCGAGCTTCTCTCCCAATTCGAGGTGTGCTCCTTTTTTTGTTTTTCCTACTAATTGGGTGGACCTACAGTTTTACGCCGGCTCCGAACGGCGAATGCATTTTTTGTGAGAAGCTTTTTCATGGCAGAAATACTCTCGGAGGGTATGCCGCCCACTGCCAAGAGGTGACCGCTGCTCTTAAAAAACCCAATAATTGGATTTTTACTAATTAGAAAAATTGTTTTGGTGTTTTGCTCGGACCGCGGTTTGAACCCGAGACTTCTGGCATAGCAGGCGAGCACTCTACCCACTGCACCACAGCGGCCACTTATTGCTTATAGGAAGTACTAAAAGAAGCAAATATATTTTTATATATCTATGTATATGTACACATTAGGCCGGGACGAAATTTGTAACCTATAACGCGTCGTCGAAATTATGGTGCCTAGAGTGCTGCCTACTGTCGAAACTCGACAGTTTCTCTAGATGTGTTCTTATGACTAAGGTGCAACTATAGTTTTTATACAATTGTTTGTTGTAGATGCTGCTCCTTTTTTGCTACTGTTACTGCTACTATTTTGTTGTTGTTGGTGTTGTTGTCGTTAATCGTCTTCACAATTCTCCTATCTACTCTTTTTCTATTTCTGCTCTTTTCTTTCCGCAATTTCTTTCCTACTTACTCTTTCTTATCCTTCTTATTACATGACTGTGTTTTTGTGTAGTGTTTTTGCTACTTTTTTATGTTTCTACTTCTTCGAAATTACACACCACTTCCAGCCAAATATGTTCAAAATTGCATGGTAAGTTTGGTGAACACGCACATAGTCACTTATGCATGTGTATTGTCACAGCTCTGTTGTTTTCAAAAGCATGCAACAAGAACCACACGATAATTTTCCAACGATTTTGGATGCATTTTCCAACCAATTTTAATGAAAATTGGCGCAGTTCCATTTGAGACCAATACCTTTCTAATGGTGTGCTTAGTTTTAAAATCGGTTCAGTAGTTTCGACCAAGGATGCATCGTAACGTTAATATTATCGTTTACCGAAAAAAAGCAATCGTTTCCGTTTAAACTATTCAGGTTCTTACCGTTTACGCAATTATCAAAATAATTTATAGTCGCAAAATTACGATAATTTCGTTGATTAGCGAAAAGAAATTATCAAAATAATTTCATTTCGTTAATTAGCGTTATCATAACCATATTCATAACGTTAAAATACTTAGTGCGCTCGCAATACCGTCACGAACAATCGGCTGAGTACTCAAATACATACATATATGCATATGCACACGAACTGCTACGATTTGTGTGACAGCTGTGTATGTATGCGCCTCGTGCAGGCAATCTTTTTGTTGATTTACTTCGTTTCAACGTTACCAGCTGCATTTTGATAATTTAGTTTTGTTAATTATCGAAACGAAATGGTTTTGATAATTTAGCGTTGCGAATTAACGAAACAAAACCATTTTGATAATTTATCATTGTGAATTAACAAAACGAAATAGAATCGGTTCGTTTGTTAAGCATCTCTAGTTTCGACGGAGAAGATGGAACAAAATTTATGTTAGCGTATTAATAATATAGATATTAGATAGATTCCTACACAACATGGGTCTAAAATGAATTTTTATGTTCCGGAATGTTATTTCTATGAACCAGGCTTGGTTTTAGAAAATCTTATTTGCACAAATATTGACAAAACAATTAAAAAAGTCTTAGTCCTAGGCAGGGCCGTGCGCAGGAATTAGCCTTGTTTGCGCAGTTTAATTTTGGTTTGCATTCGCATACATTTTTCGCTAAGATAAACATATTTGCTGAAACAGATATACAGACCCATACACCATAAATTTAAATGTTCTCTAACTTTTCTGAAACTTATTATGATTCATCAAAACCTAGTTAACCAGGTCCTGAATAGTATACGGAAAGAATTTGTTACTAGAATCAATGCCGAGACAAGAAAAATTAGACTTGATTTTGAACGTAGAAAATAATTTCTTAATATCAAGAAAATCCAAGAAAATTGGATTTTAAATAAATAAGTAAAAATTTTCTTGCTTCAAGTGAAATTGGATTTTAAATAAATAAGAAAACATTTTCTTGCTTCAAGTAAAATTGGTTTTTAAATAAATAAGAAATAATTTACTTAGGGTAAGTGTTTTTTCCTTGTTTTTTGAAATAAATTAAGAAATAATTTTTTTGTTGCAAGTAAAACTTTTCTTATACGAGCTAAAGTAAGTAATGCGAGAGACACACATCGTAGTATAGTAATAATATTTCGATCTATACCACATATGTGTCACCCTCATATTGTAGTTTAATTGAAAATTTTCATAGCATAGCCAAATCATAATATTGATATTCTAATATTCATACCACATGTGAGTCTGAGGCATAAGAAAATCTTAAATATTAAATTAAGCAAATATTTTCTAAAAATATTAAAAACGTAAAAAATAAGGAAAATGAAAACTAATCATGAGGGATTAGAAAACCATAATTAGTCAACTAGCATTTTCCTAGGACTTGTTTATTGAAATGACAACATTTTATTTAATATAAATGAAGATGCAAATAGTGAACTCCTTGTACCAAATGCTTCACTAACAATCTGAGAATTGCAAAAATATTCAGAAATATGCAAAGCGGATGGCAAATGAAAAAAAATACATGTAACTTTGGAAATGCAAATTCAGCAAGAAAAATTTTACTTCGCTCAAGAAAACGTTTTCTTATTCATTTTAAATTTTTTTTCGCTGTATTTCGTTGTTCCAATTCCTCGAAACACAATTTTCTTAAATTCTTCTTGATATTAGCAAAAAGATTTTCTTCATTTAAGTAAATTTTAGAAAAGATGTTCTTATTTATTTAAACATTTTTTTTTCAACATTTTTTCTATAGATTTTGTTAGTGTTCTTGAATAAGAAAATAATTGTCTCATTTTTGGAAAACTCAATTTCTTATTTCCAGTAATAATTAAGTAAATTTTTCTTATTTCACTAAAAATTTTCTAAATTGAGTTCAAGAAAGCATTTTTCTTGATTCAAGTATACAAATTTCTTTCCGTGTACTGTTTACAGTACTTGTTAATTGAAACTGCTCACTGTTTTCACAAAATGAACATTTTTTGTTATCAGTACAATTTTTTTAAAAATGCCAAACGAACATATGCTACACTACTTTGTAATTTCGGAAAGCTCCAAGTGCAATTCAAAGTTTCGAACTTATGTATTGGTCAACCTTATTTTTTGCAACTTTTACCAATTCTTCTTCTTATGAGTCAAAATTCAATGCAAAATTTATAAACTGTATTTTGAAAATTTTTGCAAAATCATTGCAACTTAGATTTGGTCATGCGGGGGGGGGGGGGGGGGGGGCTTAACCCCCAAAACCCCCCGTGCGCACGGCCCTGGTCCTAGGGTATACTTTTATGGAAAACTCTGTAACTAAAAAAGTGCCGCGCTTCTAAATGTGGTAGTAACCACGCACATGTTCAGAATAAGGGCATTCAGGATAACAAATATAAATTTTGGTCCCGATTGATGATGGTTTAGTGGTGTTTCACGGGTGCCAATGTTCAGATTACCATATGCGATACTAAAATATAAGTCTTCTATAGCAATCTGAACTTTGACCCCCGTGAAACACCACACGGCTGATTTTTAACTTTTTTCTACTTTTTATACTCAGCTGTACTAGTACACAGAGTATAATAGTTTTGATTTCATAACGGTGGATTGTAACATAATGAAATAATCGAGACAGATATGGACTTATATATATCAAAATGATCAGGATGAAAAGAGAAATCGATTGAGCCATGTCCGTCCGTCCGTCCGTCCGTCCGTACGCACGATAACTCGCGTAAAAATTGAGATATTTTGATGAAATTTGAAATGCAAGTTGGTATCGAGACTCGGACGGTTGGTATTGAAAATGGGCGAAATCGGACCATGGCCACGCCCACTTTTCCTATATAGAAAAAATTGGAAATTTGGTATCTCAGTCACTAATATAGCTGGAGCGATGAAATTTTACCCACGTGTTGAGGTCAGGCCCCTAGGAAGAAATTTGATGAAATTTTGGAAAATGGGCGGTGCCACGCCCACTTATTAAGGGCCAAACATTGAAAGTTGTATATGTCATAACTCAGAAATAATTGAAGATATATCGATGAAATTTGGTATGCGTGATATACTTACTTAGGCAAATCTTTGGACTTAAAATTGCCAAAATCGGCTGACGACCACGCCCACTTTTATATATGGGTATTATAAAATAACCTAATAAAAACATTTTAAGCGATATCTCTGTCAAATATAAAGATATATCACTGAAATTTTGTCGCAAGAGTCCGACTATGGACATAAAACAGAAAACATAAAAATTTTGGAAATGGGCGGTGCCACGCCCACTTATTAAGGGGCAAACATTGAAAGTTTTATGAGTCATAACTCAGAAACCGTTGAAGGTATATCGATGAAATTTGGTATGCGTGATATACTTACTTAGGCAAATCTTTGGACTTAAAATTGCCAAAATCGGCTGACGACCACGCCCACTTTTATATATGGGTATTATGAAGTGACCCAATAAAAATATTTTAAGCAATATCTCTGTCAAATATAAAGATATATCATTGAAATTTTATGGCAGGAGTCCAACTGCGGACATAAAACCAAAAACACAAAAATTTTGGGAGAATGGACGTGGCACCGCCCCTTTTTAGAAGCAGGAATATACGAGATTTCTGAGCCCATAACTCGACAAATAATTTATATATAATGACGAAACTTGGAGTGTACACTTTTATTACTTGTGGTAATACATGTTGAAAATTTTAGCGAAATCGGTTCACGACCACGTCCACTTTTATATATGGGTATTATAAAGTGGCCTAATAAAAACATTTTAAGCCATATCTCTGTCAAGTATAAAGATAATTCGTTGAAATTTTGTGGCATAAGTTCAACAGTAGACCGGAAACAAGAAATAAAAAAATTTTGGAAAATGGGCGTGGCACCGCCTCTTTTTAGACAAAGGGATATACGAGATTTCTTAGCCTTTAACTCGACAAATAACACTGGATCACAAAATGAAATTTTTTGTCTGTACTTTGGACGTGACCATCCTATCTATATGTAAAATCGGTCGCTGATTCCGAAAATCGGGCTCATTTTTAATTCTATGGGAAGTTTTTTGAGATATCGGCAATTTACCGTTATTTGGCCACTGGCTCCACTTAATCCTGTATACCTTTTTAACGCAGTGAGCTATCTTCCTTGGAGTGACACTCAACGAAAGAAAATTAAATTTCCTTTTCATCGCTGCTATAACATTTTTCTGTAACTCTTATAGTTTCTGAAATATTGACGATTCAATTTGAATTTTTTCGATTTTTTACGATTTTTTGAAGAAAAAATTGAATTTGTCAGGCAATATCTTTTAAACCAATGTCTTCACCTTCGGTTTTACTCCTTTACATGAAGCTCCATTCTATTGGGAAAAATATAAGCTATCAACGAAGAAAATCCATGGTAAAATGGAAAAGTTATAGGCGATCAAGTAAATACATCCAAGTCGCGCAATGCCTCTGCACGGGTATATTCTATGCATGTTATACCCGTAAATGGGCTTTTATCTACTGCGCTGCCAATGTGCTGCTACTGCAGATGTGTAGGTATTGGTAGTGGAGCCATTGGCCAAATAACGGTAAATTGCCGATATCTCAAAAACCTTCCCATAGAATTAAAAATGAGCCCGATTTTCGGAATCAGCGACCGATTTTACATATAAATAGGATGGTCGCGTTCAGAGTATTTTTTGGCTGTAGAGCAGTGTAATTGAGACATTATGACGAAACTTGGTTTATACACTTTTATAACTTGTGTTAATAGACACACAAACATTTATTGAAATCGGTTTATGACCACGCCTACTTTTTAACAAAGATATTTCTGGAACACCCTTTAGGAATTTGTAACGTGACATCTTTGTAACTAGAAGTCATAAAGGAATGAAATTTTGCACAAATAATAATATTCATATGCTTAGTTGGATGACTGATAAAAAAGTTGGAAATGGGCGTGGCTACGCCCACTTTATACGGCACTCGCTTTATATTAAGTACACCGTGTTTCCATCAAACGCAAACAAGCAATGAAAGCATACAGCTGAGTATCTAATGTTCGATTCCACTCGAACTTAGGCTTCCTTACTTGTTTACTTTAATAATGGTGCTTATATCAAACTTGGGTCAATTTTGACCAGGGTGCAATATGATTTCTACAAAGGCGAACTATGATTTTGACAGAAGTACCACAGAATTCACAGAGAATTTACATGAAGTCTGTATGTATGTATATACGAATGTCGGGATGCGAAAACTTTTATTAATTAACCATGGTTGCACGGCTATGCGAAAAATAATTTTGTTGACACGATATAGCTTAGTAAATCGTCCCGGCCTAATGTATATATGTACATTGTACATACATGTATTTATGTAGGTGCCTTCTGACTTATGCATCGTTGCTCTTGGTTTTTTGGGTTGGAAACTCGTGTTGTTGATATGTTGCTTGTACTGACCCTTGACTAATGCTCCAGTAAAATAATCAGAAAATTACCAATACATAGCCTATACATTTACACACTCTAAGGAAGTAAGTCCCGATACGAGATCACTCAATTATTGAGTATACATAATTATATACATACGTCAGCCGCTGTTTCTGTTATTATATTTTGTTTTTATATACTATATGATGCATACAGGAACGATTTTCTCTCATCGGCTTCGGCGATGTGCCATCTTGAGTATTTTTTTTTCGTTCTGTGGTCTTGTGTGTTCGTTAGTATTTATAGTCATAAACCTCCGTTATCTAGTTGTGTTTGCAAACTTAGTTGTCTGTGCTGTGCGTTCGGGGTAGAGTTGCGTGATTTAGATTTGACTGAATCACCAATCAAAAATATTTTCTTGATATAAAATATTTTCAAATAAAAGATAGTTTTTATTTATGATTCGTTTCAAAAAAGGATCAAAAATACCTTTGATTCGTAATTCAAACTATTTTCAAAGAAAAGATAAATTTTATTTGTGATTCGTTTCATAAAAGAATCAGAAATACCCTTTGATTCGTGATTCAAACTATTTCCAAATCAAAGATAAATCTGATTTGTGATTCATTTCTCAAAAGGATCAAAGATATTTTTTGATTTTTGATTCAAACTTGATTTCAAATCAAAATCAATCTGATTCTTTATTTGAAAGTTGATTTGAAATTAAAATTTATGCGAAATCACGGTCAATTTTTTTTTACCTGCAATCCCTTTTTTACCACAGATAGGTACGTAAATTTACTTGCCTCTGATCCCTTTACTTCCGCGCGGCACAGGTACATAGGTAAAACCCTGTTATTGTCTTCTTCTGTGATGTTTTGTTTATATGTATTTGCTATAGGTTTTCTGTCCTACATTCATACGTGGCGAATAGAAATATGTATTTACATACTAGCCGGACCCGTGCGCATCTTGCGCAAAAAATAATAAAACATACGTGGCGCCAGTCGATATAGTTTGTGCTGCAGTGGCGTAGCTAGAGAATTTTTGGGGGGGGGGGGGGGGGGGGTCACAGCCAATGTAAAAAATTTACCAAAATTAAAATTACCAAAAAAAAACTACAATTTTTTTTACAAATGATAAAAATCGCTAGCTTAGAATGCAAATTGTGTAAGTCCTTTTTTAAAACTTTGTAGGAGAGACAAAAAACAAAAAAGAAAAAAAAAATCGAAATGAAAAAAAATTTCTGTTCATATAAATCAGGGCTGCTCAACGCTCTCGTATTGAAAGTACAAAACTCAATACATCTACAAATTTTGTATATGCACTGAAAAATTTTTTTGCTCATTTCATTTTTTTTATAAATTCCAATAAAATATTATTTTAGAATTTATTTTCAAATGGTAGTATCAAATACATATAAATTTTTTTTATTTTTTATATGAAAATTTTTTGAATACAAATTTTTTACAGTGCTTTCATTTTTTGAATATTTTTTTCATTACAAATTTGTTATTGTAAATTTCGATTTCTTACGGCAGTGCTCGAGCTCCTATACAAAGTGCCTTTGCTCTGCACATTCAATATGAATCATAGGCACATTCATATAAAATTTTTTTTATATCTGAGTGCTTATGGGAGTGCAAAGAAAATTTTATTTTCATATTTAAAGTGAAAATATGTATCTGTGCATATGATTCGGAACAAAACAAAAACAATTGTGCTTTGAGTGCCTATGAGGTGAGCAGCCCTGATATAAATATTTTGGACATACACAACTTTTTTCGCTTTTTGGACTTACACAATTTGCGTATCACTGAATAACAATGAGTAGAAATATGACAAGTATCTCAGACTTGTTTAGCGCGGTGCGTATTTGATTTTTCTAGCGTTCTACATAAAAATACACTTTTTCATAATGCGAAATGTAATTTTTTCAGTCTATAATTTAACATTTTAGTACACAAATATCGCTTATAATACATATATCAAACTCTTAAGGCCCTTGGCCACTTAAAATCTGGAATGTTAAGAAGTGTATACATATGTGTGAGTGCCGGGTGATTGACGCAAATATCTAAAAGATTTGATTCTCATCAACGCGAGCCCGAACAAGAACGTGTAGCACGACGACTGCCGATTGCACTAACACACACAAAAAAACTCACACATACACACTGCTTGACATGCCAGATTGTCAGTTGCCAAGGGCCTTTAACTATACTTCAAAAGTAAGTCTCATATTCTCTTCTGGAAATCTACGCGCATAGGTAGATTTTCAAGTTTTATGCGCCCAAAATTGAATTTTGTAAAATTGTTACAATTACAGGAAAAACATACCCACATATTGGAAATAGAATGGGGAACAATAATTCCTCGCTTTTTTCCCGACCCCATACTCTGCACTTGCCCCAGATGGTCGTTACTTAGCATATCTGAAGTTAATTTTTTTTGTTTTTTTCTTACATATTTTTAAGTGCTAGTTTCAACTTGAAAATTTGTTATTTAAAGCATTTCATTTAAGTAATCGTGATGAATCCTAAAGCTTCAAGTAATTATTAACACTTTTCAATAATATCCTTGGTTTCCAATAATTCTAAGTTTATAGTTTTAAGCTTTTAAAGTTGGGATATTTTAAAAAAATTATCACTCTTTTTAACACACTTTTATTAGCTTCACCTGTATGTATGTATGTATGTATGTATGTATGTATGTATGTATGTATGTAACTTCATCCCATCTTAAAAGTTGTAACATTTAACTAAATAATTATATCTTTCAAACATTCACTTTTTTGTGTTCTCTCTATTATTATTCATGTTAGAAATTGGTTTTGTTATGTTGCTCTGTCAGACTCAGTGAAATTAACCCTCGGACATGATATCTAGTACAATTAGTAGTTAGCCGACAAAAAATTACGTCGCACAAAGCCGCACTTCACTACTAGATACAGGGTTTTTCATATGTACCTACAATAATTTTCTTTTTGTGCTTTATATTTAATTTTAATGTTTATATTTCTAACGCATATCTTGGTTAATGTAGGTGATGCTCGAAAGTAACCCAGATATTTAGCAGCGATTATTGTTAACTTTTTAGGCAGTATTTTTAGTATTTCCAATTTTTCAAAGTTAAGGAAGTACTTATCATAAAAAGGGGCTAAGAATTATAAAGCTAAATTTTTTAGAAGATTTTTGAGTATGCAATTTTGCAGCTCATTCAATTGTAATATAATAATATGCAACATTCAACTTTTTGAAAAATTTCATTGGCTTTTCGGAAATTTTAATTGGAACGGTCTCACGTACATATAACGCAAACACCCTACAGAAAAAAATTACTAAAATCGACGGATATTTGTACAGCATTGAGTATAGCACTTTTTACACTAAAATTGGTTGGCTATATAACAGTACACTTAGAAATCTGCTCAAAATCTTTTATAAATTCTGGCCGCGCTTTGAAATTTTTAATTTGTGCAACAATTGGTAAATTTATAGTTTTCAATTATTGTCATATGTTAAATTAATGTATATATGTATGTTTTTTTTTATATATTTGTTGAATAAAAAACAGTCTCCCTGAAGAAGGCGGAAAAGACTCCGAAACTCCTACGCGTATTCGATTTTATTGAAAAATATATACTTGTCGTTTTCGATTCGCCATCACACAAGCGAGGTCGGATCGAACAAAAATGTTTGAATCCATAATGAGTAGTAGCCATACTCGCTAACTGGTCGATAAAAATTTCCCTCTGCTCGCTATTATTCACATATAAATTTGACAGAAGGAAATCTATAACCAGCAGAGAAATTGTGAATCGAAACCGGCTAATTTCATATAGTTTCCTTCTACGGCTAACTACAAAATCACTTTTATTTCCGCCATTTTTATCTTTTTGAGTATTTTATAAGACTAGACTCAAAGGCACGACCCAGATATTGAAATATATGCCAAAATCCCAAAAATCGAAAATTTCGAGTTAAATCTCTATTGCATGAAACGGGCGATATAAAGAAAAAAAATAATAATAAACAAAAGAAAAAAACAAACTTCAAAATACCCGAATTGTTCAAATGCCCGTACAAACATACGGGTAATAAACAAACAAACAACTCTTCGAGCATTTAAACAACAACTGTTCGGGCTACTCGAAAATGTTCAAAAAAAATCGAGAGCTCTACTTTTAACACAAATTATTAAAATTTTGCATTAAACAAGCAATTTGGAATAGATGTACACAATAAAATATTTTTGGCCGTATAAAACTTGAAAATCTACCTATGTGCTACGGTTATAAATAATAATTTTCTTATATAATTTAGTTTTTTAATATTCCATTTTGACAGACATTAAGTAAAATCTCAAGGTCAGATACTCTTATACATTGCATATTTATTCCCATTGTAGTTTATACTAATATTATGAAACTTGAAATTTAAATAATTGGCGTTACTTTTCTGTTATTAGCATGTTAATAACAGAAATACCGTATAATAATTGTAGCGTTTGTTGAGCCGTATGGAAGTGCAGGAACTGTAGGAATTTTACCACAAAAGAGCGAATATAATTACAAAGAATATAAATTGTGGTAAAATTCCTGCGGTTCTTGCACTTTCCTACGGCTCAACAAACGCTAGAATTATAAGTAATACTTCGTGAAAAAGCGCTAAATTTCGAATTACCAATTTCGAAAAATTACTATTCTCATTGATTTTTTCCTGAAAAAGAAATGTATGCTAATAAAGTTAAAGATGGTTTTATGGTCAAAACGAATCTTTCGGGGGGGGGGGGGGGGGGGGGGGTTTTGTCCCCAAACCCCCCCCCGTTACTACGCCACTGTTGTGCTGTCACGCCCATTTTAAAAAACTTATTATTTATTTGGTTTGGTGGAACTTATGGAACTTTCAATGAACTAACTATATGTTTGACAAAGATATCGCATAAAATGTTTTTATTATACCTATGTATATAGGTATGTGCATTATATTTTTATATAGTTTACATATATTTTTATGTACATACATATCGCCCGTTTTATGCAATAGGGATTTAACTCGAAATTTTCGATTTCTGGGATTTTGCCATATATTTCAATAACTGATTAGTGCCTTTGAGTCTAGTCTTATAAAATACTCAAAAAGATAAAAATGGCGCAAATAGAAGTGATTTTGTAGTTAGCCGTAGAAGGAAACTATTTGAAATTATAAAACTTTATTTGCGTTTTCCCAAAAAAAAATTTTTTTGAGTTAAATCCCTATTGCATAAAACGTGCGTGCGATATATGTGGTCCCTGCCGACTTGGGTAATTTTTTTCCACACGTTTGCCTTGGCAAGCAAATCAGTGGTCGAAGCTTAATCGATTTATCTGCTACAGTTCCTGAGTTTTGACTTATAAATCTTTGAAAATTTGCCCCTCTTGGCCCATTTTTTTAAATTTCAGCATATTTCCTCATAACGACATAAGGTCATTGCATGGATGAAATTCCATCACTCGGGCTTTATTAGTGACTTAATTATCATGTTTTACGTGTTTTTCGAAATACATACATATGCCTTATTTTCAACCCCAACCTTCTCTGTTCCCATTAGAATCTGTGTACCAAATTTCATTAAAATATTTCTATTTTTGCGCCAGTTAGATTATGTACGACCGGCCGTTCAATCAATTTTTTTTTTCATCGTGATCGTTTTGATTTATGTAAGTCCATATCTATCTCAAGATTTTATAGTCTTACGTACAACCTTTATTTGATCAAAACTATAAATACATATACATATATTGTACTACGAACAGCTGTGTATAAATAAGTACATCCCATACTGAAAAACCCCCATTCAGCGTAAGTATGAATACACACGTGTTCGCCTAAAATAATGTGATGTTTACATATAAACATACAGCTGAAGCTTATAAAAGTGTTTTAAAATATACACGACTATTCATCTGGAGCGATATCTACATTTGAAATTTGTATTTAACACTGCACTCTTGTTAGAATAAAATAATTGTGAAGGCAAAGTTTTAGGAGCAAATCTTTTAGTTTAAATTTAAACATTTTATTTTTGCAAAATACTATTAAAAAAAGTACCACGCCCAATAAAACACCGTTTCGCATGCATAGCTAACACAGGCCAACAAAATGAGACCGATTTTTTTGACCATAAACCAGACCATACTTTCCTAAAGGTTTTCGATGCGCTGAATTCAAATCTGGACGCAGAATTGCTCTATCACGTCAGGATTTTTTTTTTTTGAGATATCCTAACTTAAATGTGCAAAAAACACCATTTTTGACGATATATCGACGGCTGAGAATAAGATCGCCCTATTTCAAAAATTATTTCAAAAACGCCCTATTTGAAAAATAGTTTCAATAACGTCCTATTTCAGATTTTGCTTCAAGAACGCCCTATTTGAAAAATTGTTTCAATAACGTCCTATTTCAGATTTTGCTTCAAAAACGCCCTATTTCAGAGAAAATTCCATATATATTTCTCTGAAATAGGGCGTTTTTGAATAGTTGTCTGAAATAAGACGTTATTGAAACAATTTTTCAAATAGGGCGTTCTTGAAGCAAAATCTGAAATAGGACGTTATTGAAACAATTTTTCAAATAGGGCGTTTTTGAAACAATTTTTGAAATAGGGCGATCTTATTCTCAGCCGTCGATATATAAACTACAGATTTTTTTTTTGTTAAAAAAGCACACATATCATCTTAAAGAAGAAGTCTTTCTCTTACGAATGGCGTTGAGTTTGCTCAAATATCTTTTTTTTTCGCTAAGATAGAGCAATTTAAAACTTATAAATGCTTAAACACCACAAGCCCACAATACACAATCCCACAAACTATGAAGACATAAACTCTAAATTGCTCTATACACGTCTCGAATTGGGGGAAGAAGCTCAGCCATAAAACTCGTCAGAGTTATAAACGCGCCAGTGTATTATTATTATTATACTGTTATTGATGTGTAAAGATTTTCGCTACGAGTAATTTCGGAAAAAGTGTAACCATCCTGTTAATGTTAGTTTTTTTATTGTCTTTATACATATGTATTTCTTTTTATTTTTGTTTTCCTGACCCAATAAACACAGAAGCGAGGATGATATCGCGGCGAATTCGAAGCGAGTTTGCGAAAGCAGATTTTAGCGAATGTACATAATTTCAAGCAGCTTCACGTGAAGCCTTTATTTATATCCATTTATAGATGATCATACATTACCTTTTCCAACTGGAATATTTTTAAGGTCTAGCATATTTCTGTGCGCCTGTATTTTGTTGTTGTGTGTTGTAAAACTTTGCAATCTGTGCAACCGTGCTACGTGCTAGGGTTTTTTTTATTTATTTATTTATTTTTTTTTTTATTTATTTGTTTACGTATATAAATACAAAATTCTTATGGCGTTTTCGATTCTGGCAAAAATGTCGCACTTATTCTGCATTTTTATCGGGCTGTCACATTTGTTTGTTCTATTCCACATAGATTCCACACATTTTTTCAGGGTTGCTTGTTCTATTGACAAAAATGTCGCCCTCTGTCCGACCACAGGGCAGCATTTTCTGCCCTTAATATGACCAAGGGGTTGCATTATTTTTGTTTCACACATCACATGAAAAGTGCAACATTTCCTAGGGCTCAGGGCGCATGTTGATAATGTTGCCTTGTAATAATGCAGCATTTTGGTTCAGAATCGAAAACGCTATAACAGACTTATAATATAACTATGCATTCATATGCGTTAGTGATGGGCGAGACCGAGATGTTTTATTCGATTCTCTCGATTGTTGAAACATCTCGAATGCTCTCGATGGTTTTCATTCGTATTCGAGTCAAGTCGTAAATGGCCGTCAGTCGAAACAATCGCTAAAACATCTCGGACTCGCCAACGATTCCTCTCGTTTTCAAAGCAACCCTACAACATCTCGGACTCGCTGCAAAAAATACATAATAATTGTTGTTGCCGCTTGAATATTAAAATTGCTTTACAAAACATACAGAGTGGTACAAATCTATTGCCGTTGTTGCTACTCGTAAAATTCATTTGTTTCATAAGCGTCTGACTTCAAAAAATTTATTAATGTTTAAATAATTAATTATTATTATTATGCACGACACTGTTTTCAATTTGGTTAATTTATTTATGTATTTGCCTCACTTCCATTAAAAATCCTACTTTCTTTATCAACAAACCTCATTCAGTTTATTTTATCAACTAAAACATATCATCAAAACAACAGCCGGCCCGCCGACTCGGAACAATCGCAAAAACATCTCGCTTGTGTAGTCGAGATGTCATCGAAACAACCTACGACTCGCCGACTCGGAACAATCGCAAAAACATCTCGCTTGTGTAGTCGAGATGTCATCGAAACAACCTCCGACTCGCCGACTCGGAACAATCGCAAAAACATCTCGATTGTGTAGTCGAGGAGCGAGTCAACTTTTGACTCGATTGTGATTTTGCAACGATGGCGATTCTCTCGATTGTCTAAACATCTCGGACTCGCCCATCACTAATATGCGTACATGCATATATAAACTAAACTAAATACACAATGTAAAAGTATTAGACTTTAAAAGAGATCATTAATCAAACTTACAAATTCTGGTTTGGATATAGTATAATCTAAGACAACGTTATGAGAAAGTAAGTTGAATTCTCGCATGGCCCTTGACAAAGGCGCATTAGCTGCATACTTAGTTTGAGCGTTGGTCCAGTATGCTATGTATAGTGAATCCCCCTAGACTTGTTCCGCAATGATTTATTGAGTTTTATTTTTTTTTTATCAACTTAATGTACATATGTATATCAGACAAGTCGTTGCATCGCTCATAACTATCGCTGTCATTTGTTATATTTGTGTCGTTTTAGTGTAAAAAAGTCAATTTCTTATTCTAAAATTCGCGAAATCACCTTGCGCTATTTTATGGGTTTCTCAACGACTTATTAATAAAATAAGCACATCTCACACTGAAAAACTCCCATTCAGTGTATGAATACACACGCTTTTGCTTTAACTTATGCAATGCAAAAAGGACTCGGCTACATAAATACGTACAAGCAAACATACAGTGAACTACACTGCGTACACGTAACTTGTTTATATACATACAGGTAAAACTGATAAAAGCGTGTTAAAAAGACATAATCTATGCCATAAGAAATTATGCCAAAAAACCACTTTTGAAACAAATTTTTGAAAAATTTGTTTTGATTATTCATAATACACATCGTCGTACCATACGAAAACTAACATATTTAAAATTTCTGGTGAAAGCTATCAATAAAAAAATTCTGTACGAAAAGTAGAACATTTGACTTTTGGCCGACGAAAAATAATAAAATCGACTTTTGGCTGACGAAAAGTAATAAAATCGACTTTTGGCTGACGAAAAGTATCAGTAATTATATACTGTTTTTACATTAAAATTGTTTTTGTTTAAACGGAATTGATAGTTTTCGTCAGCCAAAAGTCGATTTTATTACTTTTCGTCAGCCAAAACTCGATTTTATTACTTTTCGTCGGCCAAAAGTTGAACTTTTTACTTTTCGTCAGCCACAAAAAATCTGATGTTAGTTTTCGTACGGTGCGACTATATATACATACATATGTATGTTTTTATAGCCTTTAATAGTAAAAAATGCAAATATAAAGGTTGTTCAGGCAGTGTGATTTTAGCCTGGCAAATTTGCAGAGATGACGTAGGTGTGATAAATTTGCCGAGCACAACAACAAAATACACGTCTTTTCAAATTTGAAGCTTCGGCAAATTTCTCATACCCCAAACCGTGATATTTGATATCATGAGAATAATATCACGGGAAATGCAACAGTGTTATTACATTCACAATAGTCTTCTGTAAGAAATGAGTTGGAATACATATATTGACGCTTCCAAACAATATTGTACTAAGTCGACTTAGTACATTTTCCCGTTTTTGGCGTTTTCGAGTACTACGTCTCTTAATTTAGATGCTGTCTAATTTTGGTATCAATCGGACAATCCAATCAAAAGTTATAAGCAAAATTGTACATATGTATAATACAACTCGAGATTTTTACAGAATAAAAACTTTGAGAGCTGGCCATGAAAAACCATGTAGCAAATTTTAATTTATTCTTACGGTTTTATATAAAGCGTACCCTAACTTTGATATTGTCGAGTTTTGGTGTTGGTCGTTAAATCCAAACAAAAGTTACAATTGAAAATATTCTTAGCATACAACTGAAGTTTCATATCGAGTTTAAACTTTGAGAGCTTCTCCTGCAAAACACAGTTTTCAGACTTAGTACAGTTTTGTTTGGAAGCGTCGATATGTTTCTAGTTCTTTTTTTTAAAGAATTTTATTTTATTCGGATAAACAATTAATTAATTCGAAACTGAAGCAAACTAAGCAAAGCGACAACAATTGTATAAAAAGTGAAAATAATATGACACATACATACGCTATTTCACAATGAATTCAGTTCGAATTTTTTTTTTCTTTGAGGTGCGCTCTCTCAGTGTGGCAAATTTCTCAAGATATCATGATATCTCGGCAAAAATAGTAGACTGCCAGAACAACCTTATCGATTTTTTCAATTGCAAAAAAAGAATTTCTAAAAGAGTTATCTGCAACTAATATTCTGCTTTGCTCTTGAAAGGAGAATATTTCTGATAAAATTTAAAAATTGAAATGACTTAAATATTTGTCGAATTCGCGGGATTTAAGCAGAGTAATCGCGGGATCCCGAGATTGACATGCCTAATATGTACATAGTACTCGTATGTATGTATGTATATAAACAACATACTTCCATATGTTGCAATAATGAATAGTGACAAACTCACTTTCGGCGAGGTTATCACAAATATACTCACATATACATATATGTATGTATATATGCATACATACCCTGCAGGAAATCAATAACTACTCTGAAAAAAAAAACGTTTTAAATCTACAGACTTTCGCTTTTAAATCAACTACTTTCCGCAGTTGAAATGTGCCCAACAACGCTCCGTTGTTGTTTGAAAAGTGCGAGCGTTGTTGATTTAAGTCAACCACGAAAACTGTTGGATGAAATATTTTTGCCTTTAAGTTAACAACGGAGACTGTTGGAACATTTTTTCTCCTAAAAATAATGTAGTCTCCGCTTGTTCTGCTCTTTTCTCCTTCTTCGCCTTCACTGGTTGCTATCTTTATTTCTTATTCTCCTTTTTCTTCTTTGTTTTATATTCTCCTGAGGATTCGAAACATGATATCAACCTGAAATTCAATCTAACGGCATGACATATTGAACATTCGACATTATATTGAATTATAGTGAACCTTTTTTTTTTTTTATTTATTTATTTATTTATTTATTTAATCAACAAACAGAAGCTTATAGACTATTAGCTAGATTTACAGAGGATATATGTATGTATCATAAAACTTATGATAGAAAACTTATAAGTAAGTTCTTAAAATTAAACTTAGAATAAGAGAATTCAAAGGCTAAGGAAGACGAATATGTATTGAATTCAGATAACTATTGAATTATAGTGAACCTTTTTTTTTTTTTTATTTATTTATTTATTTATTTATTTAATCAACAAACAGAAGCTTATAGACTATTAGCTAGATTTACAGAGGATATATGTATGTATCATAAAACTTATGATAGAAAACTTATAAGTAAGTTCTTAAAATTAAACTTAGAATAAGAGAATTCAAAGGCTAAGGAAAACGAATATGTATTGAATTCAGATAACGTCCTTCTTAGAGGGGCATTCAAACCATAAACGGTCCTAGAAAACCCCACAAAAAATAATTCATTATTACGGAGAATGCGAGTAGGAACATTAAAGTTAATTTTAGAAAGAAGGTATGGGCAATCAATAGAGCCCACACATAAATCAAAAAGGAAACACATCGACAACAAAGTTCGTCTTGCGTCTAAAGACAGAAGATTTATTAGCAAGCAACGTGAGCGATAGGGTGGAATAGGGTCCACGAACCTCAAAGAGCGCAACGCAAAACGCATAAAGACCCTTTGAACGGATTCTAATCTTTTAATGTGGACTGCATGATATGGCCTCCAAACAAATACAGCATATTCTAACCGAGACCGCACCATGGTCATGTACAATAGTTTTAGAGCATAAGGGTCAGTAAAAGAAGAACAATTACGGCGAATAAAAGCTAGCATAGACTTAGCATTACTTCCCTTTTCCAAAAAAGAATCTATGACTTATATGAATCATTGCAAAAACAAAATTTAAAGAAATTGATTCTCATTGTTTTTGTTGGATTTCTCACGAACAATTTTTTAACAGAGAGCGAGTTTTTTAATCTACATTCATTTTTAATTTAAGTAGGTTTCTTTTTAAATCCAAAATCCGGTTTAAGACTTGCATTAAGAAACTACAAATTTTAATTTTGATTTTAAATCCTGTTTTTATGAATGTACGGGAAATTGTTGGATTAAAAACTTTTCTGTATAAACAAATACATTTGCTATTGAGTCAAAGACGGAGATTCAACAGCCGAAAGTTGTTGATTTAACTACGGGCATTTTTTTCAAAGTAGTGAACACAATTTCTGGTTCAGAACTGGCACCAGGTCATCTGCCGTCGGCTTTGCATATGTCTGCAATTTTCAGATTGTTAGTGAAGCATATTGTAAAAAAAGTATGTAAAATTTGCATCTTCACTTAATGAAATGAAATGTTCCCCTAATGATACTTTTCCGATCCCTCAGGCTTATCTTTAATTTTTTTTATTTTATTACTTTTTAAATAAAAATTTGTATTTTTATTTAATAACCAAATAAAAAAAAAATATTTAAAAAAAATTTATTCCGCCTTGACACATACTAGAGATTTTCCCAACAGGGTATGTATTTATGTACGCTTAATGCTGCGAAGAAATACTGATATGGAATTTTCATTAATAAAAACTTAATCAATCGCTAGTATGTATATATGTACCCTCATGTGTACATATATTCATTCAGAATATGTTAAAAACAAAAGTGGTTTCAAGACACTGCATTGTTGGGACGTAGAAACCTTAAAATGCTTTAAATTAATTAATTGAAAAGCAAAAAAAAAGTTTTCGCAAAATTCATATCCAACGCAGATGCTGTGCGGAGTAAGTCTGAAAGGGTATAAAAAAACGGGGGCCCCAATTGGGGGAGTTGTAATGTATTAAATTGCATTAAATACCCTGCAAAAATAATGCTGGTCATTTGACTAGAAAACTGTCGATTTCCGAGTAATAATAATAATACCAGGGACTGTAACGGTTATGAGTTATATCCAAAAAGTTGATTTTTAATCATTATTTGCTGAGTTTTATTTTCTGCTCACAAAATAAAAGTTATTTCTTGAGTTTTATTTTTCCATCAGCAAATAAAAGTTATTTCTTGAGTTTTATTTTTCCCTCAGAAAATAAAAGTTATTTCTTGAGTTTTATTTTTTTGCTCAGAGAATAAAAGTTATTTTTTGAGTTTTATTTTTCGATCAGAAAATAAAAGTTATTTTTTGAGTTTTATTTTTTTGCTCAGAGAATAAAAGTTTTTCAGTTTAATTTTGGCTGGAATTGTAGATTTTGCCATATAAATAGTTAAAGTAGATAAATAAATTTTTAATTATTTTTATTTATAAACTTTACCTACGTGTTAATGTGGAAAAATCGACAGCTGCAGCTATAATTAAACTGAAGAAACTTTTATTCTCTGAGCAAAAAGATAAAACTCAAAAAATAACTTTTATTTTCTGATCGAAAAATAAAACTCAAAAAATAACTTTTATCTTCTGAGGGAAAAATAAAACTCAAAAAATAACTTTTATTATCTGATGGAAAAATAAAACTCAAGAAGTAACTTTTATTTTCTGATCGAAAAATAAAACTCAAAAAATAACTTTTATATTTTGAGGGAAAAATAAAACTATTTCTATTTTCTGATGGCAAAATAAAACTCAAGAAATAACTTTTATTTTCTGAGGGAAAAATAAAACTCAAGAAATAACTTTTATTTTCTGAGCAGAAAATAAAACTCAGAAAATAACGATTAAAAATCAATTTTTTTATAAAAATCGAAAAAATAAAAGTTAATGCACCTAGAGATAGTCTGCGTTACGGTGATTACATCTGTGTACTTCTTTTGCGTTTAGCATTTCTCCTTCAGTATGATTTTTATAGTCAAAATTTAAAAAATAACGATTATTTGCAATCCCTGAATAATACAATGGCGCTGTTATAACTCTGACGAATTTTATGGCCGAGCTTCTCTCCCAATTCGAGGTGTACTCGTTTTGTTCTTCGAACAAATTGGGTGGACCTACAGTTTTATGCCGATTCCGAACGGGAATGCATTTTTTGTGAGAAACTTTTTCATGGCAGAAATACACTCTGAGGGTATGCCACCCACTGCCGAGAGGTGACCGCTGCTATTTAAAAACCCAATAATTGGATTTTTGCTAATTAGAAAAATTTTTTGGTGTTTGCTCGGACTAGGGTTTTAACCCGAGACCTCTGGCATAGCAGGCGATCACTCTACCCACCGCAGTGACCACAAATTAAGATGTGAAAAAAGTTTTCGAAGGAATCCCAAATTTTTTTTTTTGTAAATTTCTCAATTGATATTATGTGCTTCCTATGGTTAATGAACTTACACCACGACTCACAACGTTTAGGGGTTTGAACGGTTGCGCATTGTCTATTGAAGTTTTATATTGTACACACCCAAAATTATTTTATTTTAAATTCTTGAGATTACCCAAAAAAATATTCAAATTACCCATAATTGCCCAAAATTCCCCATACAAATTTTCAAATTACACTACCCGACAAAATTTGAAAAACTTTGATATCCTCGACATTTTATACATCTTGAATTTAACTTATTTTTGCATAAAAACAAATCAAACAAAACAACAAACAAAATTTAACGTCGATTTTATGTGGAATTGGAAAGGGTATTTTATCCTCTCAAAATGAAATGAAATAACATAAAACTAAAGACGGTAATGGCGGAGATATTGACAGATTAGTAATCCTCCTTTTCTTCTTAGCGCGAAAACTGAAATTTCAAACTATCTCGAAAACTGTTCTACTTTTGAACCATTTTATTACATATTTGGAATCAGCAGGAATACTTAGGAATCAAATGTCGGGGATATTTTTTTGTCGGGTAGTGTTATCAAGAGATTTCCAATAAAGAAATATTTTCAAATTTATTTTACTTCATAACGGTTTGTGTTTTTAAATTTATGTGCATATATGTATGTATATGTGTGGTTAAAAAAAGTTATAAAGAAACATAGAACAAGTAAGAGAGAAATGAAACATTAAATAGTCCGATTTTATTTAATTAATAGGTACATACCTCCAATTCTGTGGGTTGTTTATGCAAATATTTATAAAAAAATATTGTAATGATCTTAGCAAATTAAGTGGAGAAGTGTTACCCCAAAATGTACGGTTGGTTGTAGGGGAGCTACATATATGTTATAATGGTCCAATTGGGCCGATTCCGACAAATGAACAGCGTATCTTAACAACTGAGGAACTAGCTCATGATTCTGATAATATCGGTATATATTTTGGTGGGTTTAATTTTTCTCCTTCTGGAACTTTCGAAAAACCTCTTTTGGCTCAATGTTATAATACCATTTTATGTTCATGAAAGGTATAAAATTGCTTATTTCTTTCCTGGCTAACTAATTACTTTAATGGGCTTATGAAATTTGCTTGTACACGTTCGACCAGCCGGTAATTCAAGATTAAATAAATGCTGCAAAAACTCATGCACACTTTCACAGAATGCGAATGTAATAGAAACTCATGAAAATAATTAATTTTTTTATGAGCATTATTATTCATATAAAACTATTAAAAGTCGAATTCCCCAAATCATAGCACTCCCCAAAAATTACCCAAATTTAAAAAAATTCCCCAAATTTGGGGAATTACCCACAAAACGGCAATGCTGGTTTAGCGAAGCAATTCTTCTTCTTTTTTAGTTCGATAAGGGCATGAGCCACATACATACATTCCATATGTGTATGCCCTGGCTCGAGAAACTTATGCTCAATCATTTTAATATTACGATTGCTCTCTAAAAAAGCCACAAACATTGAGCTTACAAATGAGTTCTTATTTTCTTCCCAATTACTGTCCCCAAAAAACTGTTCGTTTCTCCAAAACACTTCAAAAAACAACACTTACAAACGTCAACTTCTTCACTGTCATAATTCACAAATTAATAATTAGTTATTCGCCGATTTGGTTTGTTTAACGTTGACCACTTTTGAGTTATTTTTCCGAAAACTTCGACGAGTCTGCAAATAAAAAGTAGTATTGATTCATAAGACCCCCTGCTCCAATATTCGTTGATTTTGCTTCTCGAATGGTAATTTAAGGGCACATTTCTTTCGGAAACATCCCAGAGGTGCACATTTGCGAGCGGCAACTACTTTTCCCTTCTTTTTGGTGTATGCTTTTCCAAAATTTCTGAGTTTTTATTTTTCATTATTTGAAACATTTTGGTTATTCTCATTATTATCCGCAGATTGAGATACTATTTGTAAATTTATGCTTTCTTCATTTTTCGTTTGGTTTTCAGATTGTCTATCTACTTCTGAATCTGTACTCATATTTGAATTAATGTAGTCAGGATCTTTTAAAGAATCGTCGCTGCTGAAGTCCACTTCAAATAATTGCGGAGATTAGTCGACGAGTTATAGCCAAAAAACCGTACAAACAATATGCTGGAAATCGGCATTTGACTGCAAAGTTCAAAGGTCGATTAAAAACAAATTCGAACTAACCTCACCAAACGCCGAGATACGGGTCTTCTAATTTAGCCTCTATTTTCACCCCTAACTTTCAGAACCGACCTAACTTTTGTTGACCTGAATTTATTCCACAATGTTATCGTTTAATCATTTTCGAGTTTTTTTCTCACCTTGACTTGCGTGCATACCTACAGGCGACCCACATACCAAATTTAAAGATCTCCACATCTCCACATCTAAATCTGGAAGCTGAACCATCTTGTTGGCTTATTCTCAATGAGTATTGCTTATGTACTGTCACAATAATTATGTGTCAGCCAAGGCAGCTCTATATAGGTAATATAAGTTCAGCAGCTGATTCATTTTCATTTTGCCTAAATTGTCAAATCGTATTGATTTTATTTTGTTTACTTCCGTCTTGTTTACATTTTCATACGTGCTTTTTGACGTTTTATACAAGAGATTTTCAACATGGCCGCCGTGCTATTACCTTACTAGATCTGCCTTGTGTGTCAGCAAATAGGTATTAAATGTACGGGGAAAATTTTCCAACAGTCTACCACGCGTTGAAAAAAAGTCATTGGGGGTTGTAGAGGAAGTCCTCCTGATTCTATATCCAAAAGTCCCGTCGACCGGGGATGTTTGTAAGTTGTAAAATTTACCAAACAAACCCCCAAAACTGCCTACGATTACCGAGGAAAGGCACTTATAAAAACATGCACATATGTATATATGTGTGCAGAACATCTTTTTTCTTCGAAAGTCATTTATCTCGGACCGTGGCACATTGGGGTATTTAATCAATCTGGGCGGCCAAAACTCTTTTTTGGCTTTAAATTGTTAATTATGTTACCCACGGTGATTTCAATTCGATTTAACATAGAAAATAATGTGGCTTTACATTTTTAAAAAGTGATGTAGTGAGAGCAAACCGACCTCAGATTTGGATTCAGAACGTCGAAATACATGTTAGTAGGTTAGGTCGATGAAATGTGCCATTTGGGGCTTTTTTTAGCTTTTCGCAATTTTCTTGAAGTTTTGGGCGTATATTGGACAAGCGGACTTTGGATTCGGAGCACGTCGATGTATATGTTGCTAGATGGGTGTTCTCGAATCCACAAACAACCAATTTTTTTTTTTGTGTGGTGGGGTCATTTTTCCCAATATGAAAAATCGCCTGCTTTTCTTAAAACCGGAAAAACCCGGGACCGATCTTTCTTGAACTCAAAATAACAGGGAACAGACTATCTAGAAAAAAAAGAGTCAGTGCCGGGCAATGCCGGGCACCTAAACAAAAACCCTTTTGAAAACAAAAAATTGGGAATTTTTTTTTAATACATGGTTTTTAAAAATGTAATTAAGAAGACGCTAACAACTAACTAAATCTCAATAAACATGAATTTTGTACTCGATTACCTGTATTATAAGAATCCATAACAGTATTCTAAAAAACTTCACTTAAAACCGTAAAAATATTAATTGGAAATGTTGAAACTTTAAGAACGTTATAAAATGCCGCGAGAAATACACGAATGACCAAACTTTCATAGACTGTAAAAACTTCGTGTTTGAGTTTTGGGAATAAACTTTTATTGAAAATGATGCGTTAGGGTCCTGGCCTACTAAAAAATTTTATTTTTTGGAAATCGGGCCAGTTTTAGGAAATGAGGTTTTGGCCGCCCAGATTGATAAAATACCCCTATGTGCGTGGTTCCTTAATGTAAAGCCGTCCCTTTCGGCAGACAGATGGAAATCTGAGCCAATGTACGTCACTGACCTAGAGAAAAGTGATATATATGCTGATTGGTTTTGGAAGCCATGCCTCGATGTAAGATTAATTGTGATACATTATTTACTTCTGCCCTACCTTAAACCAACGCAGCCCTACCTTAAATTTAAGTCTAGCTACGGCCCTGATTACAAGTTGACATGAGCAAACTCCCGAATAACAAATTATTATCGAATAAATAGGTGCATAAGTTAGATATCGGGTTTGTTCGAGCCGCCGAATATTTACAGCATTATTGCAACCCTGTTATTTTATTGATTCTCTATTGCTGATACTCAGCTGATAATGTGCATCAATATTTCGCTTTATTGTTTTTTTTTTTTTATAATAATAATTTTTTGCGCCGAACGTGTTGTTAATATGGAAATTTTAACTTATTTTTTGCTCCATCTCAATCGCGCAGTGAAAATTTTTATTTTGCGTTTGATTCGTTAGTGATGAGTAGGGCAACCAAAAATACACTTCAAAAAAATTAAAATATGTCACAAAAAAGACAAAATATGCAAATAAAATATGACATATAAATCAAAAATATGCCCCAGAAAATTGCAAAAATGCACAAGACATCGGAAGTTCTGTAACAAATTCGGGAAAATTTTCGTTAAATTGACGTCATTAATATGTTCCAAACTTTGTCACCACCTAAAAAGCAAGTCAAAATCTATTCGAAATGGAGTCTATTCAGTCAAAAACATTGATAGTTACAGAAACGAAGTACAGTGTCCAATAAGTTTTTTAAAAAAGCACAATATTAGAATATACATATCGTGGCTCCGGAAGAAGAAAGACGGATGTCAGTAATTTGTCGACGAAAAAAGGCGCATTAAAAAGATGTCGGGGAAGAAAAACGCTTTACAAAACATGTTGACGAAGATATACGCATTAAAAAATATTTCGACGAACAGAGACGCATTATAAAATATTTCGACGAAGAAAGACGCATTAGCATTATTAACTGCGAAGAAAGCCACATTAGCATAAATATACAAAGAAATATAAAAAATCGACGAAAATCGTCGTCTTTCTTTCCTAAAAAATATTTAAATGCGTCTTTCTTTATAGTAAAAAAAAAAATAAAACGTATTTCTTCGTTATCAAAAAATAAAGTCTTTCTTTCGAAAAATATTTTTAATGCGTCTTTGTTTGAAAGAAAAAAAGTTTGCGTCTTTCTTCCTCAACAAAACAGTTTGCGTCTTTTTTCTTCTATAGCGACGATAGGTATTTGTTTGAAATACTTTTTATTAAATTTATAGTGTCCGACCGAAGCTGGAATTTTAGGCCGAAGCCGAAGCCGTAGCCGAATATTCGGCATAATCCTTTATTCGGCCGAAAACCGAAGCCGAAGCCGAATACCAAAATAAGAAAAATATATACTTAAGTATGAGATTTTTTTTATTTCATAACTAGAGCTCGGATAATAGGTGAAAATCAAATGCCTAAAATTATGCTACGTAATGTTTGTGAGCAATTCCAGTGGCAAGTTTAAGGTTGGGGTTCATTCAGGTCTAAGCCCCCGTGAATGCAATTGGATTTTTTGCTTACTAGGATGCCAGAAAAATAAATTATTAAGTTTTTTTATGGGTTGCACGTGAAAAATTGCAAAGAAAGCTACAATAAATAAATATAATAATAAAGAATAATAATAAATAAGGTATATTAAATAAATATATAATTATAAATAATAAAGAAAAAAATTAAAAATTTGTAGTGACTCGCTTAAATTTGAGACAAAATCTTCGCACGTGAAGGAAAAGCAATTACAGTTTCAAACCAAATATATTTTGAATGAAAATGAGGCAAGTGCATATTAGCAAATGGAATATATAATACAGCTTTTTAATTTGTAGTGGTCTGACTTTAAACATTTGCATATTTTAGGTAAAAAAACTTGATTTGAACTTTCCTATTTTTTCTTATGACCATTTCAGGGTTTACAATTTTCCAATTGGATACTCGGCATAATTTCATATCTGTAAAAATGCAAATTTCTGTCGTGGTAAAAACCGTTCTGCATTTTTGTTTATGAGTTATTGGAACATTAACTATGCCATAATTTACTTACTTTTCCCAAATTTTATTTTCATTAGAGCTAGTTTTGTTTTGCTTTCAAAAAGCTTGACGATTTACAAAAATATAAAATACAAAATATGTTCTTCATACTTTTTTTCAGTAAAAATGTCAAAGAAACTAAATCCCTCTTTGGCTTTATTTCATCACACACCACTGTATGTTTATTCAAACTGCAAATTTGTGTAACATGATTAAGAACTATTCTAATAAAATCTTAACCATACCAATATGCTACCCCTTTATATTTAAATTGTAATCCCGCCACTGAAAACAACCAAAATTTACAAAATGTAACATTTTTTAGGCGCTTGGTTTCACCTATTTTTCCGAGTTCTATTCATAACAATTAATTTTTTTTTTTTTTGTTTTTTTTTTGAATAAACAAAACACCTTACAAAAATACATACATAGTTGTAAACAAAAATAAAAAAATTCAGTCTTTATGTAGGTAAATAAAATTCAATATTTAAAGTTCAACAGCTTTATGTTGTACGCCAAAAAAAGAGTTTATCTGCATCGGTGTATAGTTGACCAGCAACTAAGGTTAAGTTAGTAGAAAAGCTGGTTGGAGTTGTGTATGTATACTCAAATTGTATTCCGCCAATCATGGTCTGCGACTTCCGCGAAAATAATTTTTAATGAAGTGATAACCAAGACAACACAAAATTACCATTATCTCAAAAACCTAACCATAAAACAATAGCAGTACTTGAATTTCTCGGTTATTTTTTTGCTGTAACATAGTATTATACATACATAAAACTATTTTTTTTTTGAAATTGTATTGAATTTTTACTTATGATCTCTTTGTTTTTATGGCCAATAAGTGAATAAACCACTTTTTCGTGTAATAAACTATGTTTGATTTAATGACACTTTAAGAGCCCGTGCACAATTGACTTCTACCTCGCTTTGCTTCAGAGTTTTGCTTTGACAGTTTCGTTCAGCATGTGTGTATGTTTGTATATGTACACTTATCCCTGCTAGAATTGTGTGACCGAAAGTACTAACACTATTAAAAAAATATAATATTACCAACACATTTGCACTCGTATGTGTGTCTAGCCAAGTTCAAAACCAATGAGATAGATAAGGATAGAATGGAATTTGAAAATACACATACGGGAACGTGATGAATGAAACGGTCACAAAAGTTATCGATGCCCTTAAGAATGTGATAGGAAATATCCCAAAACTTTTGGTCATGCCTGCCGGTCATATGACCGGTCAAATGACCTGCACAGTTCTTGCAGGGATTTTAGCGATTTCGCGCAATTTCGTGAGAAGTGAACAGAGAAAACTAAAAAATAACATTCGAATAAGCAGAAAAAGGCAAATTCCCCAAATATCTTACCAAAAATCAGGTTTATAAGTTAAAGCAAAGAAGTGAAGTGGAAATTGTCAAAGTGTTAATTGTAGCAAGCATCTGGAAGTTCGCTTTGCTTTAAGGTTTTTTCTATCAAAGTTGGAGCAGACAAAGCCAATTGTGCACGGGCTCTAAAAGAATTGATCGACACACTAAGGTGACGATATTTAATAATTAGCGTAAGTTATCGTTCGGAATCTTAGGCCTGTTCAATAACAAAAACATATTACTGGAAGTTACGATATTCTGTCGCTTATAAAAAATCAAAAATTCGCAAAATCCAGTCAATTTTTTTTTGTTATTAAACACATCTATTATTCGGCCTCGACTATTCGGCCTTTTCAGCCGAAGGCCGAAGCCGAATAAAAAATACCAGCCGAATAGGCCGAATACCGAGGCTTGGCCGAATATTCGGTCGGACACTATAAATTTAAGCAAAGTATTGCATATCTAAGTATTTATATATTGCATATATAAAAATTCAGCACAATGTACATAAATATGTAAAAAATTTATTGAATATTGTTTTTACAATAAATCACAACAATTTTATTAAGGTTTTCAAAAAGAAAGCTCTGTCGATTTGGACTAGGGTTGCCAGACGTACTGATTTGATCAGTACAATACCGATTTTTCGTGCCCCGTACTGATGGTATTAAAAACCTTAAGAAATACTGATTTTTTGAATTTTGTACTGATTTGTACTGATTTTTAGGCGACACTAAAAAAATCACTTTTATGACCCTGCACTGTTTTTAATTTTCCAACTGTTTTAATTTGACGTTTGTAATGCGGTGGTTATGCTTACGACAATACTCGACGAGCAACACGTAATTGTTGTTGTGCACTCCGACGAGTGAGAGAATTTTCGGACTCTCACATCGAACAAATTTGCTTGGTGAAACAAGCACCCAGCACGCCGAGGTTTCGGGGAAATAATGTGTTATGTTGTGTATGTACGCTCTAATCATCGATTTAAGCGTAACCACCTCTCAATGGTGTTTTGCTCGTAAGCATAACCACGGCATAACCATGAAACAATTAGGAAGGAGGAAGCAACGCGAACTTTAAATGTCATAGAAACATGATTGACAGTTAACGATACGGAAACAAAATACAGTAATAAAGACGATTTTCTTTGCATATATTTGTTTTTTTTTTTTTTTGGAAGGCAATGTACTGATTTTTGCGGCAAAGGTATCTGGCAACCCTAGTTTGGACGGAACACCCTTTTATACATGGAAAAACTTCTTTCCACGTCAACTGAAGAAAGCGGTGCGAACTTAAAAGAGCAAATTTCTGAAATTGAATACTATATAGTAAAAATGGGAAATTTTGTATCTCAGTCACTAATAGAGCTGGAGTGATAAAATTTCACCCACGTATTGAGCTCAGGTCCTTATGAAGAAATATGGTGAAATTTTGGAAAATGGGCGGTGCCACGCCCACTTATTAAGGGACAAACACTGAAAGTGTTATAGGTCATAACTCAGAAACTCTAGCAGATATATCGATGAAATTTGGTACGCATGATTTACTTACAAATGTTTGGACGAAAAATTGCCAAAATCGGTTAACGATCACGCCCACTTTTATTTATGGGTATTATAAAGTGGCCTAATAAAAACATTTTAAACGATATCTCTGTCAAATACAGATATATTATTAAAATTTTGTGGCGAGAATCCAGTTATAGACATAAAACAAAAAAACCAAAAATTTTTTAAAATGGGCGTGGCACTGTCTCCGTTTAGAAGCAGGAATATACGATATTTCGGAGCCCATAACTCGACAAATAATTGAGATATTATGACTAAACTTTGTGTATAAACTTTTACCACTTGTAGTAATACCTGTTCAAAATTTTGGCGAAATCGGTTTATGACCACGCCTACTTTTTAACAGTTATTTCTGGAACACCCTTTGAAGCTAAAAATCATAAAGGGATGCAATTTTGCACTAACAATAATATTCATATGCTTATTGGATGATTGATACAAATTTTGAAAATAGTCGTGGCTGCGCCCACTTTATGCGTCACTCGTTTCATATAAAATACACCCTATATCGAACATATACATACAAGTACATATACAGCTGAGTATCTAATGTTCGATTCCACCCAAACTTAGGCTTCCTTACTTGTTTTAAATAATTAGAAAAATAATTAAATTAAATTTTTGCTGCTAGTCCGGGCTGGAGGTTGAATCCGCGATCCCTGGTATGACGGGCGAGTACTCCACCCACTACATCACACCGACCACCATTACTCCAACACACCAAAGGAGGTGTTGGTTTTACACAAACTTAATTTTTCATTTCCATTTAGCAACGTCGAGAATTTATCAAGATGAATACCTACAATTTGCTAAATCGAAGAGGCTTTGTCGCAAATCTCTTTGAAGTACAATCCCGTTTAACCATTATTTTCAACCACCGTTCCCATTGTCAACCTTTGCCATTGTCAAATATAACCTCCGTTTAAATCGATCGAATAAAAACCACAGAGGCCATTGCATTGGTGTTTATTTTCTGAATATTGTTTTTCTACGGGGATATAATATGGAGCTATCCCATTTGGAAAATGAAAATTAATTACCGAAGCAAGAGAAAAGCCAAACTGATCAAAAGCAATGACTTGACAAATAGAATACTTAAAAGAGTTATACGTACATATGTTTTTTATTGAGTATGTAAGTTTGTAGGTACTTATGTACGAGTATGTACATTAGGCCGTCTCGCCTTATATGGACCAAGAAAAGTCCATCGTACACCCCCCATATGATGTTTTTTTCAAAAAGACCTTTTGAAAACGATTCCGGAATTTATTTTTTATTTTTTTGACACCGTTAGATGTCGCTAAATCAGTTTTTTCATATCTTCTGTATTTATAGCCCGATCTCTAAGTTTACTACACTAATGTCTTTGGCCTGAGAGGATCACGTGCGTCATTGGGGTCACTACCACCCGGTACTTATACTGGAATTCTGTAAGCAATCTCTAATCACTAATAGAGACTTTTTCGTGGTGATTTTGATTTTGAGACAATTTGGTATTCTGTAGCGAGCTCACGTCTCAAGTCTCAAAAAAATACGTCACTAATTAGTTACCTGGTGGCGAGGAGGTCACAAAATAAACAAAACATTGAGGTGAACTAAATAACACGTCAAAATTTATAAAAACTTACAATTTATTTGCTCTTTGCTTGTTCGCTTGCTATATTCTGTAATAAAACAAATTTATTTCTATGAAATTAGCAAAATATTAAAATTTTGCTGGTTTTGCTTAACTTACTGTTTTCCGCTATTTCGATCAAGTATAAATAGTAATGAGTAGGGCAACAGAAAATATGCGCTAACAAACTAGTTTTTAGCGCTAAAAATATGTCCTTAAAAATATGGTTTAAGCGCTAAAAATATGCTCTTAAAACTAAACCAAGTGAAAATATGCCCTTAAAATTTTTTTTATACAGTGCACTCGCGAAAACTCGAACTAATGAAAACCAACCCTGTCCGAGTTATCGAAATTTTCGAGTTTTCGAACGTTATGTATTTTTAATATATTTGGTTGTATGTATGTATGTATTCGTTTTAACAGTTTTCATACCCTGTCCATTTTTATGGCATAGTTAATCAAAAAGATTCTCTGGTTTCATATTTTGTAGCTCATTACCAGTTTAATTAATAAAAAAATGTTAGCAAATATGAATGTTGCTTACAAATTATTAGAAAAAAAAGGAGTGATCTTGGTTTGATGTTTCTTATTTTCTAGCGCATTCAATACAGCCTTTTCGCGCAGTGATTGTAGCACATTAACTTTTCTTGGGCTAATTTTTTCAGCAGTTTCTCATGCTATAGCTTTGTTGAAAATTGTTACGGCTTCGAATGAACTTATGCGTTCTTGTTCATTTCCACCTGAGATTGAAATCAATCCTATGCCATGCCGTTTTTTTTTTAATTTTGTAGCCATCCATCACTATATTTGGCATGTAATTCCTTAGCTTTCAAAATTAATCCATGTATAGGATAATTCTTGCTGCGTTGTAATAAAAACCACTTGTAAAGCTTTTTTTCCATTTTTGGCAATTCTGAAGCGCGAAGCGTTTTACGTTTCCAGAGCCCGATAGCGTGTTATTAACGCATTCCAAAATTTTGTTTTCATTTTTCACAATTCCACAAATTGAGGACTTCCACAAATTGAGGACTTGGATAGAGCTGTGATACTAACGTCATTCTTGGCCTCGTTAATTATTTCAGCCTTTTTTGCTAAACTCAAAACATTTAGTTTTCGTCCTATTATAAAACGCAAATAAATTTGATCTTAACCGCGAAAAATCCCGTGTATCACTGACAAATATCTATCAATTTAAAAGAAAAGTTCTGTAATTAGCAAGAAACCTAGCCAGTGCGGCGCACACTGGGGATTTTGCGGAAAAAAGTCAAATTGTCAACATACTCTTCATGCAATATGCAGTGATATTTTGGAATTTAGACTAAATGGTACAACCAAATCAAAAAGAATTACTCCGATCTGACTGCTAGTTTTTTTTTTATAGCCGTCTCAAACTCAGTACTTGTATGTTTTACCGAACCAACTTAATTTAAACCTAAGAATTTCAAAACGAATAATCTTTTATTATGTGAGCTAACGTTTTTCTTTTTATTTTTTATTTAAAGTAGGATATTTCAGTCTACTAAAATTGAAAAAATAAACTCTGCAGAGACTTAAGTTTTTTTTTTGTTTTTTTTTATGAACATATAACAAAAATCCCTTTTTTCTCCAAACATTTGGACCTGTAATTTTAGCGCCACTTGCCTCCAGTTGGAAATCACTACTAATACATTGTTTCATATCTGTTTTTACATTTTTAATCAATTTCAAGTGCCCCCAGGTGCCCCTTTTCAATTTATTGTATTATACAGTACAACATTTTTCAGCTAATTGATTCGCGACTCAATTCTGATAAGGCTCTTTTGTTTAACATAACTCAAGAACCACTAGTCGGATTTTGTTTAAACAAATTTATAAAAATCAAGAATTACTAGTACTTTCATCTGTTTATATAACGCTTCGCTATATAGGCAACAGTTTCCCAGTTATAAATAAATGTATGGAGAAAAAAAAATATTTTTTGCCTAAAAATAATTTTTTTTTTTTTTAATTCATAAAAAATCGAAAACGGTAAAAAAGTTCAAAGTCCTATTATTTTCACGTAAAGTCGCATAACCTATGAACAAAATGATACATAAATCAAGAAAATCGATGAACGCGTTTCGCTTTTATTCACAATTAAGTACAGGTATGGATTAAAAATTATTTTTATTTTTTACTATAGGTCCAAGGGAGGTACCCCTAGGGAGTGGCCGATTTCAATTATTTTTTGTACCGTCAATGCCCTTTATGAGGGTAATTGATATGCGAAGTTTCGTAAAGATATCTTACTTTTTTGAGCTGAAATTAAAATTTGTATTTAAATTTTTTTTTTAATTTTTTACTATAGGTCCAAGGGAGGTACCCCTAGGGAGTGGCCGATTTCAATTATTTTTTGTACCGTCAATGCCCTTTATGAGGGTAACTGATATGTAAAGTTTCGTGAAGATATCTTACTTTTTTCGGCTGAAATTAAAATTTGTATTTAAATGTTTTTTTTTAATTTTTTACTATAGGTCCAAGGGAGGTACCCCTAGGAGTTGACCGATTTCAACCATTTTTGGAAATTTTCTTAACTAGCTCATATATAACCTGTCTGCAAAATTTCAAAGCCCTACGACAACTCCTTCTATTTTTTTCCGCTGAATGTATGGAAGCTTCCCCACTGTGCGGCGCCTTAGAATAAAACAAAAGATGCATATAACAACAAAAATTTGAATATCGGTCGTTACAGCACATGCGAAACGACAGTTTCTCACATGTTTTTCCATGAAAAAAAGAAAATAATTGTTCGAGTTTTAGAGTAGTTGCATTTTGTTCGAGTTTTAAAGTAGTCAATGGAGAAAAAAAAATGTTCAAGTTTCCGAATGTTCGAGTTATCGTGTGTTCGAATTTTCGCGAGTGCACTGTATACTTAATAAAAAGATATACGGCATGGTAGGTTGTGTATTCACCTTTTATGTTTAGGTTCCAGGTTCAAACCCTGGCCCCGACAAATATCAAAAATTAGTTTTAAATAAAATTAGAACACTTTTGCGAAAATCAAGGCAGATCTAGGAAGGTAGGCCCGGTGGCGAATTCAGAAACTACTTTTTTATATGCAAAGGTAGAGTGTAATGTCAAAATCCAAGCAAATTCACATCATGGCCAATAAGAATGGACGAGCCACAAGCGAATTCAGATTTTAACCACGGCGATATATCATTTTGACATTACACTCTACCAATTACAATAACAAAATACATTGGAAATTTTTGAATTCGCCACCGGGCCTACCTTCTTAGATCTGCCTTGGGCGAAAATTATTAAATTCGCCTTGAACTTGTCAGACAAAGAGTAATGGCAAATAGTATGCGCATATAAAAAACAAAATTGTCAGAGTAAAAAACGTAAATAAAAACAATTTTACGAGCGAGATGGAAAAATATGACGATATACTATGCTAAAATATGAATTTATAGCAAAATATGCCAAAAATATGCAAATAAGTCAAGATATGCAAAAATAAGCCTTTTGACCTAAATATGCGAAAATATGCCCTAATAAGTTAGGCTTATTCTCTTCGTCTTGAGCTAAAACGCCGATATATATTTATCATATGTAAATAGGACTGCAACAGAAAAATATGCATTTGCATATCCTCTGTTGCCCTAGTAATGAGATATTTCAATGTTTTACATGATTTTGTTTGCCAATCGGTTCAGATAAAACACTTATAAAAGATTATATTCATAACTATTTTTATAAGTGATAAGTAGTAATGACACGCTTTATTTTTTTAATGCAATATATTGCTCATAAATTCATTTCCAAAATCTATTTTCGTATGTAATCGATTAGTGAGTATTCGTTAAATTATTTTGTTATCTCAAACAGCCTCAGTACATTTTCACCACAGTCTTTGGTGAAATTTTTAGTGATTGCCGGTTACTGAATACCAAAATTGGCTCAAGTCACTACAAAGGTCTCGTGTCTCAAATCTCAAATTTAGTGACTTGATATGAGACGGAGTTACAAACTTGGCGATTCGAGAATTTTTATTTTTTTGGATCGTTGGCGATATGAGATTTTTTATTTTGGCCATTTCAGAGTTTGATTTAATCGCAAAAATATTTTTGATTTGATCTATTTTAGCGAACTCGCCTCGAATTTGCCACGATATCATCTGAGGAACTGTGATATTCGAGTTCAGGTCTAAATGTAAAATTTCAGAACAACATATGTATATTGATTTTTTAGTGCAGGGCTGCTCACCTCATAGGCACTCAAAGCACAATTGTTTTTGTTTTGTTCCTATGATTCATATTTTATGTGCAGAACAAAGGCACTTTGTATAGGAGCTCGAGCACTGCCGTAAGCAATCGAAATTGACACTAACAAATGTGTAATGAAAAAAAATTCAAAAATGAAAGCACTGTAAAAAATTTGTATTCAAAAAATTTTCATATAAAAGATAATAAAAGAATTGTATGTACATATGTGATACTACCATTTGAAAATAAATTCTAAAATATTTTATTGGAATTCATAAAAAAAATTTAAATGAGCAACAAAATTTTCAGTGCATATAAAAAATTTGTAGATGTATTGACTCAATAAACCAAAAGGCTTGAGAATAATATTATAACAAGCTTACAAATATAAGCGTTAAGCTTGAGAAATGCTTGTGTAAACTATTGAAAAAGACTTAAGAACAATTGTAGAAAAATCAAAACGACACCCTTTTTATAAGCTTACAAATGTAATTGTAGAAAAATATTACCTGTGAAAGTTTGTATTAAGCTTATAAATACAATTCTGTGCCCGCAAATTAAAGTAGCCTAACTCGAGATAACGCGAAATTGAGTCATTGTTATAGTGTGAATCTTTGGAGGAAAACGCATCGATCTGTCTTATCCCCATTTAAATTGGAGTAATATTTAAAAAGTTATTAAGATATAAAAATTATCCTAACTCAGATAGAAACATTTTGCACCAGTTAAAACGACTTATCTTCTAGCAAATCTCTTATGTCTAGTATTGTATGAAAAATCATGGACGTATTTATTTGCGTTTTCAGTTTATTAAAAAAACCTAACTTGAGTTAGGAATTATAATTTTTTTTTGTCAATTTTGTTTTCATAGCCTAAGCGGAAATTGGGTTATTTTAAGTGATTTTTTTTTATTTTTACACAATTTATCTCGAGTTAGGTTTTTTTGTTAGAATACTTTTCTCATTTCATGCGTTATTATCTTCAGTTAGGTTTTTTTGTTGGAAGCAAGTGGATATGATAAACTGAGATAAGAGATTTTTCAAAGATATATATATTAGAAATTCAATTAATTATTATATACTGTATACATAAAAAACCTTTTTTCATCAATTAAACTTTAATGTGGCCGCTGAGGTGCAGTGCGTAGACTGCTCGCCTGCTATACCAGAGGTATCGGGTTCTAACCCAGTCCGGACAAACACCACACAAAATTTTTCTAATTGATTAAAACCCAATTATTGGGTTTTTATAAATAGCGGTCACCTCTCGGTAGTGCGCGGCTACCCTCCGAGTGTATTTCTGCCATGAAAAGGCTTCTCAGATAAAAGCATTCGCCGTTGGGAGCTCGCATAAAACTGTAGGTCCACACAAATTGTAGGAATAACAATAGTTAAGAAGCACACCTCGAATTGGGAGAGAAGCTTGGCAATAAAACTCGTTAGAGTTTTAATATCGCCAGTGTATTATTATTATTTTTTTTATTTATTAATATTGATAGTTAAGCTTGAAAGCTAGAAACTAACAGATATTTTTTATATAGCACTGGCAACTCAGGCCTTCGGCTAGTTATTATTGTTATGAAACTTTAATCGTGTTGCCTTTTACAAGGTATGGATCCTGGGTACATGGAGGAAGAAGACTTTCTAAATATAGATTATAGTAGCGACGACTCAATTAAGGACTCATTTTTTAACGATAGTCAGTCGGACACGGGGTCAGATAATGCTGATTAGCCTATGCTTTCCTACACCTTTTTGCGATCTTCTGAATATATTTATAAACGCTTTATACACTTTTTACACATGACTGTGTTTCCGGACAACCTACGTGTTATATGTGGCATGAGACCCTTGCAAACTGTGGTGGCAATGGAATAGCATCGTGCTTATTCAAATACTTAAATAGTTTACCATTCAATATTAAACATGTCGTTTTTTATAGCGATTGCTGTCCTGGCCAAAACTAAAACTCTTTTATTAGTACTATGTTTTAAATCTTCATGCAAGGTGATACTAACATTGAGAAAATTTATCACAAGTTTTTGGTTCCTGGTCATACGCATATGGAGTGTGCTGTAGACATGCCTTAATTGAACGAAAAAAAAAACAAACGAATATAAAGATTCATCGGTGGGTTTATAAACATATGTATTTTGCACATGATTCTATATGTCGATTCCATCACAATTACCAGCTGTTTTCTATCAAACAGTAGTGCTACCGCGCCCCTTTTTTCGGCGGTTCCAGCTGTTATAGCTTTGAACCTCTCGCTTGGGAGTCTTCATTAATCATTTCCGGATAAACCAAGCTTCTTGTGGTGATTTCCCTAGTACCATGCCTTTTTCAGTATTCGGTAAAATAAAACGCAAATTCAGTTCAGGTTGAAAACGATCCGCGGCGTGGGATTATGGATTATTTTTTTCAGGCCCAAACAACAATAATTAGCGAAACGATTTTTATTTTATTTCATTCATTTCAAACAAAAATTAAAAGTCAAAAACTCTAAGACTTCTAATTCCACTACTTAGTTAGGTTAAATGGTCGTTTCGGGTCGTTTTCGACTCGAACGTAGGTCTACGCTTAAAAACACTTAACTCGAGTTAAATGGAAATAAAAACCTTATTGGGAAGAATTCGACACAATAAAAGAACTTAACTAGAGTTAATTCTGCTTTTCGTAAAAATTGCATCCAATAAAAGCACTTAAGTTTTAAAAGACAATTATTTGCAATTAACCTTGCTTTAAGATTTCTGGTTCACAACTATTCCTTCTCTAACACTACAAACCCATTATTTCCCCTTTTAAAAATCCGAATTGGTCCAATGGTTTGAATTTTGACAAAAAATTGAGTTTTCTCCGTTCACCATATTTTGAGTTAGGCTACTTTAATTTGCGGGCACAGAATTGTATGTATAAATATGTAGTAAAAAAAAGAAAAAAAATTTTTTATTTGCATTTTTCTTTTCATTTTCTTTCCTTCTTCACCTTTACTGCAATGTTCTTTATTTTATATTCTCCTCATGTTTCGAACCATAACATCAACCTGAAATTCAATCCAACGGTATCATGTAGTAGGACATTCAACATTATATTGAATTTTGAGGCTTTTATACTTCCCTTTTCTGAAAAAGGAATAAATGAATTATATGAATCATTGTAAAACCAAAATTTAAAAAAATTTTACACCAAGCTTAAAACAATGTTACTATTAATAGCTTATTGTAATATTGTTATCAAGCTTTTTGACATAAGGAGTATTGAGAAAGGCTTACATAAAGTAAGTGTTCCTCAATTATTACAATCATGCTTATGAATAAGTTTACAATTAAGCTTATAAAAACTGTACTGCAATAAGCTTACAATGGACAATTGTTATAACCTTGTTCTCAAGTCCTATTACATTTCGCTTACTTCCTGGTCTGTTGGAGAGTTTTGTACTTTCAATACGAGAGCGTTGAGCAGGCCTGTTTTAGTGTAAAACAACTTAAAATAAGTAAGGAAGCCTAAGTTCGAGTGGAATCGAACATTAGATACTCAGCTGTATGCTTTCATTGTTTGGGTATGTTCAGAAACGCAACAGCGGCAGTAATTATTTTTTTGATGATTGTGATGAGCGACGCTTCATGCAAAATTTAAGTTTATGAACGCTCTGTTTGTACAACAAAAGCAGGTTGCGCTTCAAACTGAGTTTCTGAACAAAGCCTATATTACCGGTATAGATCTGCCTTGGTTTTCATACATTTTTCCCTTACGGTGGCCGCTGTGGTGCAGTGGGTAGAGTGCTCGCCTGCTATTCCAGAGGTCTCGGGTTCAAACCACGGTCCGAGCAAAACACCAAAACAATTTTTCTAATTAGCAAAAATCCAATTATTGGGTTTTTTAAGAGCAGCGGTCACCTCTCCGCAGTGGGCGGCATACACTCCGAGAGTATTTCTGCCATGAAAAAGCTTCTCACAAAAAATGCATTCGCCGTTCGGAGCCGGCATAAAACTGTAGGTCCACCCAATTAGTAGGAAAAAAAGGAGCACACCTCGAATTGGGAGAGAAGCTCGGCCATAAAACTCATCAGAGTTATAATAGCGCCATTGTATTATATTATTATTATTAAATGCCCAAAGTATTCATTTTTTGTATGGGGAAAATTTGCCAAGTTAATGAAACTTAAACAGCAATATTTCCAATCCTAATAAAGATATCTGAAAAATTTAAACGCCATATTCAAGGGGGTGGGTTATGCTTTCTAACTGTGTATTTGCCTTTGAATAAAAAAAATGACAAATGATATTAAGCAGGGAATATGTATAGCCAAAAACGTGTTTTTTTGCCTATTTGGACATGAATATCTCAGAAACTAGAACCAATTTGAAAATTCTGGCTCCAGATTCAGATTAAGCACACTGAAATCCTTTAGAAAAGTATAGTTTCATTTGTGGTATAAACATTTTTTGAAATGCGAATTTTTTTAAGGAAAATTTTACGATAATCCTTAAAAGTGCATATCGTCCCTGCGAATAAAAAACAGTTACATATGTTTTAGGGAACTTTTTTATTGCATTTTTTATTAGCCCTATTCATTGCCCACATTTCTGCGTTTGCAGTTTCTTCATGGGTATGTTCAGAAACGCAGCATGAAACGCAACATCGGCAGTAATTATTTTTTTAATGATTGTGATGAGCGATGCTTCATGCAAAATTTACGTTTATGAACGCTCTACTTGTACTACAAAATCAGGTTGCGCTTCAAACTGAGTTTCTGAACAAAGCCCATATCTCATTTGGTTTAGAAGTTATCAAATAACGTATGTGCGTGTAGTACTATAAATCCACGGCTGAGAATAAGATCGCCCTATTTCAAAAATTGTTTCAAAAACGCCTTATTCCAAAAATTGTTTGAATAACGTCCTATTTCAGACGATTATTCACCCTTATTTCGGTTGTCGTCGTCGACGTCGTTGTCACTTTTCAGTCGACATCACGTCGTCTCGACGTCGTCGTCACATCGACGCAAAATCGGTATTAGCTAAGCGTATTGAGACGACGTCGACTGTTTATCGGTAAACCGAATGACGAAAGTACCATCCCTAGAATTTTTTACGTATTTTTAATCTGTGCTATTTAGATAATTTATTTCTTTATAATAAATGTATTTTGCATATGATTCATCAAGTTTTAGCGATGAACATAGCAATGAAGTGCTCGAGTAATTAATAAATAAAAGAAAAAATATTTTAGTTGAAATACATATATACATATGTATGTATGTATGTACATAAATATTTAATAAATTAGTTTTCTCCTCAATCTTTCTTAAAGGAGGTGCCAAGGCATTCAATTTAATGGTGATTGCTTCTCAATGTTGTAAAAAATTAGTTGGTATCGTACCCCATTGAAAACCTTTGGGTCGCCTTCGGTATGTGCGCTCACCGAATTTATTTTTAAACTAGTGGGAATTTTTCAATAAAACTAGCAGGAAATATTCTGCGGATGTTAGTTCTACTAATTTTAACACTCCCGTAATAAAATTTTAAAAACAAAAATGCATACATACTAAATTTTCTTCTTGTCACCATTAAACACCGCGTCGACGAAAATGGCAATGAGTGACCGTCGACGTCGACTTAGCTGATACCAAATATGTTTCGATAGTTGTCACAAGTTATCGACTTTACCATACGTAATACCGATTTTGATAGGTCGTCGCCGACAGCGTCGAGTGAGTGTCGACGACGACAACCGTAATAAGGGTGATTCAAAAACGCCCTATTTCAGAGAAATATATATGGAATTTTCTGTGAAATAGTCATGCCTATTACGGTATACGACGGATGCCACTCCCGCGAATGCCATCCGATTCGCACTCCCCTCGCTGGTAAAATTTCACGCTATTACCATAACCGTCGGATTAATGCTTTATCGATTCACCCTGCGTATCGTGTCAAAAGCTTTTCTACACTTTACTAGTACATAGTAGTCAGTTGTGATTTATTTGCATTTTGAAAAAATACAATTGAATAAATTGAAGAAAAATTTAACTTTTTTTGCAAATCTATTTGCGTGGCTGCTGTGGTACAGTGGGTAGAGTGCTCGCCTGCTATGCCAGAGGTCTCGGGTTCAAACCACGGTGCAATTATTGGGTTTTTTAAGAGCAGCGGTCACCTCTCGGCAGTGGGCGGCATACCCTCCGAGTGTATTTCTGCCATGAAAAAGCTTCTCACAAAAAATGCATTCGCCGTTCGGAGCCGGCGTAAAACTGTAGGTCTACCAAATTAGTAGGGAGTCAAGTTTTCTCAAGTGGGCCACCTAAAATCGAATTTTCGATATTATATGATTTATGGACCAATTTTGAAAGCTAATAATAATAATAATACAATGGCGCTATTATAACTCTGACGAGTTTTATGGCCGAGCTTCTCTCCCAATTCGAGGTGTGCTCCTTTTTGTTTTTCCTACTAATTGGGTGGACCTACAGCTAATACACATTGTAATATGGTCCCAAAAACACTTTTGCTAGTTTTGATTTTTCAGCGAGTTATTCGCGGTCAAAGTTTTTTTAACGGTTTTATATTTTTTTGAATAACTCGGTAACCAATACTCCGATTTTAATGATCTTTTCGGCATTAGTTAGGTTACTTAGCTGGCAACAAGATGTAGTGGTCAGTTTATGAAGCTTCAGAAATGACATAACTCAAAAATTCAATTTTTTTAAATAGTCGCGTTTTTTTCCGCGTTCTCATATGTTTAGGAAAAAAAATCAATTAGCAGTATATGCGCTTATTATCAGGCCTCATTTTCCAGAAAAAAAATTTTGGTAACTCCGTACCAAAATAAAGTTACAAAGTTTTTAGTGAAGGCCGTTCGAGAAGTAAAACCACTTTTTAGTACAATTTTTGTTTTCTAGTGTGCTGATATTATTGGCATATTTGGCAGTTTTCGATTTTCATTGTAATATTGTTGCCTTTGGGCATAGAATTAAAATAAAATTACTACGCGAGTTTGCATTATAATGGTTAAACCCATATTTATTCCAAGTTTTCTTTGATTAATTATTCATACGAACATGTATGTACTTACATAAGTTATTTGATTTTCATTAAATTATGTCTTGCACAATGCTCTCTACACAGATCATTAAAATCGGAGTATTGGTTACCGAGTTATTCAAAAAAATATAAAACCGTTAAGAAAATTTTGACCGCGAATAACTCGCTGAAAAATCAAAACTAGCAAAAATGTTTTTGGGACCATATTACAATGTGTATTGTGTATTGTGTATTGTGTACAGATTGCTTGCGTTTTTACAAAAAAAAAAAAAAAAATTTGTGGAGTATAAAAACAGCAGAGTTGTAAAAAGCTGCAATCAATCGTCCCAGCAATCATTGATTGTCCTACCAGTTTTATTGCAATGAAAATTTATTGCAGTTTTTTGATTGTAAAAATTGCAATTTGAAATAATTTGTGTTCCATAGATTGCAATATACATTTGTAAAAAATTTTTGATTGTAAAATAACTACAATCAGCAATAATTTACCTTCCATTTATTGCAATAAACGTTTATTGAAATCTTAGGGGATCAAGTTCATTGCAATAAAATTTATTGAAATTTTTTGATTGTACAAACTTTCAATACAATAATTTACAAAAATTTCATTGCAATAAACATTTCTCATAAATCATTTTCATTGTAAAAATTACAATAGCAATAATTGTATTGTAATAAATTTTCATCGTAAATCATATTGATTGAAAAATGTTTGATTGCAAGGCTTGCAATAGCAATCATTTTCCTCATAACTTTATACGAATGTATTGGGACTGAGGAAAGGCAAGCGCCTGGGTAATTCGAGTAAAACCCTGGCATTCATATGACACGGTTTGCCGCGTAATAACCCATTTCCCGGGTACATATGTATGTATGTACGTTAGGGTGTCCTTCAAATTAGATTAGCGATTTTCTTCGATCTCACCCCCTACATCGTTAACAGCATGATCAAGGATACCATAAAAAAATGTTGGTCCCGATCGGAGACGGTTAAGGAATGTCACAAACATGTCGAAGTTTAGATAACCATATGGGACCACGGGCGACACCCTTTAACCGTCTCCGATCAGGACCAAAATTTATATGTATTTGGTATCCTTGAGTACAAGACTATCGACTTTGGCCATTAGATAAAAAAATTAATTAAATTCTTTGGTCTTTATATGGTAGTCTGAACTTTGACCCATCTGCGACAACCCTTAACCACCTCCGATCGAGACCAAAATTTGCATTTAGTATTTTTGAGTACAGGACAATCGATTTGTGCATTAGATATGCAAAAAATTAAACTTAAATTTTTGAGCCTCCATAGAGTTTTCTGGACTTTGGCATCTGTGCGACACCCCTTAACGGTTTTCGATCGGGACAAAAATTTATATGTGGTATCTTGGACTATATTAGCATGGACCTAGGGGGTGAGGTTGAGAAAATATTCTATGTAACCTAATGTACATATTGGCACACGGTACTGGTAATATTCGCAGTCGTCAATTTGTATAAAGTCTAGATGATAAGATGATGAGAAAGAGGATGAGGGTGCGGATGGGGATAAGTATATATATATTTATGTTAAACAACCATACATACATACATATGTATGACAGTAATGAGATATCCGGTAGTAAATGAAAAAGCAAATGGTACAAAAATAAATATATATTAGATAGGGTCGAAAAAAAAAGTTGTGAAAGTCCGCCCCTAAATTTGAAGCTTATGTTGAGAGGGTTAAGGGACACAAAAAAAAATTTTTTTTAATCCCGCGAAATACCGCCGAAATAGTTTTTTTCCTGTAACTTTGTTATTTATCATCCTATTTTTAAAATTGATACGTTATTATTTTCGTATTTTGAAGCTCTACACTTCCTTATAATGTCCTTTTGAGCTCTGAAGTCGTTTTCACATAGTTGGGTCAGCTAACTTATTTGAATGTCCATGATAAGTTTTGCCAAATGAAAGTGCTTCAAAATTCATGACAATGTTACCTTGAAACGGTTTTACTAAATTAATAAACAAAGAAGTTACGTCACGACGAATATTTAACGTAGCTATTATTTAACTAAGTTTTTTAAGCAATTCAGTATATGTAAAGCTGTAAAAGTCCGACCCTAAATTTGAAGCTTATATTGAGAAGATTAAAGGCAAAATTTGTATTTTTTTTTTCTGATCCCGCGAAATACCGCCGAAATAGTTTTTTTATTGTAACTTTGTTATTTGACTACAGAGTTCAAAAGGACATTAGAAGGAAGTCTAGAGCTTCGAAATACGAAAATAATGACGTATCAATTTTAAAAATCGGATGATAAATAACAAAGTTACAAGAAAAAAACAATTTCGGCGGTATTTCGCGGGATCAAAAAAAAATTTTTGTTTTTGTCCCTTAACCCTCTCAACATAAGCTTCAAATTTAGGGGCGGACTTTTACAACTTTTTTATTTCGTATGGGGGCCAACCCAGTCTAATATATATCCTTATCCCCATCCACACCCTCATCCTCTTTCTCATCATCCTATCATCTAGACTTTATACAAATTGAAGACTGCAAATATTACCAGTACCGTGTGCCCGGCACCATCCAATATGTACACAACTACATACATTTGTATGTATGTACCCGGGACATGGGTTATTACGCGGCTAAGCGTGTGATATACATAAATGCCCGGTATTACTCGAATTACCCAGGCGCTTGCCTTTCATCAGACCCAATGCATACGTATAAAGTTATGAGGAAAATGATTGCTATTGCAAGCCTTGCAATCACACATTTTTCAATCAAATTTGATTTACGATGAAAATTTATTACAATACAATTATTGCTATTGTAATTTTTACAATGAAAATGATTTACGTTTGAACTTTATTGCAATGAAAAATTTTGTAAATTATTGTAATGAAATGATTTACGAGAAAAGTGTATTGCAATGAAATTTTCTTAAATTATTGTAATTGTAATTTTTACAATTAAAATGATTTACGGTGAAAGCTGATTGCAATGAAACTTTTGTAAATTATTGCAATTCTAATTTCTGAAATCAAAATGATTCATGGTGAAGGTCGATTGCAATAACATACTTCTAAATTTTTTAAATTTTTATTTTTGCAATCAAAAAATTTGCTAGCAATATGATTTACAATCAATGTTGCTTGCAATAATATACACTTTTTATGATTGCAATACAATCTGATTGCAGCTTTTTACAGCTCTGAAAAACAGCTACATATGTCGCTTAAAAAGGCGCAAATCTTTATCACGCCGCAATGGGTAGAAAAGTGATTTATTTTTTGCATAAATCAATAACAATGATATAGTACCATCGTTTCTGAATTAAAAGTAACCTAAATTGAATAAACATTGTATTAAATGTATTAGTTTCTTGTTTTTATTTTATTATATTAAGTTGTATTCCTTTACAAATTTAGACCACGTTTTACAGTTTATTGTTTTGAAAAATCAGCCAAGACCTAGAATTAATAACAAATCAATTAAAATAACCTTATATATTTCTTGAAGGTTCTCAAATGCGATATAGTAGCCTTATCGGGTAATCTGCTATCACATTGTAAAATTTAAGAGAAGATTTAAATTTTAGTGACATTTTTTAATAAATGTACATACGTACATATGTACATATCTGTGCTCATACCCTGCAAAAAGCACTGGATTATATGAGTCGATACATATCAAAGTCGCCTAAGTCCATTAAAAAGTAATTTTTATTTTTTTCCATGGACTTCTATAGAAAATTGTTGCAATTCTCGCATTTTTACTAATGTAATTGACGTGCTTAAACTAATAAAGAGTTCGGTGCACTACATGAAAAATCTGAAGAAATTCGGTTCGTGGACTACGGAGATTTTGATATGTATAGACTCATATGGTCGATTTTGTGGTATGTTGGAGTACTTTCAAAGTGATCATAAACATATCCCCAAAGGAGCGACTCGTGTATCTGCATCGGCTCATAGTTAGCCGAACATTGCTACGAAATCCAAATGTATATTGCGATAACGACGAAGCAAGTTCGTAAATTTATATGGACATATGCATGATTGTTTCAACCTGCAAGATTTCGTAATAAAAGCCCTGTTTTTTTTCAAGCGCATACACATCTGCGCTTAAATTTTGTATGGACAACTAAGCGCGGATAGAGATGTGCGCTTAAAAATCCATACAAAATTTAAGCGCAGATGTATATGCGCTTGAAAAAAAACAGGGCTAAAGACACTGAAACGCAACGCAACAGATACCAAAAACCAAAAATTAAATATTTATTAAAAAAAAAAAAAAAGAAGTATACTAATATTTCAAAATGAATTCGCAGTCGTTTGCACAAAGGATTATTAAATTTCTTTATTATTTAAGTACTCCATAAATTAATCCAATGTCGCTACTCCATGGATTTCTCGGGTGTCATGCGGAAAACGGAGTATGTGATCAGTGCCTGGGACATCGCCATGTTAAATGGATCATATTTTTAATATGAAATGTGTTAAATTCTGGAGTAATCGTATGATCCACAGCGAACACTCTATACACGCATGCGTGGAGTACTCTTTATTTGCAGGGTACGTGTCCATTCACAATACCGAATCATATATAAGTATATGTATGTACATATTAGCCCAAATATTCAACAAGGCCAAAATTAAAGCAATAATTAAAAAAAATCAGTAGGTGGTTTCGACAACATATCATAAATTAATAAAGAATAGGAGTACACATTAGGGGTATTCGCTATCCATAGCATAACCCTAGCACGTAGCACGGATTGCACGGATTGCAAAGTTTTACAACGCACAACAACAAAATACAGGCGCACAGAAATATGCTAGACCTCAAAAATATGCTACACCAAAACCTATGTATATTTATTTGCTATGAAGTGTAGGAAATTAATTGCGACCCTGCGTCAGCTGACATTTGCCAATTGCTAATTTCAATTTCAATTTGAGCATTTGAATTTTGCTTAAAATGTTATTTTTTATGTGTATTTATTAAATTTACTAAAATAAAATGATTTATTTATTAAAAAGTGAGTGATGAACGCGTCCCTTTGGCTAAAAAGAAAAGCTGCTTCTTAAAATTTCCTACGACTGTGCAATGGGGTGCTCTGGATGTGTCGCATATTTTGGTCTAGGATATTTGCAATCCGTGCTATCTTGCTATCGTGCTAGGGATAGTGAATCCCCCTATTATGTTACGAAAATATAAATTACAAAATTTTAGAAATGCATGTATTGATTTTAATTGATGTTGACAATAATTAGCACCGTCACTCCATACTAGGTAAACATTTAATTATATGTAGGATGTCTCCACGTAACGTCGTTCGCTCTTAATATTCTCGAATCCAGTGCCGAACGATACTAATTTCCATACGGAACAATTTCACCAACCCCGGTAAAATCGATGCCTGCTTTAATTTTGTATCGAAATCGGACAACCACACCAAAACAAGAACGCAAAAATACGTATTGGATGAATTAATAAACTTTGTTGTATATAATCTATCTATAAATTTTTATTTAACTTGCACTTTTTCTACATCGTAAATTTCCAATTTTGATGTTTAAAGCAAATTAATTCAACTAGAATGAAGCACAATAATGAGAAATGTCAAACTGAACAACGATAGCTATGTGGAGACGGGTTAGTTCGCGACGTAGTTCTCGTAGTTCGAGAGCGAATTGCGTTATGTGGAGACAGGCTTTTATGGTTTCCAAATAAGTCTGTTTCCTGTTAATCTTGCCTTGGTTAAACGGGGTAAAATCTTTGCAACAATTTCTTACTAATGTGCTGTAACAGCTATACAATGTCTCATGTTCGCAAATGCATTAATCTGAAACTCTCAATGACAGTAGAGTTGTGATTTATAAGTTTTTAATCATACTTCCAACGATTGGTCATATTCTACAAGACATGTATGTATGTATTTTGCTCTTCAGAAAAAAAAAATGCAAAACTTTCAGATAGTACACATACTTATACATATGTATGTATGTAACAATGCGATATTTAATCCGATAGGCATTAGCTTATGTATAGATTTGTTTATTTTTAAATATATGTATAAATATGTATGAGAGCTCTGGATATTCGAATAGTTCAATATTCCATCCCACTCATCGTTAACATTATATTCGCGTATACAGTGCATTACTTAGGTCCACATAAATGGACAGAATTATTATTTTTTTTTTTTAAAGAAAACGCCAAAACAACGAACAAACATTCTAATAATAAAAGGTATCCGAATAATATGGGAACTACGAATCGACGTTGAGCGATAGTGCGAATATTCGAACCACTCGAATAATTTCAAGAGCCATAATATGTGTGCATGAAGCCGGTATTTTACCAATTAATAAGTATTAAAATATACATACATATGTATGTGTACATATCTGTGGTCATTTGAAAGAACAACCTAAGTCGACCTACATAAGTGCATTTTCAGTTTTTTTTATCATAAAGATACATTTTAAAAGACTCTTCTGTCTAATCGTCGTTATGATATCATTTCGGGTTCAGGAGATATGATGAGTCGAAAATCATCTTAATTCAATATTTTTCACATCTGCATTTGTCTAATCCACTTAATATAGAGGTGGTAAGAAAAATTCTAGGAATTCCTCTTGAAAAAAGAACCTAATTTAATTAGCAATCACTTAGCCCATTTGTGGTTGCCGTGCCAATTTGAGAACACCCAATTATGTATATATTTTATATTTACTGTAGGTTTGCCTTGACCACTAATGGGTTAAGTCAATTTTCTATCATATTTCAGTTTTCCAATTGAACTTAATTCCAATTAGGAGCCTAAAAGCAAGGCTGCTCAACGAAATGAACAAAATAATTTTGTTTCAAAAAATATCAATAAAAAATATCCAAAAATTATTTTGTTTTGCTAATTATCAGAAACAAAATTTTTTCGTTTCAAAAATTATCAATAAACCTTTAATCAGAATAATTTTGTTTCGTTGATATCAAAAAAATTAACAAACATATGTAAAATTTCTTTTCTTCATAGAAAACGAAATTATTGAAGTAAATTTTTTCGTTTAAATTTGAAACTATATTTTTTTGAAATAATTGTTTTGATAATTATCAAAACAAAAAAAAATTTGTTAATTTTTTTTGATAACAGTTGAAACAAAATAGATTTTGTTATGCTTTTTACGTTTATAAAATCGAATATTTCAACAGAAACAAAAATTTTTTTTTTATTGTTAAAAATAACGTTATTTTGCAGCCTTGCCTAAAAATCTATAAAATGTTGATCAAAATCAAAAAAGAACAAAGAACCTATATAAATTGAGATATGTTTAGGTTTATTTTTTTCAAAAATCAATTTTTGAAAAGCACTTGTTTTATTTGAAACCCATTCAACCGTTACGCTAAGAAAAAAATTTAATTTAAAATTAACAACAGAAGATTATTTTATCATGTCACGCTCTTACTTCTTTAAAAATATATGATGCAAAAACTTTGTGCACTTGCAAAACTGTTTTTTGCTCTACTGCAAAATTGTAAATTTAGATAGGTTGTTTTTTTAAATATCCACAGATATATGCATTCATTTATTATAAAATATTAATTGCATTTTTATATTAAAGGCAGACACCACTCTGTATTTTATTAAATTAATGTACATTCAAGTCAAAATTATTTATATTCCGGATTTTTATTGATTACATTTCTTGTCAAAACTGTTGATTCGCAGACTACTTTCGTAAACTGTTTCCACTTTGTTCGTCATGTCCAACTAAACTCACAAAATCACATACATATGTATATTGTGTGTTTGTATTATTAATGTATGTATGTATTTACTATATCGTCAGAAACAAAATGTTTTGTTTTCTGTATCCTATTTGTGGGGTAAAACTCAATTTCTCCAAACACCCCCACCATTATATAGCAAACATTTTCTTCTTTACTCTACATCCATGCTGGCGTCATCCATTGGATTATTTGCGGCTTTCTCATTTTCTTTCTCATTGTTATCGCCGTTTTGTTCGCCAGATGCCGCCGAATTAGGGTCCTTTTGTGACGTTGGCTTCGTAGCTGGTTTTGGTTTTGGACGATTTATAACCGAATTAACACAGGTATTCAAAGTATGTACCTCGTTACGAATATCGGTTACTTTAACGGGACTGTCATGCATACGAGGAGTTTGCGTAAACTTTCCCATATGACTATCTAACCATTTTTGCGCTTTATCGGCGGCTTCAGAGATATTCAAGAATTCAGCCTCGGTTAGGTGATCGTATTTAGGAGCCTTATTTTTAAATTCATTGATAGCACTTCGTGCTACTTGGATACTATGGTTTAAATTATCAAACGCAGCCGGTGCGTTTTCATAGTCGTTGGCGCGTTCTTTAATTGGATCAGTTTGAACATGGAGAGTTTTAAGTTTGTTCACATAAGTTTCACGGTCGCAGTCTTCTCCTTCCTCATACAACCAGTTTTCGAGATCATTCAATTGAGAGCAAATTGCTTCACGATCTGTTTCCAATACGTAACGTTCAAGTGGACCACCCTGAAAATATAATTTTTAAGCTCATTAGTTAACTTATATTTGTACCTACATATGTACATATATATTAGGCTGGGGCGATTTACTAACCCATATCGTGTCATCAAAATTGGGATTCCGCTCATTTTTCTGAGTATAAAACTCCTCCAAGACATTAGTCTAAAATTAATTTCGATGTTCCTGAATAAAGACAAGATGAGTCCAAATACTACAAGTTTCATGTCCCTAACTGTTTTAATGGAGAAGTTATACCCCAAAATGGCAACATCTGAACAATCAGTTGTATAACAGCTATATGTTATAGTGGTTCGATCTTGACAATTTTCGGTGACGTTGTTTAGGTCAATATGAGTCCAAATACTATAAAGCTTCATGTTCTTAGCTGTTTTAGTGGAGAAGTTATGCCCCAAAATATCTAAATCTGAACAATCAGTTGTATAGCAGCAATATGTCGTAGTGGTCAGATTGGACCGAATCTAACTAATGATCAGCTTCTCTTAAAAAGACGCACACATACCAAATTTCAAGCAAATATTGTAAAAACTGAAGTACTAGTTTGCAACAATAAAATGTTCAACTCTAAGGCTAGGTTTAACCAACCTCACTTAAGTTTAGCTTTAGTCACGACTTAAGTTAGTCGAGATTCCGTGCTTAGCTAACTTTTCTTTTTCACCAACTATTCTAACCGTGATTTTGGACTAAAGAAAAAAGAGTGCCTGTATCGAACGATAAATTATGATTTTAAAATATTGGGTCTATATTGTGTTTAATTTGCAAAAAAATGTAAGATCTATTATACACAGAAAGAGATAATCTCTAAAATATACGTTCTTAGGCATTCAGCCTCCAAAGCCGGCGGAAATCCGGCTATATCTCGAAAACGACTCATCCGATTTTAATTCTGATTTTATACCTGTATTCAGCATAAAATTCTGATTCAATTCTGAATTGCATACTGGCCTGGTTTTTTTTTTTTGTCGATGTTTGTCCATTTTTCATTTTCAAAAGTCCGTCTTGGTCCATAAAAACCAAATTCCGGAACAGCAAAATTAATTTTAAACAAATATCGTGGAAGAGTTTCTACCCAGAAAAATTATAGGAACCCAATTTCGATGGCACGATATCGATTAATTTCTCTCCATACAAATCGTCCTGGCCTAATACATATGCACGTACGTAAATGATATATTGCAAGATATGTAAACACGAATTGAAAATTTTTGTTAGTTATTATCGTGATCAAAAAATAAAATTCAAAAAATAATGATTCTTTCTGAAAGATAAAAAATATCGTTCAAGGATAAGTTATTTCTGATCAAAAAAATAAAACTTAAAAAATAATGATTATTTTAGTGAAATGTATAAAAACAACATATAATGATTAAATCTCGATTTTTATTATAAGTCATAATGATTACGGTCCCTGAACAAAACCATACTTTTTGCACGGCGGCGTAATAGTTAGCGACCAAAAAATTCCAAATTTAATTGCTGTGAAATATAATAATAATATAATACAATGGCGCTATTATAACTCTGACGAGTTTTATGGCCGAGCTTCTCTCCCAATTCGAGATGTGCTCCTTTTTTGTTTTTCCTACTAACTGGGTGGACCTACAGTTTTATGCCGGCTCCGAACGGCTAATGCATTTTTTGTGAGAAGCTTTTTTCAAGTTTTTTTTTTTTTTGTTCGTCGGGTTATGAAAGACCTCTAAACTTTTAAAATATGCAAACAAATGGATTTCAGAAAGATATGGAATGGGGCTGCAAACGCCTCGAATATCAATATACTTGATTTTTATTGCGTTTTTGTTTTTTTTTTTTTTTTGTTGTAATACGAAGTTATGGCAGCTGGACGTAATTGTGTTATTCATTTATATTTTTACAATATTTAAAAGCGATAAGCTAAGCTATTTGGTATTGCAACACAATTGAATTAAAGATCGCTTAATTCTTAACATTTAACGACGATTTTACTCACCTGCAGCTTATTACGCATATCATATACATATTCTTCGAGAGCATTTCTGGCGTCAACACGCTGAGTCTCGCGAGCATCGTTTGAAATCATTTTAGTCTCATGCTGAACCAAGGTTTGCAAATCAGACGACGAGAATCCATGAGTCTTTACTTCCATTGGAAGTTCAATTAATTTAGTGGATTTCTTTTTCTTCTCGGCACCCTAAAAAATTAAAAAGTGAAAATAATCAGAAATAATCATTATTCAACTAAATATTAATCATTAAAACTCACAACGGGTCTTGGAATTAAACATTTGAGATAAACTAAGGGGAAGGAAACAGCCTATATACTACATATATACATATTTATGTATGTATGTATGTATGTATGTTCACATCCATGTAATTTCGAATAGATTCAGAGCCCAAGTGCTATTTTCTTTATTCTAAAATTTTAAAGATGTGCGAAAAGTATAAATAGATAGAGCATTATTATGTAAACTATATATAGAATAAAAATGGGTTTCATTCTGGAACAATTTTCTAAAAGCATTTTTCATTAATATCCACAAATAAAATAGTTTATATTGAACAAATGCAAATTTTAGTGGAGCACAGAGGGTGTAGGCATGGCTTGTGAGAGATCTTTCTCGTTTAATAAATATATGTACATACAAACATATATGTATGCATATAATGAAATAAGACTCAGTCCCTGCAGTAAATTTGTTTCACTGCTGGGGCATCAATGATGATTCTTTGTTGAATATTCATCACTAGGCGCATTTATTTTAAAAATAGTCGAGTTGGTGTTGTTGCTTTGAAGGTAATTTTATGAATAAGCGAGTATTCTTTTCATGCTTGGGTACGACAGAAATGCGCCTACTGTCGTCATAACTCAGTATATTTTTATTTGTTCTTGTTTTTTTTTTGCTAAGGAAAGCAAACCATTTATATGAAAAATTCATCAGTCGTTATATGAAAGTATTCACTAATACCTCCTCGTCATGGGTGAATTGCATCAGTGATTCATTAAGGATTCATTGCGGATTTTTACTGCAGGGGTGCTTTTAAAATTTTCATACATCAGAAGTTATCACATATATGTACATATGTATAAGTATGTAGTTACATATTTATTTACATTTAACAAGGTTCATGAGCTTTTTTAAATCCTTATTTTAACATTAATTTTTGTAATTGCTAGAAAACGTACCGAACTAAACCAGCCCTTGACCCGCTGAGCCCACCCTTGTCCGCCAGGTGATGAGGCAGTCGATGTATTATTATCATCCTCATTATCATAACATGCCTACGCAATTATACAAAACAAAAAAAAATCAATTTGAGATGTAAATTTTAATGTATTTAAAAAAAATTTTCCCAAGTCAATAAATTGGAGCATAGTACTTAGGTAAGTCACATGGAGCCGAAAATAAATTATAGAAAACTAGCATACCTGGCCAAGCTTCGCATTGGCTTTCAGTTAACAACAGCCATCATCATATTATTTTTGATTTGATTTTCAAAATAAAAGATACTTTTATTTTGCGATTTGATTCGTCATCCTGATAAAACATACATACTTTTTATTAACTGCCATACCAGAGGTCTCGTGTTCTATCCCCAGACCGGACAAACACCGAACATTTTTTTTACATAATTAGCACAGAATTATTGGGTTTTTAGAAATAGCGGTCACCCCTCGGCAGTAGGCGGCTTACTATCTTCTCACAAAAAATGCATTCGCCGTTCGGATCCGGCAAAAAACTATAGGTCCACCCAATTAGCAGGAAAAAACAAAAATTAAGGAGCACGCCTTAAAACTCGTTATATCTATATCAGCGATATTGTATTATGTATACTATTATATTCTAGTCGAAGATATTATTAACAAACATATTGAAACAATTCCTAAGTTTTCGGTTATGGAAGGAACCTAAAATTTAATCGAGGAATTCAAATTTGGACCGATACTTTGGTGTAAATAGAAATAGAATACAACAGCGATACCTGTCGGATTTTTCTTCATATCGACGGCTGAGAATAAGATCGCCCTATTTCAAAAATTGTTTCAAAAACGCCCTATTTGAAAAATTGTTTCAATAACGTCCTATTTCAGATTTTGCTTCAAGAACGCCCTATTTGAAAAATTGTTTCAATAACGTCCTATTTCAGATTTTGCTTCAAAAACGCCCTATTTCAGAGAAAATTCCATATATATTTCTCTGAAATAATTGAATAATTTTGAATATTTGAATAATTTGAATAATTGTCTGAAATAGGACGTTATTGAAATAATTTTTCAAATAGGGCGTTCTTGAAGCAAAATCTGAAATAGGACGTTTTTGAAACAATTTTTGAAATAGGGCGATCTTATTCTCAGCCGTCGATATGTTTTTGGTATTGGCTACCTACATACTAATAACCCTAATGGATATATGTAACTACCAAATTTCATTAAAAATCTTTCAATGTTTTGTAAACGTGAGGTAAAAAATTATACTCTCAAAAAAAAAAAAAAACAAGTGCACTACTCGGGACTCGAACCAGCGCTCCTTCGGTCCGTAGGCAGCATACCTCACCATTATGCTACAATCGTATTCTGAATTTTGTTGTCTAAAGTCGAATTTATTCTATCAGTTTTCTTGGTTTTCTTATTTTCTTATTATTTGAAAAATTTTCAAATGCTCACGCTAAAATGATTCATCTCAACTGCTCTTCACCTTCTGATTATAAAACATAGCAAAACGTTTCGGAAATTTTGTATTTACAAAGTAGTTTGAAAAACCTTGAAGGGTTTGGAAAATATTGGGCCGTATTAATAAAAACCAAGCAAATGCTTTTACTCAAGATTTCGGAAATTTGACATTACTTTGTGTGAAGTAAATTTCAAAATTTGAGGAAAGGGTCTGAAGTCTTAAGCAAAAAGAAAATGCTTGCCTTTATTAATATGACCCATTGTATAATAGGGTACTTTACTTCTCGGCATGTTGGGTATCGACGGCTGAGAATAATGCCGGAATCGTAATTTGGCGTTAGGTCGGTCGCACGTTGATTCGTACCTCAAAGCCGCTTCACACTGACATTCGATATTAGATGTTGGATTGTAAACACGTTCACTGCCACTAATATATTTTGTTGAGTTTTTTAATAAATTTCATAATTTTTCATTAAAAAAAATTTTAAGTTACTTAATGTCAAACGCCCGACTTAGTAGAGAAATGTTCAACTCAGGCGTTATACAGGGTTGCAATGAACATACGATATTACAAAAATTTTACGATCAAGCGCTTGAGGTCACATATATATATTTCCATACATTTCTACTCACTTGTCAGAAGCGCGACCGACCGAACGCCAAATTGCGATTCGGGCATAAGATCGCTCTATTTCAAAAATTGTTTCAAAAACGTCCTATTCCAAAAATTGTTTGAATAACGTCCTATTTCAGATTTTGATTCAAAAACACCCTATTCGAAAAATTGTTTCAATAACGTCCTATTTCAGATTTTGCTTCAAAAATGCCCTATTTCAGAGAAAATTCCATATATATTTCTCTGAAACAGGACGTTTTTGAATAATTGTCTAAAATATAATACCATGTCTCCACATAACGTGTTTCGCTCTTTTTTTCTGCATTTTCTCTCTCAATCTTGTTTCGACACGGAAACCAGTGCCGAAACTCGTCAATTTCCATACAAATTTCTGAGAGCGAGTGAAGATTGAAACACTGTTTCATTCTGAATCATCTTGCCAACCTCGATGATATCGATGTCTTCTCTAATTTTGTATCGAAAGTCTATCGAAATCTCACACAGCCCAAAGCAAAGACGCAAAAATAAGCAAACATACAAACATTTAAGAAGAGCAAGAAAGAGAAATGTCAAACTGAATCACGATTAGCCACGTGGAGACGGGTTATTGAGCGAGATGTTTTGCTACATGTTTCTCTGGTGAATCAAGTTATGTGGAGACGGGCTTTTACGTTATTGAAACAATTTCTGAAATAGGGCGTTTTTGAAGCAAAATCTGAAATAGGCGTTATTCAAACAATTTTTGGAATAGGGCGTTTTTGAAACAATTTTTGATACCATTCCCAGCCGTCGATATATATATATATATGTAGATACAGATAAGTACATATCTAAGACCTGGGCACTTCTAGAAGTATGAAAAATTCGGTCATACTTAGATAGACGAAAATAGATAAAGATTAGTATATATTTAAGGACAAACTTCAAAAATAATTTTCCAATTTTAATTTTTATTTTAAAAGAAAAATGATTGTTCATTAAGTGAAATTCAAAAAAACAAAAATATTTTAATGTCTTATACATGCTAAAAATCGAACCTAACATTTGCATGCAAAACGAATCGAAACCATTTCTATCATTTAAACGAATTGTTTTACCTTTGGTCCTACATATCTTCGGTTCATTTCTTTGCTTATGTACATACATATGTTTTGTTATCGGTACTTCGTCTTCTGTTATTGAAGTTTGCTTGTGGCGACCAACCATGTGCTCGACTCTTTTTTCAAAAATTGATACTATTCTTTATAATATTTTTGTTATTTAAAAAAAAATACTAATTTTTTGAATGCAGAACTTTAGTAAAAGGTTTAAAGTTTCATTTCCAAGAAGAAATATTTGAATCGGTTGATCCGATTTTGATTTATGGCCGTGTAGATCTAATTTTGGTTGGTTTTTTACACATTTTTACATAAATTTACGCTGTTTGACCAAAAATTTTAATAAAAACTATTTGACTACTCAATCGGAGCACAATTACATGTTACTACCAAATATTATCAAAATTAGTTCAGTAGTTTAAAAGTTTAGTCCGCGCAGAGAATGTTACATGAGATTTTTATATATATAGATAGATGATAAAAGGGAGTTAAAAACGGGTAAGAGTGCAAAACGGATAACACACATCTTTATGACCTCGGTTGGGAAATTTTGTCGCATTCGCCATGTCACGTTACAAATTTGTTTCTAAGCTTATAAAAATCAAACTAGTGCATATATTTTAACGGTAAAACCATCAATGGAGAGCTACATTATTCTACTTTGGTCTCTAATGATTACTTTTTAAATGTTGGACCAAAATTCGCAGCATTTTGCACTTTTTAATAGCACCTAAAAATTTCATTTTCATTTTGTCACGTTCGCCATCGCCCTTTAAATGCGGTGCAGTGAAATAACGCCCGTTTTTTTTAACATGGTGTATTATTATTGGAAAATCGCGCGATTTTTAATTCCAATTTTTCGTTTTTTTTTTAAATATGGTGTATGTATTATTATTGGAGAATGCTCCGCATATATATATTCATCTACATATATATATATAAAGGTATATACATATGTATATGTAGAAACCAGACCTGTTAAATAATGATTATTAATCGTAATGATTACCCATTGTTTTCAAATTTTAATGATTGTTTTGCAATGACAATTAAAAAAAATCAAAAAAAAATCATAAAAAATCAAAAAAAAAATAAAAATAATCATAAAAAAATCAAAAATAATCAAAAAAAATTATTTTGATTGTTTTTGACTATTTATGATTATTTTTGATTTTTTTTGTTTTTTTATGATTTTTTTTTTTATTTTTATCAACATCGTTGTAAAGAAAGATGCACACTAGTACGTATGCAGGTATGTATGTAGCCTTTTATGGCAAACTGAGGGCAATAACGCGACGATTACGGACTTAAAGCCTGGTGCTCAACAAACCTCCCGACGGTAGCTTGATGATAGTACCGTATGGGAGGGGGGTTCGGTACGACGACAGCAGGTTTAGTGCGGGTAAAGTCCCACACTTACAGGGTAAATGCTTTAAATGCATCAACTATCAGAATATGGTCGGACGAACGCATGTCCGACGATTGGAACTTAAGTATGCTCTGCCCAATCCATAAAAAAGGAGACTCCACAGTACACGCCAATTATCGTGGGATAATAGTTAGTTGGAGCTTTTCGGCCGATTAGTGAAAGACAAAAACAAAGTTTTTTCTTTTTCCTCCTACGCGTTTCGATGTTTCTCACATCTTCATCAGGGAGTCTGATTTATTTTATTTTCAACATAAAACGAAAATACAGAAAACAAAATATATATTAAAAATTTTTTCACATACATACGTATGTACATTGATACCCAACAAGCATTCCTGTAAGCGTTTTTGAAAATAACTTAAAGTAAGCTTCCTACAATAAGTGTTTTGTAAGCATTTACATTCTTAAGCTTACTTTATATGTTTTCAAATAAATCTTTTGTAAACATTGAGAGCGCATGTTTATAAAACCGTTAATTTTAAAAGTGAAATGCAAGTGTTTGAAAAATAGCTTGAAGTAAGTTTACTAAAAGAAGAGTTAAATAAGCTTTTACAATATTAAGTTTATTTTAAGCTTTTTTGATTAAACCTATTGTATGTGTTGAATAGTTGACGTAAGAAAAATTTTCCTATTAATAAAAATTAAATAAAATACGTGTGGATGCTCAATAGTTAATAGCGGCGAGTCCAATATACCGCGCGAAAACTCATTAGGTGAGTATTCAGTTTAATTGCTAATGAATTTGTACCTTCTATTAATCTCTTTTTTTTATAGCATCCCAATCTCTCATTGACTGTGCCGTAGCAAAAGTTGAGGGAAAAAAACCAAGCCGTCCTTTTATGGATACTAGAAGAAGTAACAGGGCTAAGGAGAGAAGTAGGGGAGTTTAGGAAAGTCATGCCAGGAGGTTATCCAATCGTTTTGCCCGTTTCGTTTCATATGAAAAAGAAATTCAGCAGGACGAGGAAAAGCTTCGTCAGCTGGTAAGTTTTATAAGTATAAGATATATATGTATATATACTAGGCTGTATCAATTTTCTAAGCCGTAGTGTTGCCAGCAAATTTGGATTCTGCATTAAATTCTATGAAAAAAGTTGTCTGGAGCATGCTCGAAATTGATTTTAGAGGCATGTCTAGATGACTATTTTTATTATAATTTGATGCAAAATCTGAATTTGCTTATAATCAGCCCAGATAAAATGTTACTCATACGCCGTGGCATACAGTTGTTTCGTATGTAATTTATTATTATATTTAGGTAACAAAACGGAGAAACTTACATATATACTTTGGTTGCATATACTTACATACGTATAAACATATGTACATACACACGTAATTAAAATTTTTCTTAAATTCTTTTCAGAAACGTTTGTACATGAGAATGGTGGGAATGAAACAGATTATGTAGCTGCTTCAAAAGCATTTTTCCAATTTGCCAACAATCGCATGAAGTTAAAATCTGATGCACGTGTTTTGCGTTTCATGTTTAATTTAGCTAATACATTTATGATTTTATTGTTGTACTATTTTTAATATGTATGTATGTACATACGTATGTAATTTGTTTATGTATGTACAAATGTACATATGTGCTACCACGAGTTCAAAATATCGTCAAAATAAATTATTAAAAAACTGTTTATGACGTGCTTTGTTTTAATTTGGAAAAGGTATAGATTGGTAAGCTCAAAAAAGCTTTATTTGGAACGTTTACAGTAAGCTTACATTCAAAAGCTTATTAAAAGCCTTTTTTAGAACATTTACAATAAGCCTACATTCGAAAGCTTATAAAAGGTTTCATTCAAACATTTACAATTAGTTTAAATTCTTATGCTTATAAAAAAACTCCTCGAACATTTACAACCAAGGTCTAATTTCATTTATAACACGCTTACTTTGAAGTCTTTTGTAAACAAAAAATCAACATTTTGTAAGCTTAAGGTTTATAATTAGAAGCTTAAAAAAACTTTATTTAAGCTAATTTTGCTTGCTGGGATATGTTCATATGTAAAAACATTGACAAAAACAACATATTTCTCCAATAAATTTTTTAAAACATCCCTGCAAAAAAGTGTGCGACGAGTCTCTAAAAAGATTTGTCCGGGAGCGCTCTCTTTCGGGTACAATTAGTCTACAATTGTTCCCAATTGTACCCGAACGGGTACATATGTATACTAATTGTAGACGAATTGTACCCGAAAGGGTATCAAACGGGTACAATTAGTCGCACAAATGGATGTGTCGCATTTGCTACCCGTTCGGGTACAATTGTGCGCTTTGCTACCCGTTCGGGTACAAACTGGGTACAATTAGTCTCTTCATAGGACATGCTCAAACAAAAGAGAACACACTTCAACCCATATAAAGAGATACAAATGGGTAGTAATCGCATGCTCCCTTGCGAGTTGTCCCGGATGTATCCCGGAGTGATCGCATTTTTTGCAGGGATTCTACTCACTTACATTTAACATATCTTAATATCTTAATTGTCTGAATTTTACATTTCTTCCATAAAAAGTTTGCAAACACACAACATTAGAACATTTATAATCAAAAAACGACATTTATACATTTAAGCTATTACATTCGCCCGGCGGTTCTTCCATTAATTGTCAATGGTGTCACATAAGCGCAGTTTATATTGTCCACGTCTTCTTTATAATTTATTGCTTTTTCTATTTTCTGTTGTATTCGTAAACTTTCCAGTGTCATTCTCTTCTTTTCTCTTCTTTCAATGTCCAAAATTCGCGTATTGTCAAAATCTGCTGTGTGGCCTTTCTGCGTCAGGTTCTCTGCTAGCGCTGTTGATGTTTTCTTATTCCTTGCGTCTAATTTGTGTTCGTTTATTCTTACGCCTAGTGATCTCTTTGTCGTTCCGATATATATTTTATTGCATTGCTCTCCTTCTTTCCCATTGCAACTAATTTCGTATACAACGTCGTTTTGTTGCTCTTTTTTAATTTTGTCTTTGGTTTGTGTGAATATGTGGTTTAGTGTTTTGTTTGGTTTGTATGCAAATTTGATGTTGTTGTTTTTGGTTATTTTTTCTAAATGTTTGCCGCCTGTTAGGTTTGGTATGTATGTTATTCCTGTATATATATCTTTCTCTTCTTTTTTCTGCTTTGTGGTGTTTTGTATGCCGTTTATTTTCCCCATTGTTGTTTTTGTCCATGCGTCTATTAATGCATTAGGGTATATATTTTTTTGCAAAATATTTTTAATTTTCAAGCTGTTAGATTTTTTGTATTCGTTATCACTCAAACTTAAGACTTTATGTATAAAACCTATGGCTGTATTCTTTTTTTGGGTCCATGGGTGGTTTGAATGATAACTTATCATTCTGGAGGATACGACGGATAAGCCTTCTGAATATCGCATATAAGGTCTTAGCAAGTGTATTGTGCGAAAGACTGAAGCCCACCGTCAACAAGCTGATTGGACCTTATCAGTGTGGTAAATCTACCATCGACCAGATCTTCACAATACGCCAAATCCTGGAAAAAAACTCATGAAAAAGGAACCGACACACACCATCTTTTTGTCGATTTTGAAGCCGCTTTTGATAGCACGAATAGGAATTGCCTATATGCCGCAATGTCTGAATTTGGTTTCCCTGCTAAAGATATACGGCTATGCCAAATGACGCTGACTAACACCACCAGCACCGGCAGAATTGTGAAGGACCTATCCGAGCCGTAAACGAGGACAAGACGAAGTACCTCCTATCATCACACAAAGAAACAGCGCACCTTGGTAACCACGTCAATGTTGATAGCTACAAATTCGAAACTGTTAAGGACTTCGTCTATTTGGGAACCAGCATTAACACCAAAAATAATGTCAGTACAGAAATCAAAAGAAAAATCACTCTTGCCAATAAATACTACTTTGGACTAAGTAGGCAATTGAAAAGTAAAGTCGTCTCTCGACGAACTAAAATCATACTCTACAGGACACTCATCGTTCCAGTCCTCATGTATGGCGCAGAAGCATGGACTATATGAAAAGCAGATGAGATGGTGCTCGGAGTATTCGAGAGGAAAGTTCTTCGGAGGATTTATGGACCTTTGCGCCTTGGCGAGGTCGAATATCGACGGAGATTTAACAATGAGCTGTACGAGCTGTACGCAGACATCGATATTGTTCAGCGAATAAAGATCCAGCGGCTCCGCTGGGCAGGTCATGTCGTGAGAATGGACGAAGGTGCTCCGGCCAAGAAAGTATTTCTGTCGAAACCCGCTGAACGCAGAAGAAAGCGGAGACCTTCACTGCGTTGGGAAGATCAGGTGGACAGTGATGCTGGCTCCCTAGGTATTCCCAAAGGGCGCCACGCTGCACGAAACAGAAATAGCTGGTGCGCTATGTTGGATTCGGCCAAAATCGTCTAGACGGTTACGTGCCAATTAAGTAAGTAAGAGTGAATCATCTCGGATTAATCATATCTGGATAAACATTTAATTTCCTGTAAACAAATTCTCTAAGCATTGCGGAACAATGATACAAGCCCGCGATCTTCCTTTCCCTATAAAGTGAAGGACGTTGCCTCAAGAAATCCCTCCAAGGCCACAGATGCGTTCACGACATACCCATTTTTCCTCAAATTATTTGGGAATTTTTATGCGGCTTCTCATGACTACTACATAATAAAGCAGTAGACGATTTGCTATGCTGCAAATAGATTTGCGTAAAGATAATCTATGTCATAATCAGAATTATTTATTCGCTCTTGCCTGTCCTTATCCTAGACCTAGAAATGAATCTTCCCCAGGTGTAGGAAGGGTTTGTATCCGTTTGTACGAAAAACTCCCAATGAGCCAAAGTCTATACAAATTTTGTACTTCTAAATTTGTCGACATTTTAATTAGTGCAGTTGTCGCTGTAAAATACACAATGACTTGGATACACCTGTCCCCATATTTACTGCAGGGTTACGTAGTTTAATATGCGTTCACATACTTTTGTACAAACAAACTTTATGCCTCTCTGACGAAACATGCATGCCTACTTGAATACTTATGTGCATGCGTATCCAAATTTCCTTACAACAATATTGAAAAAAATCAAACAAAATGAAAAAAAATCAAAAAAAATCAAAAAAAATATCAAAAATAATCATAAAAAATTAAAAATAATCAAAAACAATAAAAAACAAGTAAGGAAGCCTAAGTTCGAGTGGAATCGAACATTAGATACTCAGCTGTATGCTTTCATTGTTTGTTTGCGTTTGATGGAAACACGGTGTAGGTACTTTCTATAAAGCAAGTGCTGCATAAAGTGGGCGTAGCCACGTCCATTTTCAACATTTTTATCAGTCATCCAACTAAGCATATGAATATTATTCTTTGTGCAAAATTTCACTCCTTTATGACTCTAGTTACAAAGATGTCACGTTACAAATTCCCAAAGGGTGTTCCAGAAATATCTTTGTTAAAAAGTAGGCGTGGTCATAAACCGATTTCAATAAATTTTTTCGTGTCTATTAACACAAGATATAAAAGTGTATAAACCAAGTTTCGTCATAATATCTCAATTATTTGTCGAGTTATAGGCTAAGAAATCTCGTATATTCCTGTTTCTAAAAAGAGGCGGTGCCACGCCCATTTTCCAAAATTTTTGTGGTTTTCGTTTTATGTCCGCAGTTGGACTCCTGCTATAAAATTTCAATGATATATCTTTATATTTGACAGAGATATCGCTTAAAATGTTTTTATTAGGCCACTTTATAATACCCATATTTAAAAGTGGGCGTGGTCGTCAACCGATTTCGCTGAAATTTTTAACATGTATTACCACAAGTAATAAAAGTGTACACACCAAGTTTCGTCATTATATATCAATTATTTGTCGAGTTATGGGCTCAGAAATCTCGTATATTCCAGCTTCTAAAAAGAGGCGGTGCCAAGCCCATTTTCCAAAATTTTTACGGTTTTTGTCTTATGTTCGTAGTTAGACTCCTGCCATAAAATTTTAATGATATATCTTTATATTTGACAGAGATATCGCTTAAAATGTTTTTATTAGGTCACTTTATAAGACCCATATATAAAAGTGGGCGTGGTCGTCAACCGATTTTGGAAATTTTTCGTCCAAACATTTGCCTAAGTACATATATCACGCGTACTAAATTTCATTGATATATCTTCAATGGTTTCTGAGTTATGACTCATAAAACTTTCAATATTTGCCCCTTAATAAGTGGGCGTGGCACCGCCCATTTTCCTAAATTTTTGTGCTTTTTGTTTTATGTACATAGCTGGACTCATGCCACAAAATTTCAGTGATAGATCTTTATATTTGACAGAGATATCGCTTAAAATGTTTTTATTAGGCCCCTTTATAGTTCCCATATATAAAAGTGGGCGTGGCCGTCAACCGATTTTGGCAATTTTCCGTCAAAACATTTGTTTAAGTAAGTAAATCACGCATACCAAATTTCATCGATATATCTTCAACAGTTTTTGAGTTATGACTCATAAAGCTTTCAATGTTTGCTCCTTAATAAGTGGGCGTGGCACCGCCCATTTTCCAAAATTCCATCAAATTTCTTCTTAGGGGCCTGAGCTCAACACGTGGGTAAAATTTCATCACTCTAGCTATATTAGTGGCTGAGATACCAGATTTCCGATTTTTTCTATATAGGAAAAGTGGGCGTGGTCATGGTCCGATTTCGCCCATTTTCAATACCAACCGTCCCAGTGTCGATACCAACTTGCATTTCAAATTTCATCAAAATATCTCAATTTTTGCGCGAGTTAGAGTGTTTACAGACGGACGGACGGACAGACGGACAGACGGACGGACGGACGGACATGGCTCAATCGATTTCTCTTTTCACCCTGATCATTTTGATATATATAAGTCTATATCTATCTCGATTATTTCATTCTGTTACAATCCACCGTTATGTGATTAAAACTATAATACTCTGTGTACTAGTACAGCTGAGTATAAAAATATTTTGATTATTTTTGATTTTTTATGATTATTTTTGATTTTTTTTTTTGAGGTTAAAGTCATATTTAACCATTACCCTGAAGAATTTGGTGAAATGGTTATATTTAACCATTATCATGAGAAAAAAATTTTTTGGGCTTCAATAACCGTTAAGCAACCAAAAAACTGTTTCTGCCTGAATAACCGTTAAGATTTTTATTTTTTTTTTGGTCAGCTATAAAAATCAAGCCTATTTATTTGTCACTTTTCCTAAATATTTCTGGACGATATTGGTATCAAATGAAAGGTGTTGAGTAGGGACTTTACCTAGAAATGTACTCATCATGGTTCCGAGGTCGGGTCCGCAGATATGGGTCAAAATGTGGACCTGGATTGCATTATTTTCGCTCAGATACAGAACTTTTCTGGGATTTCTTTCATTTAGTCCTACTTCTCGAGGTCTGTTGCGAATTGGTCTACTCAAAACTAAATCATTTAAACTCTCCTTGATTAAATCGAAAAGATTTCGTAACGACAAAATCGTTTTCATTTAGTTATTACTAGGGCAACAGAAGATATGCAAATGCATATTTTTCTGTTGCAGTCCCATTTACGTATGATAAATATATATCGGCGTTTTAGCTCAAGACGAAGAGAATAAGCCTAACTTGTTAGGGCATATTTTCGCATATTTAGGTCAAAAGGCTTATTTTTGCATATCTTGACTTATTTGCATATTTTTAGCATATTTTGCTACAAATTCATATTTTAGCATAGTATTTCGTCGTATTTTTCCATTTCGCTCGTAAAATTGGTTTTATTTAAATTTTGTACTCTGGCAATTTTTTTTTTTTTGTATATGCGCATACTATTTGCCATTCCTCTTTGTCTGACAAGTTCAACGCGAATTTAATATTTTCGCAATGTTTCATTCAAATCTGCTACACGAATCAGCTGGGTATCTACATCGGCGATCGGCAGCTGGGCCATTTAGGGCCACTCGTTTCTCATGTATAGATCGTGTGTGCGCTGCTAGCAAGCTATCGCTGAGCTGGCCGCGAACATTGTGTAAGGAGAACAGTGAAATGACTCTGGGATGTGTTTAAAACAGGTCGAACAGCTGTGCTCAGCTGATTTTGAAGTTGTTGTTATGGCCAAATAACGATCGTGAATGCAATATAAGTTGCTCTTCTTCTTTCTGTTTTGTAGGTTGTTGATTTTACATTCCTACACATGTTATTCGTGAAATGGCTGGCGTTTGCGCCCTCTCCGGGAATTGCGTTTTAGCAACTCGGCCTTAATTTCTTTTCGGAATTATTAATTGGTTTTTTCAATTCCCAATTCCAGAATTGCGTTTCTGTCCTGCTTGCTACGACCATGTCATTATGGTTCCTTTTCATACAACAACCACATCCGGCCGCCATGCTGAACTGCACTTCAAAAATGGCCGCCATGCTGGTCTGCCCATCATTTTGACATTTGTCGATGGCACATCGACCATATATCGACTTTTTTTAATCGATTTTTCGATGAGCTGGCTCACTAGACGTTTTAAAGAAAGATCTTTTTCTACGTTTAAAAACTTACCGCGACAATCTACATAGTTTTCTATTTGAAAATTTATCGCAAAATTTTGTAATTTACAGCAATAGCAATTTGAATAAATAAGTATGCAATTTGATTATTTTTAGGGAAATACATTAATTTTCCAAACACCTTCTTTAGAATTTCTCCCAATTATTTTATGTTACAACAGGTATATCTTAAAAGTTTGAAATATCTAAGTGAAACGCCGAAACACGTCAACTTAATTTTTGCATGTAGAATACAATGACGTATTCAGAATATCCGTAATAAATTTTGATTTCGAGATATTTAGGAAAGAAGTTTAAGATCTCTGATAGTGAATTCTCCGTCGTTTGTAAACTTTACCCAAATTGATTAAATTTTGTGATAATGTGTCGGCCGACGAATGGGTTCAACTCAAATAAATCTCAAAATTTAATTTGAGTATCTTCAACTACATTTAGGGATGACTATCTAAAATTAAAATTGCGGAGGGTCAAACTTCATATTAGAACTATGCTCCTTTGGATTTTTTGTTCAGAATTGACCAGAGAATGCAGCTGTGGCCGAAACAAAGTAGGTTTTATTCCATCAGTACAAATTGACCCGCCCTAATATATATATGTAGATTATCGTATGTAAAAATACTTGTTTTCTTTTGGAAGATGTGTTTCGCAAATGTGAATTTTTTTTATTTCTCTTGCATGAGAGGGGAGCGCACAACCTACCATGCCGTACACCCAGAAAAAAAATAGTGTGAAATCAACAAAAAATCAACAAATTTTGTGGTTAATTTTTTTCAACACGATGCTTAATGTATGCCATCATGTAATCGTGTAACTTTAACACTACTGTCAAGTGTTAGTTTAACAGGATGACAACTGTAGAATTAACACTAAAAAGTATTGAGTCTTCCTGTTGATTTTACAATTTTAACTAGTTAATGTTACAATAAAAGCTAGTTAAATTAACACGAAATAGTCCTGTTGAATTAACAATAACATCTTTTTGATTTTACATTAAATTTATTCTTAAATTAACCAGAAAGTCTTGTTGATTGTACAATTTATTTTTTTAAATACAAAAACATATAAAACATAAAATATATAATCATCACTTCAATTAAGCACATTCGTACATCACCCGCACAACTGATCAAATTGAAGGCGTCCTTCTCATACGAACACAAATGTACCGGCGATAGTTTATAGATGGGCGATAGTACTATCAGTTGCACCGAGTAATGTTTGGCCGCTAATGCAACAACCGCATGCTGCACGCAAACCCCTATTCGCTAAAAAACCTCCTCGTGATATTGCAACCTATGAAGAGGAAAAATAAAATATTGAACATTAAATACTTTTAGAAACAAAAATATAATCCTCTTTTAACTCACCTGCAAACTGAAAATATAAATCGAAAACCCACTATCGCGAACTGACAATGATGCTAAACTCGCATCACTGCCACGGCACAAAATTTTCCTTTTTTTTTTTTTTAAAATAATTTGCGTTTTGCACGAAAATCAGACTTCAAATGATTTTATATTTGAATCATCTTGTATATTTTAAAATTTCTTCATGTTGTATCAACAATGAAATTTGGTTGAATTTACCAAATTTTCAGATGACAGTTACAAAGCCAAAATCATGTTTCAAACATCGTGTAATTTGAAAAATTTGTTGCTGTTCTATGTGTAAAGATCGATCGTGTCAATTTTACATGAATCGTGTTGATGATTTTTTTCTGAGTGTACATCTTTTTATTAAGTAGGTATATAAAAAGAAATTTAAGGGCATATTTTCAGTGCTTAAACTAAGTTTTAAGGGCATATTTTTAGCGCTTAAACCATATTTTTAAGGACATATTTTTAGCGCTAAAAACGAATTTTTTAGGGCATATTTTCTGTTGCCCTAGTTATTATCATGTCGCCACATAACGTGTGTCGCTCTTATTTTCTGCACTCGCTCTCTCAATCTTGTTTCGACCTCGACACGAGTGCCGAAACTCGCTAATTTCCATACAAATTTCTGAGAGCGAGTAAAGATTGAAACACTTGTTTCGTTCTCAATCCTCTTGCCAAACACGATGATATCAATGCCTTCTCTAATTTTGTATCGAAAATCTATCGAAATCTCACACAGACCAAAACAAAAACACAAAAATGAGCAAACATACAAACATTTAAGAAGAACAAGAGAAATGTTAAACGATCAGCCACGTGGGGACGGGTTATTTAGCAAGATGTTTCCCCTAGATGTTTCGCTGGCGAATCAAGTTATGTGGAGACGGGCTTTAAGAACATTCTTTACGAAATCGTTAAGACTATTTCTTTACGAAGTCGTGTCAACCCTCCCATACAAAAATCGTTACGATTTCGTAACCAAATTTGCCCCGATATCAGAAAAAATTTTCGATGCGGCGCACACTGGGGATTTCGCGGAAAAAGTCAAATTGTCAACATACTCTGCATGCAATATGCAGTGATATTTTGGAATTTTAGACTAAATGGTACAATCAAATCAAAAAGAATTACTCCGATCTGACTGCTAGTTTTTTTTATAGCCGTCTCGTACTCGTATGTTTTACCGAACCAACTTAATTTAAACCAGAGCTGGGCGATAAGGATTACATGTGCAATCGATTACACATAGGATTACGATTACATTAGGATTACGATTACATTAATCGTAATTTCAAGTTTTTGACGATTACGATTACAGTAATCCTTATTTTTGAAACGACGATTACGATTACAGTAATTGTAATTTCAAGTTTTTGACGATTATCCTTATTTTCTGTAATCTTAAATTACAAAATTTATTTATTTATTTATTTATTTATGTCTACAACAGAGTTAACATGTTTCCACAGACATATCAGCAAAGTTAGAATAAAATGTAATCAATTATCTATAAGGTGTAGAAATTAAATAAATAAAGCCATAAAGGTTAAAATATATCTATCTATATATATAAGGATGAAAGTTTGTTTGTTTGTTTGTATGTTTGTTCCCTATGGACGCCGAAACTACCGGGCCGATCAAGTTCAAATTTTGACACAATGATCACCTGGTATTAGATTGAAATTATGACCACATTTAATTCTGGTATCTCAACCCCTTCCCGAGATATAGGCCAAAATATGGACCCAGATTCCTCCGAAATATTTTTCTGCATTATTGGTATCAAATTAAAGATATCAATCAGAGCTTCAATAGAGAGTTCATTCCGTTCCAATTTTCCAGTCGGTTCTCCAGATAGAGACCAAAACGTAGACCCGGATGGCCCCAAATATTTTTTCGTAATATTGGTATCAAATTAAAGGTGCTGATCAGGGTATCCATATATATTTTACACTATGCGGATATCTCAATCGGTTCCCGGGATTGAGGCCGAAACATGGACCACCCGGATGGCCCCAAATAATTTTTCGCAATATTGGTATCAAATTAAAGGTGCTGATCAGGGTATCCATATATATTTACACTATACGGATACCTCAATCGGTTCTCGGGATTGAGGCCAAAACATGGGCCTAAATAGCCCCCGAAATATTTTTGGGCATTCTTGGTATCAAATTTAAAGGTATCAATCAGAGCTTCAATAGAGAGTTCATTCCATTCCAATTTTCCAGTCGGTTATCCAAAATATATTAGTAATCATGATGTACACTGATATGTGCACCGGATGGCCATGGAAAGTTGTTGATAAGGAACGTGAGACGGGGAGAGAGAGAGAGAGTAGTATAAGAGGAGGAAGAGATAGGGGGAACGGGAAATGCTGACTGGTGGGGAGACCGATAGGGAAGGGAGTGGCATAGTGTGATTTGTCGCAGCGAAGTGTGACGGGTATTTGCTAGTAACATATAAACATAATAAATAATACAATTGATAATGAACTTAAGTTCGAGTAAAACATGTTTTCAATTCTAAAGCAGTCTTTATTGGATCAGAAATATCCAGGTCTAGGAAATTTGAGAAATAGTTAAACTCAGTCAGCGTTCTGTTTAAAGGCGCATTAGCATTATAAACCGTTCTACTAAAGCCAACTTTGAAAACACTGAAACTACGAAAATTTCTGCTAGGGGTATAAAATTGTATTCTCTCAAGAATAGAGGGACAGTCAATTCTCCCCGTAACTATACCCATTAAAAACGAGATAGCCTGAGTAATTGCCCTATTACGCAAAGAAGGTAAACTAATTAGCTGACATCGCGAAGCATAAGGTGGTAAGGGTTCTTCAAAATTTAGAGAGCGCAAAGCAAAACGTACATGTAAAAAATTATTAAAATAAATTTTTGATACTAAGCGGTGTAGGGAGGAAAATATGCTTGGCTCTGAAAGAAGTGCTAAAAACTACAAATAATTATGTAAAGTTTGCAATTTCACACATATTACATATATACATTTTGAAATATTTGCGGTTGAGAAAGCAGCTTTTAGTGGGCTGGAAACAATGGCCTCATGCATAAAAATCGAGCTGTAGCTCACACTAATTTTCTTCGTAAAATGTGGATTTTGCATGTATAAAAATTATTACAATTGCTAGATTTTACTAAACAAATTAGGTTTATCTCATAACAAAATTAAAAAGTAATAAAACTCCACTGCAACTTTTGAAGATATAAATGACCATAACTATGAAAAGCCATTATTAGATGAAGATTTTTTTGACTTCGGCGGTAAATACCTAACTACATATCTATATAACAACTTAATATATATTTTATTTATAACTCAATATACCTTTAGAAAACACCGATTTACCTGAAGTGCTTCCTGGTAGTGGCTCAAACATTATAAGAGAAGAATTTTTTAAATACGATGCTGACAGTAGCCATGGCTGTTTTAAAAGATATCCTCTGATAAAGAAAGCATATTTAAGATTCAACACCCCGCTTACATCGTCAGCACCTGTGGAAAGGTTATTTTCGTTGGCGGGTATTATAAACAGTACTCGACGCCATGCACTTTCCGATGTTTCTTTTGAAAAATTAGTTCTGCTTAAAGCTAATATTAAATATTATTGAATCTAAATTATCCAAAAAGCAGTCTTAATTTTGTATCTTGATTATTTGCGCTAATTTTCTCTCTTCTTAATACATATTCCAGTTTTAAATGTTTAGTTAATGTGTGAGAAATAAACACATATGTATGTAAAAATTATTATTATTTCTTGGAAAACGGTGTTGGGTAAGTATATCACTGTTTTGTACACATTGTAATCCCAGAAAACGATAACAGTAATCGTAATTTCAAGTTTTTTACGATTACGATTACAGTAATCCTTATTTTTGTAACGACGATTACGATTGCAGTAATCGTAATTTCAAAACTTTTAGGATTACGATTACTGTAATCGTAATCCTTAACGCCCAGCTCTGATTTAAACCTAAGAATTTCTAAACGAAGATTATTTTATTGTGTGAGCTAACGTTTTTCTTTTTATTTTTTATTTTAAGTATGATATTTCAGTCTACCAAAATTGAAAAAATAAACTCTGCAGAGACTTAAATTTTTGTTTGGTTGTTTATTTTTATGAACATATAACAAAAATCTCTTTTTTCTCCACACATTTGGACCTGCAATTTTAGCTATACTTTCCTACAGTTGGAAATCACTACTAATACATTGTCTCATATCTGTTCTTACATTTTTAATCAATTTCAAGTGCCACCAGGTGCCACCTCTTAATTTGTTGCATTACACAGTACAACATTTTCCCGCTGATTGATTCGCGACTCAATTCTGATAACTCTAACTCTAACTAACTAGTCGGATTTTGCTTAAACAAATTTAGAAAAATCAAGAATTACAATTACTTTCGTCAGTTTATATAATGTTTCGCTACATAAGCAACAGTTTCGCAGTTATAAATAAAATGTATGGAGAAAAAAAATATTTTTTGCCTAAAAATATATTTTTTTTTTTTAGTTCATAAAAAATCCAAAACGGTAAGAAAGTTTAAAGTCCTATTACTTTCGCGTAAAGTCGCATAGCCTATGAACAAAATCATATATAAATCATGAAAATCGATTAACGCGTTCCGCTTTTATTCACAATTAAGTAAAGGTATGCATTTAAAAGTATTTTTATTTTTTACTATAGGTCCAAGATTTCAATTAGTTTTGGTACCGTCAATGGCCTTTATGAGGGTAACTGATATGCAAAGTTTCGTAAAGATATCTTACTTTTTTGAGCTGAAATTAAAATTTGTATTTAATTTTTTTTTTTTTTTTTTTTTATTATAGGTCCAAGGGAGGTACCTCTAGACAGTGGCTGATTTCAATGATTTTTCGTACCGTCAATGCTTTTCATAGAGTAACTTATGCTCAAAATTTCGTGAAAATATCTTAATTTTTTCAGCTGAAATTAAAGTTTTTAAATAATTCCTTTTTTTCATGTTTCCAAGGGAGGTACCCCTAGGAGTTGACCGATTTCAACCATTTTCGGAAATTTCCTTAACTAGCTCATATATAACCTGTGTGAAAAATTTCAAAGCCCTACGACCACTCCTATTTTTTCCGCAGAATGTATGGAAGCCGACCCACTGTGCGGCGTAACGATTTCGAAAAGAAATCGGAACAAATTGCTTAGCGGGTAGATATTTACTGTGCAAACACGACAGCGGAAAACTGAAGCGAATGGTTCGTGATTTCGTTTTTTACTCGGCTGGTCGAGTTTGCTAATTTACTTTTAGTTAGCAATAGCTAAGTAAAAGCAAATGCAGCCAAGCAATTTAAAACCCTGTTTTAAAGTAGTCATATAGAAAGTTTTTCAAATGCAATATGCCAGAAAAGGACAACCACAATTAAACACTTCTCCATAAAGTATTAAAATAAATACAACTGAAAATATATTCTTACCTCTTGCTGGACATCCATTGGTTCACTGCCGTTGCCTGTTTGTTGCTGTTGATCTGCAGCATTACCTTTTTCTTCAGAGCCTTGGGCTGCCCCATGTTCGTTTCCGGATGATTCTTCTTCTTTCTTATCAACAAGAGAAGCACTTGAAATCAATACAATGCCATGATGGTTGATGCGGACTTTTACTTTAACTTCTTGATGCTCCCCACGTTCATTTGGTTTCACATCTTTTATGAACCATTTACCGATAACTGGATCGGGGAACGGTATTTGCTGTGCATATTGTACGGTCATTGAAAATGGTTCTTTTCGATTCAACGTAAGCAACCGACTAAAGGGTGCAGGATGAAATGCAGGGAAAACTTCAATTTCACCACCAGTCTGCGAGCCCTCACCATCCCAAATAACTTTAACGGCATAGTTTTGAATATCGGTAACACCGAATTCGCGCACCCGAACGGCAGGGGACATAATTGCGCATTGTAATGCTGCTCCGCGAGATACTGACTCATCTTGATTCAAAGTGGTACTAGCTGGTTTACCAAAGACCTAAAAATAATACTCAAAATAAATTATTATGAACTGTTTATTTATTTTTTAAACTTTACCTGCTCAATGAGCTGCTTTATGGCAGGAATTCGAGTAGTTCCGCCCACAACTTCTACGGAGTGTATGTCATCCAGCGAAAATCTAGAATCCTGTAACAACTTTATGAATGTCATTTCCACTCGTTTGAACAGATGTGCGCACAATTCTTCCATTTGTGTGCGTTGCATTGATGATGAAACATCAACATCATCCATAAAACATTCTATGTTTATAGGCAGCTTAGTACTATTAGCTGACATTTGTTTCTTCAATTTCTCGATTTCAGTAAGCAAACGTAAATAAGCACGAGGATTTGCCTTTGCATTCAATTTATATCGGTCGTAGAATTCTTTAGCGAAGTAATCTGCTAACACATTGTCAAAATCACGTCCACCAATCTGGTCCCAAGCACTTGCTATCATCTTCAATTTACCCTTGGTAAAGGAGCAAATACTGACTTGTAATGACGAATGACCACAGTCGACGAAAACGACATTACGCGGCTTACTTTCATCTGGCAAGTCCTGCTTATAAAAACCATATGACAGCGCCGTTGCTGTTGTTTCGTTCATAAGACGCAAAACATTCAGTCCAGCAATTTGAGCAGCATCTAATAGCGCTTTCCGTTCTGAATTAGTGAAGTAAACGGGGCAAGTGATTACACAGTCGTTAACCTGTAATATAAATATAAAGTAAGTACTATATTTATTGACAACTAAATAAAGTAACTATGACCTGTGCTTGCAAAGCAATCGTCGATGTTTCCTTTAGCTTTGTCAAAAGCATGGCAGTTAGTTGTTCAGGCGAAAAGTATTGTTCCTGATCCAAATAGTTGACCTTAAACCCAATGCTACCATCCGGGCGTTGATCGACCTTCGTTGGAATGCTACTAAGTTCACGTTGCACGTGGGGATCATTAAATTTACGGCCCAACAAGCGCTTAAAGCCACTCACGGTATTTTTCATATTTGTGACCTGTTGATTTTTGGCAGCCACGCCAATGATACGTTTTCTTCCATCGAAAGCGACAAATGAACTATAAGATAACGGAAATTATTAGTTATTAGTAGGGAAGCTAAAAATATGCACGAAAAATGTCAAAATATGCATGCTAGTATGCTCGAAAAATTATTGAAATATGCTCAGAAATATGCACGAAAAAATCTCATTATATGCATGTAAGCCTGAAAAATACCTGAAATATGCTCAAAAGATGTACATATATATGTACAAACATATGTATTTTATATCAAGTTTACGTTTTTATTTCACGAATTCTTGCAAAAAAAATAATATAAGAACTGAAACGTAAAATTCACATTTTCCACATTTCAAGAACTTGTTTTAAATACTATACAATACTTTAAATTGCATTGAGCTATCATATCTTTTACTATATTTTCGAGCTATTGTGTGCGGAAAACGAATGCTCTACATCTCAGGACTTGTTGGACAAAATTTAAATATGAACCATTCCTTTGGCGAAAACCCTGCTATAAACTTGTCTGTGAAATTCAAATTTTTTTATAATACATTTCAACCTACAGCTGTTTTCTATCAATAGTCAAGTGGCCTTGTTTTTATGTTTGCCGTGGTGAACTTCTATACGGAAACGCTGTATTTCTAGTCATATGCTTGCCAGATTCACTCAATATTATATCGCCCATTTTATGCAATAGGGATTTAACTCGAAATTTTCGATTTCTGGGCTTTTGCCATATATTTCAATAACTGGGTCGTGCCTTTGAGTCTACTCTTATAAAATACTCAAAAAGTTAAAAAGTTTATTTGCGTTTTCCCAAAAAAAAATTTTTACAAACAAAAATAATGTGTATCGAAAAAACAAAAATAAAAACAACTACATATGAAGAAGAAAAAAAATAATAAACAAAAGAAAAAAACAAACTTCAAAATGCCCGAATTGTTCAAATGCCCGTACAAACATACGGGTAATAAACAAACAAACAACTGTTCGAGCATTTGAACAACATTTGTTCGGGCTACTCGAAAATGTTCAAAAAAAAATCTGGAGCTCTAATGAAAAGTGGGTGAAGGTGATGCGAATATCAGCTCGTCACACAAGTAACATGTGATATGACATGACATCACATCACATCACATCACACCAGATGATATGTTATCATATCATTACATGACATGACATCACATCATATCATTACATGACATGACAACACACCATCACATCACATTATGACATGACATCACATCATGACATCACATCATGACATGACATGACATAACGGGGTTATCCGGGTCCATATGATGGCCCATATCTGGGGATCCGACCTAGAACTCATAATCAGTACATGTCTATGTGAAAGCTCTGCTCAACACCTTTCGATACCAATATTGCTCAGAAATATTCCGGGGTCATCCGCGTCCACGTTTTGACCCGTATCTGGAGACCGGACCTTGGAATCTTAATGAGTACATCTCAATTTAAAAGCCATGTTTAATACCTTTTATGTGATACCAATATCGTCCCAAATATTTAGGGGAGTCGGGTAAACATTTTGACCTTTTGATGTTTTCTGTTTGCTATTTCAGTGCAACGGGATTGTACCTGCTATCTCCCTTTTAAAATTTCACTCTCCATAAAAACTCTGTATCGCGGCCTAAGAAGTTAACTTCAAAAATTATAAAAATTCTACATTATTATGTACATATGTTAGCGTCTAGCACGAAATTATTATTTTTAATTTTTATAATAACATAATAATACAATGGCGCAATTATAACTCTGACGAGTTTTATGGCCGAGCTTCTCTCCCAATTCGAGGTGTGCTCCTTTTTGTTTTTCCTACTAATTTTTATACTTTAGTATAAGTGGAAAAATTCAATTAGCTCATACAGCGATGGTAGATGTGATTGTTGGTGGCGGCGGCGAATCTAAGCGGCGTCCGACAATTAATAAAAACTTGACGTGAA